>JAGFNQ010003340.1:152279-262168 GCA_024364735.1 Boesenbergia rotunda | reverse complement strand
AAGCACGAAGCAACAGAGAGCAAAACACAGCCAACCAAACTCCTCAAGTTTTTCTGTCTGTTCTCTCATCCGCTCCTCTGCTTCCAGCTTCGTCTTAAGCTCCTGCTCCCATCACCAGGCTCTCCATCAGCATCCACTGAGCCACAGCCAGACCCCCTAACTCCTTGAGCACTCAGTCCACTGAAGACCTCTCCAGCTGAGCCTCCGTCAGTCGCCAGCCGCGCGCCAGAAGCTGTTGAGACCTGAAACCAGTAAACAGACAAACCTGCACCAAGGAAAGTCCCCAGTTGACTCTCCTCCATTGTTTGAATCCTCCCTATATTACCTGCATACTCATTAGAAGCTTAGCAAAGCGTATCACAAAGAAATCGGCAGTGTATCAGAGAAAACGTAGAGAAAACAGACGCGATCAGAAGTCTAACAACGTATTTGAATTAAAGTTACAGATACTGATCGGTCACCAGACTGATCAGAGAGGACCTTGATCGGTCACCAGACGATCAGGCTCCAGCCTGATCGGTCCACAGTGAGAAACTAGGAATCGTGACTTCTTGTGATTGGTCACCAGTCCGATCCAATAGCTAAAGGCAAAACCTTCAGCTTTTCAACCAGCGCCTCCTGATCGGTCACCTGACCGATCAGGGTGTGCCCTGATCGGTCTAGTGACCGATCAGGTCACTCCCTGACTGATCAGAAGCCTTCCTGATCGGTCGGGATGAACAGTGTCACGACACTTTGATCGGTCACGAAGACCGATCAAGGGTTTCTCCCTCAACCTTCTGATCACTCTCTGATCGTTCACCAGAATGATCAGAAGCAAAACAGAAACCTTTCTGTTCTCTCCCTGATCGGTCATCAGACCGATCAGACATCCTTGGTTGAGTCACTAAACCGATCCACAAAAAGGAGTTCGTGCCAACTCCCTGATCGGTCACCAGACCGATCCAGAGACTCCCAATTCAACTCTTAGTTAAGAGAACGGGCTCCCTAGCCTTCTCTGACTCGTGCTCAGTCCCCCGGACCAAGACTCCATGCCCAGCTTCACTCACCAGGACTTCATTCAACCTAGCTTCACTCACTAGGACCTGGCTTCATTCAGTCTTGGTCCAGAGACTCCCAATTCAACTCTTAGTCAAGAGAACGGGCTCCCTAACCTTCTCTGACTCGTGCTCAGTCCCCCGGACCAAGACTCCATGCCCAGCTTCACTCACCGGGACTTCATTCAACCTAGCTTCACTCACTAGGACCTGGCTTCACTCACCGGGGTTTCGGTCACCCGGCTTCACTCACCGGGATTTCAATCAACCTAGCTTCACTCGCTAGGACCTGACTTCACTCACCAGGGTTTCGGTCACCCGACTTCACTCACCGGGACCTGGCTTCACTCACCGGGATTTCATTCACCTGGCTTCACTCACCAGGACCCGGCTTCACTCACTGGGATTTCGGTCACCTGGCTTCACTCACCAGGACCCGGCTTCACTCACCGGGATTTCCTTCACCTGGCTTCACTCACCAGGACCCGGCTTCACTCATCGGGATTTCAATCAACCTGGCTTCACTCACCAGGACCCTGCTTCACTCACCGGGATTTTTGTCACCTGACTTCACTCACCAGGACCCGACTTCACTCACCGGGATTTCAATCACCTAGCTTCACTCACCAGGACCCGGCTTCACTCACCGGGATTTCAATCAACCTAGCTTCACTCACTAGGGTTTCGTGCCCAGTCCCCGACCAGGACTTAATCTGAATTCACTCAATCAAACTTAAATCGGTGTCAACACCAAAACAACAATCGGGCAGACTGCATCATCAAACCATACCCTTACGTCTGACAACACTTTCACATTGTTGCCAATGAGAAAAATATCATCTATGTATAGTACAAGAAATATCACTACGTTTCCGTCACTCCTCTTGCATACACAAGACTCATCCTGACATTGTATGAATCCATAAGACTGGATTACCTCATCAAACTGGATGTTCCAAGATCTTGAAGCTTGTTTCAATCCATAAATAGGTCAATTAAGCTTGCACACAAGATGCTCTTTGCCCTTTGCAATGAATCCCTCTGGTTGCTTCATATAGATGTTTTCTTCAGGATTTCCGTTAAGGAAAGCTGTCTTGACATCCATTTGTCAAACCTCATAATTCATATGAGCACCAATAGACAAGAGAATCCGGATAGACTTAAGCATGACTACTGGCGAAAAGGTTTCCTCATAATCGATCCCCTCATTCTTTTGCAGACCCATTTACATCCAATGGCTTTTACACCATCCGGTGGTTCTACAAGCTCCCAGACTTGATTAGAATTCATAGATTCTATCTCAGAATTCATCGTCTTTTGCCAAGATATCGCATCTTTATCTTGGAGTGCTTCGTCATAGGTCCAAGGATCAGGTTCATGTTTACCAAGGACCTAGTCTGAGGATTCTCCCAAAAACATGAATCTGTCAGGTTGCCTAACAACCCTCCCACTACGACGAGGTACTACCTGTGTATCATCTGTGAAACGCGGTGCAATCACTTGTGGTATATCATCCTATACCGTTGATACTGAAGTAGGAACTTCCCCTCTTATTTCCTCTAGAACAATCTCATTCATGGGCTTGTGGTCCATTACATAGTCCTCTTCTAAAAATCGGGCATTCATGCTAACAATGACCTTCAAATCTTTAGGACTATAAAACAAATCACCTTTCGTTCCTCTAGGATAGCCTACAAACAAGCAAACTTCCGTACGAGATTCCAACTTATTAGCGTCCCCTTTCAGCACATGTGTTAGACTACCCCAAATCCGAATATGTCTCAAACTAGACTTACGCCCATTCTACAATTTTATGGGAGTAGAGGGTACTGATTTAGAAGGCACCAAGTTCAGAATATACATCGTTATTTCCAGAGCATACTTCCAGAACGAATTTGGTAATTCAGAATAACTCATCATCAATCTAACCATTTCCATAAGAGTCATATTCTTTCGTTCTGCCACACCGTTCTGTTGGGGAGTACCAAGTGCGGACAATTGAGATTGAACCTAACCTCTGATAAGTAACTCCTAAACTCTCCCAAGAGATACTCACTGTTGGACCTTGGATGGCTATAGAGGGGGGGTAAATGTAGCCAGACACAATCTTTTTGAACTTCTTGTATTTCTCTGCACTTAGGGTTAGACAGCGCACAGCGGAAGCAATAAAAACAGAGATGCAGAAACAAAAACAAACCTAATACGCTAACAAGAGGATATACAAGGTTCGGGGATAACTTGCCCCTACTCCTTGGCATGCCCGTAAGGTGGGCGATCCCTTGATCGTCGGCAGATCAAGCCCTGGAAAATTTGGATAGATGAATCCTCCTTCTCGGTGGAGTAACCTCTCCACACAAATAGTCTCAAGAGTGTATGGAATGAAGAGCACAGAGACAATACACACTTACAGAGCACTTAGGACAAAAAGAACACAAGCAAACTCCTCACCGAGCTCCACTCAGCACAGATCTCACGCAAGAACTCCCTCATTGTGTCTTCTTGCTGATGGACTCGCCAAGCTCCTTGTTTCTTCTTCCAAGTGCTCACGATTCACAGTTGCTTGCTCAAAGAGATGATCAAAGTTGTCGCAAGAGCTTTTCTTTTGACTCAGAGTGATTGCTAAGGATGGATCAAGTGTTGCTGCTCATCGAGATGATCAAAGTTGTCGCAAGAGCTTTTCTTTTGACTCAGAGTGATTGCTAAGGATGGATCAAGTGTTGCTGCTCATCGAGAACTCCCTTCTCTTCATTGCCAGCCCACACTTAACCCAGCTGCCCAAATGCCAGGTCACAGATGCTCCACTCAGCTCCCAGTTGCCCCACCTGCAACTGCCCAGCTATCTCTGACCTCCTCTGGACTCACTGAACTCTTCTCAATCGAGCCCCAGCCCCAGGTCAGCTTCCAGCTGTTGCCAGCAGCGTCCGTTGTAACCTGCAATGGAAACCTGCCAAACCTGCTCAACGGAAAGCCTCCCATTGACCCTCTTTGAGTGTTTGAATCCATCCTTGTAAAACCTGCACACTTCAACAGAAGCTTAGCAAATCATATCAAACATAATCAGCAATGTATCAGAGAATCGGCAGAGAAAACAGTCGCGATCAGAGCTTTTGACAGCGTATTTGAATTAAAGTTCTGCTCTTGATCGGTCCCCAGACCGATCAGGGAGGACCCTGATCGGTCACCAGACCAATCCAACAGTCTGCTGCACACTCCAGATCGGTCCCCAAACCTATCCAGCAGTCTGCTGCATACTCCAGATCGGTCCCCAGGCCAATCAGGTTGTGGCCTGATCGGTCACCAGACCGATCAGGACATGCTCAGACCGATCAGGCCCCACCCTGATCGGTCATAGTGAGGAACTCGCGACATTTGATCGTTCACCAGAACGATCCGAACAGTATACCTGATTGGTCACCAGACCGATAAGGAGTTGATCAGTAAGGTTTGCCAAAGTCACCGTATGTTCCTTGATCGGTCACCAGACCGATCAGACATCGCTGGATCGGTCACCAGACTGATCCATGAGGGAACTCCGTGCCAACTTCCCTAATCGGTCACCAGACCAATCCAGGCAAGGCCAAACCCACTCTAAGTCAAGAGAACTGGCTCCCAGCCTCCCTTGACTCGTGCTCAGTCCTCCGGACCAAGACTCCATGCCCAGTTTCACTCACCGGGACTTCAACCTAGCCCTCCAAGCTAGGACCTGGCTTCACTCACCGGGACCCGGCTTCACTCACCGGGATTTCAACCTAGCTTCACTCACTAGGATTTCAATCACCTGGCTTCACTCACCAGGACCCTGTTTCACTCACCGGGATTTCAATTACCTAGCCCTCCAAGCTAGGACCTGACCCTCCAAGCCAGGACTTTTCACACCTAGCCCTCCAAGCTAGGATTTTTCCCCACCTAACCCTCCAAGTTAGGATTTTTCCATGCCTAACCCTCCAAGTTAGGATTTCGTGCCTAGTCCCCGACTAGGACTTAATCCCAATTCGTTCAACCAAACTTAAATCAAAACTTAAATCGTTGTCAACACTAAAACAACAATCAGGGTCAAACTGCATCAACACTCACCACCACGCTTTTACCATGACGTTTATCCACATCAGCCTTGTACTCTTTGAACTTGTCAAAGCACTCAGACTTGCGGCGCATCAAGTAAATGTATTCATATCTCGAATAGTCGTCTATAAATGAGATGAAATATTCAAAGCCACCTCTTTCCTGGATAGACATAGGACCGCACAAATCAGAATGAACCAATTCCAACACTTTTTTGGCTCTATACCCCTTGGCCTTAAAAGGCCTCTTGGTCATTTTTTCTTCCAAGCAAGATTCGCAGGTTGGGAAGTTTTCCACCATTATTGTTCACAATACATGGTAATTAAGACCTTAATAATCACAGTGGTCGTTACCAAAAGAGAATAGCTATCAAGTAATCGATGATTAAGGAACGTGGAGGAGAATGTGGGGACACGTGTGATAAAGACGTCGGGTATATAAGATGTCTCGACACCCAGGTAAAGGGGGTAAGATTTCCAGAATTATAGCAATTTTATTTCTCGTTGTCCTCCGAAAAAGAGAGAGTTCTAACTTGAGCATCGGAGAGGGTTCACCCGAAAAATATTCTGGTGAATCCCCTTTAACGCTCGTATTAATCTTGTAGGCGTGGACATCCTCTCCTCGTCACCGTCATCGTGGGTTGCGCTTTAGTGATTCACGATCCCCGTCGTTTGCTTCCGGAATAAGAATGGCACTGTCTGTGGGAGCATCAAAGCACTAGAAGGAACACTGTGATGGCAGATCTAGAGGGACAACCCATCATTCTAACGTGGAAGGAGTTAACCATTTAGTCTCCAAAGCCATCAGAGGAGCACTGGAGCAAGATCAGATTGAACAAGCCGCCTTGTAACGAGCAACTCCAGTGCAGGCTAAAATCCCAAGAATGTCGGCCTCGCACTAGCGAAATCGAAGATCCGTCTCGCCACCGGCGGGACTGGCAAGGACATCCCCAGTGCCCAAGCGAGATTCCATGGGAGAAATGGAGATGGTGTATTCCATCGCCTCCAGCGTTTTACGACAGGAGGAGGGACCGGGGAAGATCGAGGCCTCCAAAGATCTCCTCAAGTCTCCATCAACTCCTTTTTCTCCGAATATCGTAACGTATCCCATGCCCAAGCAATTTCGTGGCCCAACAATTGCTGATTACAATGGAAAGATGGATTCGGAGGACCATATTTGTAAATTCGAGAACGAGGCTCTGTTACACCAATACACAGATGGTGTAAAGTGTCGGGTGTTCTTGAACACCTTATCAGGGGCCGCCCAGAGATGGTTTCAGAGACTTCCCTAAAATTCAATAAACTCCTTTCTAGAGTTTAAAACCGTCTTCCTACATCACTTTGCCAGCAGCCGGTGATACCAGAAGACGGCTTTGAACCTGTTCACCCTAAAGCAGAAGAGCAAAGAACCGCTGAAGGACTATATCCAGCGGTTCAATCGGGTGGTGTAGGATGTGCCAACTGCCACTTCAGGGATACTCATCAATGCCTTTATGCAAGGACTCTCTGAAGGCAATTTCTTTTGGTCGTTAGTGAAGAAGCCACCGTCCAGCTTCGATGACTTATTAGGGTGGTTGGTCAAGCACGTTAACGTCGAGGAGGTGTAGCATGCCCATCGCAAAGATTCAGTGGGAGTCCCTATCCAAATCTCAGTACGATCTCAGAGAAGAGAACCACCAGCTCCAATTCGAGTAAAAGATCCTCGCTCCGGGAAGGATCATTAGGCCGACAAGAAGAGGGTGGTGGAGACAGTCAACGCCGAAGGACCCAAGCCGCCAAAGAAGTACTGCGACTTCCATGGCTGCACAACTCACTCTACAGAAGAGTGTTACACTTTGAAGAAGAGGAGATCTATGGACGTGGATGCCAAGTCCACAAAAGGTGGAATAAAATGGGGTATCGACAGCGATCTCCTCTCCGAAGCCCTTCCCCTCATCGACGACAGTTGGGGGAAGACAGATCCAGGTGTCGGTCCTGGTCGCCCTCGAGAGGAAGAAGTCGGGAGATAGTGCGCCACCAGTTTATCTCCCCTGAAAGGGATCCCAAGAAAGGCAAGGCTCCAGCTCGCAGACCTCCATCGGATAATGTGGGAGTAATCTCAGGAGGTCTAACTAGAGGAGACTCTCATTGGGCAAGGAAGGCCCATACTCGCCAACTGGAAAATTACACCATTGGGACGGACAAGGAAAAACGTCGAGCCCCTGTTATTTCCTTCGACCCTGACCATCTGGAGGACGTGGAAGCCCCTCACGAAGATGCACTGGTAATCCTCTCCCAAATAGCTAATTACTATTGGTGCAATCGACCCAAGTGTAATCGGGTAGATCATGGGTTTTGATGTGTGTGCCAATATGATTAAGTTAGGTTTTTATGTTGATTTGATATGTATGCTTGAGTCGTGCAAGACTTGGTGAATCACACATGAAGTAACGGAGTGAAGCATCCGAGGGACGAGAGCCAAGGAAGAGGACTTCAAGGGCGAGCTGAGGAAGTAGACTTCAAAGGCATACACGAAGGATGGCATAGAGGCAAGCCATGGGCTTGTGTGCACATCTGAGGGACGAGAGCCGAAGGAAATGAACTTCAAGGGGCAAGCCGAGGAAGTGGACCTCAAGGCATACGGGAAGGATGGACTTCGGAGTGAGTTTGAGTAAACTTGTAAGTTGGGCAGTCGACTGGCAAAGGAAGCAGTCGACTGCCAGCATTGAGTGGAAACTCACAGAAAGATCAGTCGACTGGTCTAGGTACCAGTCGACTGGTCTAGGTACCAGTCGACTGGTCTGCTAAAAAATAGAGCCGATAGGCTAGCCGTTGGCTAGCTATTGGCTGGGCATCAATCGACTGACCCTGGGGGCAGTCGACTGGTGTTGGGGCTAAGCTGTTTGAATAACACCTCTCTCCTCTATTTAAGAGGAGGCTTTGGGGGCATGAATAGGTTACAGTTCTTGATTGCTAGATCCTATTCTTAGTGCCCAAAGCTTTCATAGCCTATTCTCTTCCTCATACTCTAAATCGTATCTTGTAAAGGAGAAAGAGAGCATCTTGTGAGGGTTTCTCCACCTTCAAGGAGAAGATCATAGTGGAGCTTGATTGTGTGGTATTGATCCTTGGATTAGTCACCTCTAGGAGGTGGATACCAAGTAAATCAAGGGAGTTAGCATTGCTTTATTTGTTAATTGATTTTGTGTATTATTGTTTTTGTGCTTTAGCTAACATTCTTGTAGACAAAATCAAAGAGGAGCTATTCACCCCCCCCTCTAGCTTAACGCCAAGGTCCTAACAATTACGAGGTTAAACGAATCTTTGTGGATACAGGTAGCTCCGTCAACATCATGTACAAGGCGGCTCTAGATCAAGGGAGTTGCATCCTATCCCCATCCCGCTCTTCGGCTTCACCGGATATAGAGTACAGCCGATGGGACAGATCTCCCTGTCTCTGTCGCCAGGGGACGACACGCTACAGAGGACAAGGAGGGATTCCTTCATGATCGTGGATGCCCCATGGTCCTACAACGCCATCCTGGGGTGACCGACGCTTAGCCTATTTCAGACGGTGATCTCAGTCTACCACCAGAAGATCAAATTCCCGGTGGGAGAGCAGGTGGCTGAAGTCAAAAGAGTCCAACTGGCTTCTCGGCGGTGTTACAGTGGGGAGGTTAGAATAGAAGCCTGCAAGAACTCGAGGACACATGAAGCCTTACAAATCGACCTAGTCAATCCCCGAGAAAAAGAAGGAGCTAAAGAGGAACGCAGGGAGGTCGAAAGAGAAGAAGTTTAAATTCATCCTCAACAAGTTGAAAGAATCACAAGAATTGCTACTGATCTTGTGCCAAAACTTAGAAGTCGGTTGATCAGCTGCTTGATGGACTATCGGGATGTGTTTACATGGGCTACTGAAGAAATCAAGGGAGTCCCCTGCCTTGGCCACGCATCGGTTGCATATCACCCCGAGAGCTCGACCGGTGAAGCAGAAGCGAAGACACTTTACACTAGAGCAAGACAAGATAATCAGGGGGAGGTTGCAAAGTTGTTGAAGGCCGAGCATATAAGAGAAGTTCAATTCCCGACTTGGCTGGCGAATGTTGTACTTGCCCCTAATCCCGGGGGTAAATGGCAGATACGTATTAATTTCTGTGATTTAAATAAAGTCTGCCCTAAAGATTATTACCCCTTGCCTCGCATTGATCAACTGATAGATTCGACTTCCAGCTGTGAATTTATTTCAATGTTGGATGGATATCAGGGATACCACCAGGTTCCCCTTGCTTGGGAAGACCAAGAGAATGTCAGTTTTATAACGGCAGATGACACTTATTGCTACAATGTCATGTCATTCGGGTTGCGCAATGCAGGGGTAACCTATCAGCGAATGATAGATAAGGTTTTCCGACACCAGATCTGAAGGAATATTGAAGTGTGTATAGATGATATCCTGGTCAAGATGGAGAAGGGGAAGGATATGAAAGCTGACATAGAGGAGACATTCACTACTTTGAGGGCTAATAGACTAAAACTAAACCCCACTAAATGTTTGTTTGGGGTGAAAAGTGGTCGGTTCCTCGGGTACATAGTGATAGAAAGAGAAATTGAGGCTGATTCAGAGAATGTGCAAGTCATTCTCAACATTCCATCCCCTCGCAATTTCAAAGACGTACAGGGGCTTAATGGCAGAATTACAGCTCTGTCCAGGATCATCTCCAGATCTGCTGACAGAAGTATGCCATTCTTCAAAATTCTGAGGAAAGCTGTCAAATTTGAATGGGTTGATCAATGTGAGAGGGTTTTTACAGATTTAAAAGCATATCTCTCTGAACTCCCCATCCTATATAAGTCGTTGGAGAGAGAAATGTTGTTTTTCTACCTATCCGCAGCTGAGCAAGCCATGGGTTCTGCGCTTATTCGGGATGAGGGTACTACTCAGTATCCCATCTATTTCTTTGGGCACCTCCTGAAAGATGCAGAAACTCGATATACTACCCTAGAGAAGCTGGCCTATGCCTTAGTACTGATGGCCCGAAGACTGAGATCATATTTTTTGGCGTATCCCATTGTGGTGCTCACTAATAGTCCACTCGAGCGCATCCTCACAAATCTAGGGGCCTTGGGACGACTGATCAAGTGGACGGCAAAATTGAGCGAGTATGGAATATAGTACCACCCTCGTACTGCTATCAAGGCTCAAGCTCTAGCTGACTTTATGCTCGAAGCTATCCCAGGACCTGAAGCTGATGAAGTGTGGAAAATTTATGTTGATGACTCCTCCAACAACAAGCATAGTGAGGTCAAAGTTCTGATGATTTCTCCCAGAGGAGATGTGCTACAACTATCTATCTGACTCAACTTTCGAGCCACCAATAATGAAGTCGAATATGAGGTGATCTTAGCGAGGCTCCAAGCTGCCAAGTAAGTGGGAGCTGCTCGGGTTATCTTGTACTTGGATTCTTAGCTCGTAGCTCAGCAGCTAAAAGGAGAGTTCAAAGTTAAGAATGAGCGCCTGTAGAGGTAAGTGACCATATATAAGCAACTGAGGTCTTCTTTCACTGAAGTTGTTCTGCAGAAAATATCTCGAACTGATAATGTCAAGGCAGATGAGCTAGCCAAATTGGCCAGCTCCCTTACATTATGGACACTGGAAGAGTCTAGCACTCTGGAAGGAGTTGTGGCCCAGATCGAAGAAGAAGCTGCTAACACTGTATTACCTGATTGGAGAGAACCCTATGTGGAGTTCCTACGCAGTGGAACCGTGTCGGCGAGTGATAAGGAAGCTCGGCTCTTCTGTAGCAGAGCTACCAGATTTACATTGGTCGGAGAGCAGTTATATAAAAGAGTCTTTGCTCGACCGTTGCTCAAGTGTATTGGTCAAGAGGAGATTGACTACATCATGCAGGAGGTTCACGAAGGCATATGTGGAAGCCATATTGGGGGAAGATTCATGGCTAGAAAGATTATTCTGGCTTGATATTTTTGACCCACACTGCAAGTAGATGCTATCAAATTTATTACCAGGTGTGAAGCCTGTCAAAAGTATCAACATATCACTCATCGCCCGACCGAACTACTTCGAGCCTCCACTGTCTCATGCCCCTTCGAATAGTGGGGAATGGATATAGTGGGTCCTTTCCCGATCGGACCTCAGCAGAAGAAATTCCTATTAGTATTGGTCGACGACTTCTCCAAATGGGTTGAAGCTGAGCTGCTTGCACACATCACGAAGGCCGCCATGATGAAGATCTTGTGTAAGGACATAGTTTGCAGGTATGACATTCCTTATAAATTAGTGTCGGATAATGTCCGACAGTTTGCAGGGTGCAAACTCAGGGAGTGGTGTGAAGGACTAGGTATTCACCAGACCTTCACCTCAATTGCATATCCCCAAGACAACGGCTAGGCAGAAGTGGTCAACCGGGAGATCATTAGGGGGCTCAAAATAAAGTTGAACCATGTTGGAGGTAGTTAGGTCGAAGAACTCCATTTTTGGATTTCTTAAGCATACTAGTTAAACATGCAATTGATCTATAACATTTTTCAAGCTCGGGAGAAGTTACCTCTTCATCATCCGAAGATGATGAAGCCGTGTTTGCGGAGCTTGAAGATTCATCACTGCTCTCTTCTCCAAGAGCCATGAGAGTCATTTGCCTTGTGCTCTTCTCCTCCTTTTCTTCATCGGATGAGCTAGAGGATGACTCATCCCAAGAGGCCTTCAATGCCTTCTTCTTCTTCTTGGATTTCTCTTCTTTTCTTTTGGATTTTTCCTCCTTCTTCTTAAGCTTCGGACACTCATTCTTGAAGTGTCCTTTCTTACCACACTCAAAACAGGATGCATTATTCTTATCAAGTTTGGATTCACCAGCGTTACCTCTACTTTTGAACCGTCGATCCTTTCGCATCATCCTCCTCACAAAGTTTGCCATCTCAGATGAAGAGGAGCCACTGCCATCTTCCTCAGAATTTGACTCGGATTCGGAAGAGGATGAAGATGATGAAAGTTCCTTTTCCTTCTTCTTCTCCTTCTTCTTCTTGTTGGTCCGGTCCCCTGCAACTAAGGCAATCCCCTTCTCCTTGGGGCCTTTGTTAGCCATTTCATGCAATTCCATCTCACAAAATAAATCATCTAATTTCACAATAGATAAATCCTTAGATACTTTGTAGGCATCCACCATGGATGACCACAAAGCATTCCTTGGAAATGCTTTCAAGACATACCTCACAAGGTCGCGGTTCTCGACCTTTTCATCAATTGAATGAAGCCCATTAAGGACTTCCTTGAAACGACTATGGAGCTCGCTTACCGACTCGTTCTCCTTCATGGTGAGATTTTGAAGTTGATTGAGGAACAAGTCCCTCTTTGCAATCCTAGAGTCTCGGGTGCCCTCATGAAGCTCAATGAGTTTGTTCCACAAGTCCTTTGCACTTGTGAAAGGACCAACCTTGATGAGTTGATCTTTGTTCATGCCACATTGTAGAGTGACAACCGCCTTCGCGTCGGCTTCACTCTTCCTTGTTTGTTCGGCAGTCCACCTCCATGACTCAAGTTCTTTACCTTCGTCATCCTTAGGAGGGATGAATCCCTCCTTCACTGCGAACCAAGTATGGATGTCCATCTTCAAGTAGTACTCCATTTTTGATCTCCAGTATTGGAAGTCGGCGCCATCAAAGAATGGAGGTTGGGTGGGTGGAGAAGCCTTCTCTCAATGCCATCTTGTTGAGAACTCTCGGTTGTTAAGCCGTAAACAGAGCACCTTGCTCTAATACCAGTTGTTGGGAACGAGATGGCTATAGAGGGGGAGGTGAATATAGCCAACACTTGCAACTTGAATTATAATCAAGGTTTCTGCACTTAAACTATCAGCGGCACAGCGGAAGAAACAAAGCAATAGCAGACAATGTAGAAAATAGAAACAGAGATGAAGAACTAACAACAACAGCTATCAAGAACGCTAACAAGAGGGTTTACAAGGTTCGGGGATAACTTGCCCCTACTCCTTGGCGTGCCCTTAAGGTGGGCGATCCCTTGATCGTCGGCAGATCAAGCCCTGGTGATTACCGGATATAAAGCAACCTCCTTCTCGGTGGAGAAACCTCTCCACAGCGTTTCAATCAAATATAAATGTTTAAGCTCAATGAAACTACAAGAAAGATCTTACTCAAAACCCTCGGCAAGGACAAGAACACAGCAAGCTTCCTTGAGCTCCACCCAGTGGCGATCTCACGCGAGAACCCTTCCCCGTGTCTTCCCACTGTCGGACTCCAAGCTTCTTGTTCCCTCCTTCAAGGCTCAAGTAAAAGATGATTGCTTCTCAATCGCTTGCTCAGAATGATGGAAAACTCAAGAACGCAGCAAGCAGGTTGTGGAGAACTCAGAGCACGGCAAGAACACAGTTCGCAAGACTTGCTTCCACGAAGCCAACTGCCGCTTCTTTTGTTCCTCCACACAGCACCAGGTGACGACATCTCTGTAGCTCCCAGCTACTCGTCTGCCAACGCCAGCCTCCACTGAGCTACCTCTGGACTCACTGAGCTCCCTCAGTAACGCTCCAGTCTCCGCTCCAGTCTTCAGCCCGGCCGTTGCAACCTGAGATGGGAAAACGGACAAACCTGCTCCAAGGAAAGCCACCGTTGACCTCTCCTTGAGTGTTTGAATCCTCCCCTGTCACCTGCACCTTAATCAGTCTATTAGAGTAGCAAATCAACCAGTAAATCATGTATCAGAGCCATACATCAGCAAATCAGATACGATCAGACACTCTGACCATGTCTGACAGTGAAATTTGAATTAAAGTGATCGGTCACCAGACCGATCCAGGGTGTGTGGATCGGTCACCAGATCGATCCACTTCTTCGCTGGGATTCCCAGCTCTCGCAGCTATACACACCTGATCGGTCACCAGACCGATCAGGGTGAAGCCTGATCGGTCATCAGACCGATCAGAGTGAGTCCTGATCGGTCACCCAGTCCGATCAGGGCATATGAACAGTAGTTTTTTAATCAGATCCAAGATCCCTGGATCGGTCACTGGATCCACTAGATCGATCCAAGACTTTGATTAGCAAGGGAACTCACTCACCGTTTGCTCCCTGATCGGTCACCAGACCGATCAGGAGCAAGACAGCAAGGAAGCAGCCTGCTCCCTGATCGATCACCGGTCCGATCAGGAGTCACACAGTAGATTCCCAATCTCACTGCGCGCTCCCTGATCGGTCACCAGTCCGATCAGACATAGCTGGATCGGTCACCAGACCGATCCACTAAGGAGCAGCTTGCCAATGTCCCTGATCGGTCACCAGACCGATCCAGTGACTCAACCCTAGCCTTCCAAGCTAGGAATTCATCCACCTTAGCCCTCCAAGCTAAGGATTTTTCCATCTAACTCTCCAAGTTGGGAATTTGCACCTAACCCTCCAAGTTAGGACTTTTCACCTAGCCCTCCAAGCTAGGACTTTTCACCTAGCCCTCCAAGCTAGGACTTTTCACCTAGCCCTCCAAGCTAGGACTTTTCACCCAACTCTTCCGAGTTAGAACATCATCCAGCCTAGCCCTCCAAGATAGGCACCTGACCCTCCAAGCCAGGACTTTTTCACCTAATTCTCCAGGATGGGAATTTGCACCTAACCCTCCAAGTTAGGACTTTTCACCTAGCCCTCCAAGCTAGGACTTTTCACCTAGCCCTCCAAGCTAGGACTTTTCACCCAACCCTTCCGAATTAGGACTTTTCCAACACCTAGCCCTCCAAGCTAGGATTTTCCACACCTAACCTCCCAGGTTAGGATTTTCCAACACATGCTTGATCCTCGATCAGGACTTGATCATAATCATCATAATCATCACACCTAACCTCCCAGGTTAGGATTTTCCATATCATGCCTAATCCTCGATCAGGACTTAATCACAATCATCATAATCATCCTCCTAAACTAAAATCGTTGTCAACACCAAAACAACAATCAGGGCCAGACTGCATCAACAATCTCCCCCTTTTTGTTGTTTGACAACCCGATTTTAAGTTTAGGGATTCTCAATCAATATTCCAACTTTAGAATCATAGGGGAATCTAGATCCTCCCCCTACAACATAATCATGCTAAACTTAACCAATCCACACTCTCCCCCTTTGTCGAACACCGAAAAGGGATCTAGAGGGGCTGATAAGTCGATACAACACTCCCCCTAAACCCTAGGGGTATCTCAAAACATCATTTTGATCAATAATTGATAATCATATGACTACATATGGCAACATGATATAGGCATGGCAACACAAGCATATGTATCATAAGAGCATGAAGTATCAACTCACAACGCATGCCATAATATTCATAAGTATCGAATAGACATGGCAATATAAACATGAATATGGCAACCAAACAATCATAACATGCACATCAACATGGCATCAACAATAAATAGATAAGCATGGCAGGTAAAAATAGATAAATCAAGGCATGAAAACATCCGAACAAGTAGCAAAATGTGTGTGACAAAGTCAGAGGGCATACAGCCCAAAAGTAAGACATCATCACTCGACAGCAACATCGTCATCAGAATCATCAATATATATGATATCCCCAGGTGAAGGACCACTGGGGGATGCACCATCAGGAAATGTGTGATGATACCACTCTTCATACCATCGGTCCTGGAACGAGCTCATCTCAGAGACATCAGATGCTAGGGCATCCAGATGGCGATCGAAGGACTGAAACTCGGAGCTGACTTCCTGTTGCCAGAGCTCGGAAACATGTAATTCGTGCCGCAGCATCCGCTCTATCTCCGCAACCTGCCAGCACAGGTCAGGAGCCTGCTCATCATAATCAGCAGCAGAATGATCTGTGCTAAGGGCTGCTCTCGGTAAATCTCCCATGGGTCTCCGATCCTTCCACTGCAGCCCCCGTGATCCCACAATAACGCCAGACTGAGCCAGCATGCGTCTATCCAGACGACAATGCTGTCGTACCATAGGCACAATGTGACCCTGTGAAACATCGATGCCTACCGACTCCAGCCAGGCAGTGATGATGTGACCGAATGGCATATAGACTGACTGGGATAACGACATACTGTGGGCGATGATAGAAAAATAGACTGAAGCCACTGGGTCAAAATCTAGCTGCTGATGCATCCCATAAAGCATCAAACAGTGGAATGAGTGAATCTTATCAAGATGTTTCGAGGTAGTGGGGAGAAGACAATTGGTGATGATTTTAAATAACACATAGTCAACAGAGGAAAGACGAAGAGCAGAGAAAGTGGGAAAGTCACGAGTGCTTTCACCACAACCCCTTGGTCTGGGATGGCCTAGAAAATATTCGTAGATAGAATCGGGGGTCACTCCATCAAAGGGGACTGGAAGGGGATCAGGAGGAAAAGAGTAGAGAAAGAAATCATTGACTGACCTGCGACATCCAAGAAACTCAGTGAAAATAGATCGATTGAATTCA
The DNA here is from genome assembly GCA_024364735.1 of Boesenbergia rotunda. Lineage (NCBI taxonomy): Eukaryota > Viridiplantae > Streptophyta > Magnoliopsida > Zingiberales > Zingiberaceae > Boesenbergia > Boesenbergia rotunda. The sequence continues at coordinate 245,635 of JAGFNQ010003340.1, read as the reverse complement.
AGATCAACACCAGCAACACGGGTCCTCCACCCAGTGCTCCATCCAGTACCCTCGCCACATATCATGTTGTTATAGAATTCAGAGACCAAGTCAAGATTGATTGGTCTCTCAAGATAAAGAATAGATTGGAGATTACAGTGGGTGATAATGCGTCGGATATTCGGGCAATGTTCATAGATGAAGGAATGGTCGATAGTTCGACATGGCATCAATTTGAAATTGTGCCATTGAAACTTTAGGGCAAGAGAGCCATTCTGAAATCGAGAATGTGGAGGTGGTGGAGACATTGGAGAAGGTGTAGATGACGAGGGAAGTTTCCCCCTTGAACTACTCTCGGCTACCTCCTTTCCCTTAGATGACTTTCTAATGAGGTTTGAATTGATCATGACCCATAGATTGAAGCACAAGAATGTAAGAATTGATCATAGATAAGACCCAATCATAAGATATAAAATTTTGGTCATAAGATTAGAAAGAGGGTCACGGCAAAGGAAAAAAAAAATTAAGACATCACAGCAAGAACAAAAACACAAACAAGGTTAGCTTTACAAACATATATTATATATTGATATGAATGGAAAACCAAAGCAAGAACTTACTTTGGTGCCATCGTTGTCGTTTTTGGAAGTTGAGAGAAAGAAACCGTGCACAGGAAAGTGTTCTCGGCGCAAAAGATGGTTGCAAAACGTTTCTGCGAGAAAGAAATGAGCACAGATCTCACGCTCACGCAAGGAAGGAGAGCACGCAGAAGGATCTTCTCGCACAAGCAGGTCGCGCAGATGAGGGTCGGCACTAGGTTTTGGCGCTGAAGAAGGTTTTGCGAAGTTAATCGGTTGGTGGATCGGTCCACCAACCAAAATTTAATGCGGTTGATCGGATCACCGTTCGATCTGATCGCATCCAGACCGTTCAGGAGACGGCCTGATCGGACTGACAAGGTCCTGATCGGTCGAATGACCGATCAGACGTGCTCCTGATCGGTCGGGTGACCGATCAGGATTTGATCAGTAGAGTCCGGAAAGAAAACTCTGAGCTCCCTGATCGGTCTGTGGACCGATCCCTACAGGTTGCCAGATCGGTCGGGAGACCGATCCAGGCTAGCTCAGAACACTTAGTCAGATTTCGAGAGATCACGGCTCGCCTTGCAGATCGGTCTGTGGACCGAACACCACAGGAAGGGGTCAGATCGATCCAGGGACCGATCAGCCCGATTCTTGATCGGTCCAGTGACCGATCAGGATTCCTGATACGAACTGAAATGTTCAGTTTCAGAACTTCTGAAATTTTCAAAAGGAATCTGATGAACTTTGTCGAACTTAGACATGATTTTCTGACTAAAATTGATCCCTGAACACGAATCAAAAATCCTTATAGGTTTAACAAACACTTTGACCCATCTTAATGGAGTCAAACCCAACCATCAATCAATCAAGCAAATTCAAACAGGTTTTTACTCCAACTTCAAGTTTCCAATCAAGTTGCCTTGATTGGAATGTCCAAGTATGATCATGGAGCCATATACACATATGTTATGCAATGGTTTTCCCCATACTTGGTCACCACCGTGATTATTATCTCGTCAACTTAATTCCTCAAGTGATGTATTGACATTTTGAGAAATCGAGTTGAACCTAACATCTCACCCCATATCTAGCAAACAAAAATATTTTGGTAAACCTTATAGTTTGTGTGAGATGTTCCCAAAGTTACCCAATTGTACCCTAACAATTTGAAATAATCATGAAGGGTTTTGAATACAATTTGAGGATCATGAAGCGCGACACATTCCCAATTCCCGTCTTAGGAAACTAAATTCACTCTCGGGAAGTGGTTTAGTGAAAATGTCAGCTAGGTTTGACTTTGACTCTACATGTGAGAGTATGATGTTCCCCCTAGCTACATGATCTCTAATGAAGTGGTGTCTTACCTCAATATATTTTATCCTAGAATGATGGACCGGATTCTTGGTTAAGTGAATTGTGCTAATGTTATCACATAACACTTGCACACCGTTGTAACTCAATCCATAGTCCTCTAAGGTGTGGATCATCCACAACAATTGTGATATACTCTCTCCCATGGCGATATACTCTGCCTCGGTAGTGGAAAGAGCAACACAATGTTGCTTCCGACTCGACCAACTTACTAGAGGCGATCCTAAGAATTGGCAGCCCCCACTAGTGCTTTTTCAGTCCAACTTACATCCAGCGTAGTCGGAATCCGTATAGCCCATCAAATCAAAAGATTCGGTACGGGGATACCAAAGACCTACACCAATTGTTCCTTTTAGATATCTCAAAATTCGCTTAACAGCAATTAGGTGAGATTCCTTGGCACACACTTGATACCTAGCGCACATACCTACAGCAAATAGTATATCTGGTCGACTAGCTGTGAGGTATAGCAAACTACCTAACATGCTTCGATATTGAGTTAGATCAATGGGTTTACCACTCTCATCATTGTCTAATCTTGTGTTTGTAGCCATGGGAGTGGTTACCTCTTTCGAATCACTCATATTGAATTTTCGAAGCATTTCGTGTGTGTACTTTGATTGGTGCACATGGATACCATCGCGAGTTTGCTTGATTTCTAGTCCAAGAAAGAAAGTCAACTCTCCCACTAGACTCATCTCGAACTCACTCTCCATGTGTCCAATGAATTCACGTAAATAGCCCTTGTTATTGGAGCCACAAATTATGTCATCGACATATACTTGGGCTACAAATATATTGTCACAATCTCTTCGTAGAAATAGTGTAGGGTCTATTTGACCTCTAACAAAGCCTTTCTCAATCAAGAATGTTGACAACCGCTCATACCAAGCCCGGGGTGCTTGTTTAAGGCCATTGATAAGTGTCATTTTGTTGATCATTTTATATGTTTAAATCTGTGTTTGACCCATAGTTTACTTGTGTAATTGTGGATTTACCCTAGGTTCTAGGATTTGTATTCTTTTTGGACTTAATTGTAAATCTTGTTATATTTGGGTTGTTTTGTCACTAAATTTTTGATCTACTTTTGAAGGCTTCAAATGATCAGGGACCTAGGTAATGATGGGTCAAAGTTGAGTTAAAAGTGGATTAGATCCAAGGAATCAAGCGTCAACTAATTTGGACCGTCCGATGAGAGAACGGTTAGATCTAGACCATCTGAGAACTTTTGATCAATCCGAGCTGGGATTAAGGCTAATCAAGTGATCAGATCAAGATCTGAGAGTTTCAGCTAAATAAGAGACCATCTAGCCATTGGATCATGATCGGAGTGTTCTAAACCATCCATACAAAGATCAAGGTGATCTGGATCATCCGTTGAAGATCTGGCAGATCCGAGCTACCACGAGGATGATCTTGACCTCTGATCAAGATCTGGAAAATTTGAATCAAATCGGACAACGATCCACCGTTGGATGAAGCGGAATCAATCTCAGCCGTCCATTTCCTCAACTACTTAAACGGCTCCCTGTTTCAAATCTCAGGGTCGCGACCTCATTTCTCTTCCTCAGTTCTTCAGTTCGTTCTCTCTCAATTTTGCATCGTTTTCTTTCAAATTTCTTCCATCAGAGGCGTGGCCGACTCGATCACAATCCTGAAGCAAGATCTGGATCTCTGGAGGAGAGTTTCATGGCGATTTTAGCTCGAAATTGTGCCGGATGCAGAGCTTCTTGAGGGTTTCGGCAGATCTGCATTGTGAGCTCTTGGATCTCAATCGCAACCATTTCCTCGCATCTGAATCGTCTGTAGGGGTTCTAGGATGAGTTCAGATGATTCCCAAATCATCACCGCATCTTTCCACATCGAGATCTAAGCGTTCGAATTGGAATTTCCATCAAGTGTGCAGTTTCGAGCAGATTTGACATTGGACCTTGCTTCCCATTGATTTGCGAGTTTAAGGGGTTCTTGGCTTGCCCTTGCGTGACGAACAAGGTGGTCTTGATACAAGGAATGGTCGAGGATTAATTTCTTGCTGTATTTCGTTTTTACATTAGCTGTAATTTCACTCTGCAGTTCATTTCATTTCAGATTCTGTATCAGATGCTTAAGTTCTATTTTCTGAGTTGTTTTAGCAGTAATTAGGTTCCATTTTGCAGATAGTTAGCTAGCACATTTGTTTAGTGAACAATTTCAGCCAATTCTAGTGTATAACTTGTTTGTTGCTAGCATATCAGATGAATTCTGTGCGTGCCAATTCTGTTTCTGCAAATTAGGTCTTGTTTCAGTTTCCTAAGTTTGAGTCGATGTAAGTTTTAGATTTCCTTTTGAACTTACATTGCAGTAGCTTTATTTCCATAGCAATTAAGTTCAAGTTCTGCATTCGGTTTTAGTTGATGTTTACCAGCTTTAATTTCTGCAATTCAGTTGTTTGCTGTCTCAATTTCATTGCTGCCTTATTCAGTTTATGTGTGCTGAGATTTGTATCTGGTATACATTAGTCTTTCTCAATCAAATCTGCTCTATTGTATTGCATTAAATTCTTACTTTTCAATTCTACATTCCTTCCTTCGGATTCTGAATTCTTATTCCATTACTGAATTTCTGCAGATTTTCTTTCTCTGCGTTCCTGCATTTGCAACTCTGCGTGTAGGCTAAAGGAGTTGATCAGATTTCTGATCTGAATTTCTTCATTCATTTTTGCACAGTTCTTATCTGTTAGTTTTGCTTGTCAACTTCATTGATCAGGATTATAATTCTGCATTAGTTCAGTTTCGGCACATAGATTTTCGTTTGCGAATTGAGTGGGTTTCATTTCTTTTCCACTTTGTATCAAGATAAGCTTTGGCCTTAGTATCAACCGAAATTTCAGCCTCGATTTAATTCTGTTGGTTTAATATTTGGTTTGCAATTAAAATTAGCATTGTTTTCCCAAAAGATAGCTAAGGCCCTTGATTGCTTAGGTTTCCAATTGCTTGATGTAATTAGTTGTCTTACACTTTGTTTAGCTCACTTAGTCAAATTTCCTACATTTTCTTGTGCTTCCATTTCCTTTTCATTGCATTGTCATTTTCATTAGCAAACAAAACCCACATCTTATTTGAAACCCAAAAACATTGACGACACATTAACTCGAGCATGAATCACACAACTTGAACTAGCCCTTGGAAAAATACGACCTGTGGCCCCTATATTACATTTTCATACTTTTGATTGTAAAATGGTTTCCAGCACTTTATAAATATCTAAATTTGAGACCCACATTCGTGACAGTCATTTTGGGTCCATCAAATTTTTGGCGCCGTTGCCGGGGAATGTAGTGGTGCTTGATAATTCTATCTTTTGATTTTGTTCTGATTGCTTTATCTTTTATATACGGTTGCTGCCATTTTTCTTGTTTGATTTGTGACAGGGCTGTAAGATCAAAATGTTTTCACCAGAGGACTGTAAAGAAATCACAAGTGCACTGTCAGAGTTAAAATTTTGGTTGAATCATTTGAATCAACAAATAACCAACAGGCCTTCATCTACTTACCAGCCACCATTACAACAATTCGAGTCTTTTCAGCAACCAAATCAGTTTTGTCAGCCTCAAATCCAGCCACTACAACAATTCCAACAATTTCAGCCAAAATTTCAGCCTCTCCAAGAATTCCAGCAGCCTTTTGAAAATTTTCAGCATGGAAATAATCAATTTCAACCTCAATTCCAGCCATATCAACAGGGGCAGCAAGTGTGTCAAACATTTCAGCAAGATCCGCCTCAAAACCAGCCATTTTATCAGCCCACACAGCCCTTGAATCAAAATTTTCAGCCTTACAACCAAGGGTTTCAAAATCAGAATTTTCAGCCCTTGCCACAGAATTTTCCACACCAAAATCAGAACTTTCAAGGCTACAACTCCCAGCAAAGTTTCCAAGAATATCAGCCCTTTAATCAGCCCCAACAACCATGTTTTCAACCAAATCAGCAAGCTCAAAATTTTCAGCCTACTTCATCCTTTCAAGGTCAGTCAAGGAGCTATGCTAACCAAGGAGGCTTTGAGAATCTTAATGAGAATGAGGCACAACAACAAAGAATGGAGGAAATTTATCAACTAGTTGTACAATATCATCAACAGCAGCAAAGGCTTCAAGACATAGAAAGAGGCGTTGGACAAATTGCTAGTCAAATGAATCAAATGCAAGTTCAAGGTGACCCTAGTGCAGGGCCAAATCTTTCTTTAATGGATCTTGCAATTTTAGAAGAAGAAGAAGAAGAATACATTAAAGTCTGGGCACCTATAGCATGCATTCCTCCGGAGACTCCTATTCAAAATCCAATTCCAAATTTTTCAGCTCCAGAAGAAGAAATTGAAGCTTCACAGGACCATTCTAGACTTTTATTTTCTGATGATAGCATTATTGATGGTCCTAATTTTTCTGATACTGTTGTTGCAGATATTACAGAAGAAGCATGCAGAGGAGATGATTCCATAGGTGTAGGGGATTGCACAAAGCCCCAGGGACCACCACAAGATTTAGATGATGAACCAGAAAGTGTAGGGACTTGCATGGTGGAAGCAAGCACCCAAGGATCACCAGTTGATTGTCCACCAAAACCTGAGGCTGAAGAGGAGCTTGAACATAACCAGGAGGAGACCACAGATACATCTACTATTGTAGAACCTCCAGGTATTCTCCAGCACGCTCAGGTAAGTATTTCTCCCCTTTCTTCAGAAAAATGCAGTGAGGTACCTAGTGCTGATGTTATTGATTCTGATGAGTTTATTGATATACCTTGTGTAGAAATTGTTTGTGAAAATCCAATAGAGGTACCAAACATTGATTTTATTGATCATCATGCATTACTTGACACATCCATTGTAAATATGAATTGCGAAATAATTTTAGAGGCACCCATAATTGATGTAGTTTGTTATGATGAATCTTTAGATACATCTTTTGTGAATATGGATAGTGAAAATTTTTTAGAAGTGCCTGAAATGGATGTTATTTATTTTGATGAATCTCTTGCTATATCATATGCTGAGGTTGAATGTGAGAAACTTTTGGAGATATCTGATATTGATTTCATTAGCTGTGACACTTTGCTTGAAACATCCTTGATGGAAAATAATTGTGATATTTCTATTGAAGTGCCAGAATTTGAGTTCTTTGTTTGTGATGAGTTTCTGGATGCAAATTTTATAGGAAATGATTTTGGAAATTTTATTGAGGCACCACAAATTGATATAATTGGATATGATACAGCTTTGGATTTACTTCATGCAGAGACTGATATTATTTCATTTCTTTCTGACCCTGAACGCTTGAGAGGGGTATTACATTGTTTTGCAGGGTCTAGAAGACTTCTGGAGTGGGTGCTTCATCTGAACAGACTCCAACCTCCTGGAAGGACTTCTAAAAAGCATCAAGAGGGAGGAGTTGTTCTTATTTCGACTAGTAGCACCTCACCTCTTAAGTGGGTCCTGAACCTTAATCGTCTCCGACCACCGGAAGATACTTGTGCAAAATTAATAAGGGAGAAACCCGTGCACTACGAGATTGACTACTTGAGGATAGTTCTCCCAAAATGGATGCTACGTGCTCTCTACCCTACTTGAAGGGGAGTTTGTTCCTTTACTTTACTTTTCTTATTTTTCTTTATGTTATACTCGCATGTTTGTTTACTTTTATACTTTGCATTTATACTTTGTTTCTTCATTTTGCATTTTGTTTGGCTTTGAATAAATCTTGTTTGATTTCGAGTTGTATCTCCTTACATGTTCCTTTATTATGCTTTGAGAATCATAAAAGATAGTTAAGTCTGATTATCGAGTTTTGGTTTCCTTGGTATGCTTGGGGATATTAATTGCATTTAGTCATTTGTTGTGGTGATAGACTCTATCTTGTTAGATTAAGCATGACAGTTTTATTGTTCACCTAGTGAGGATGTTGCCATGCCTATCCTTAATCCTCTTATGTGTGATAGCATTTGTGATACTTGACACTCTAGAACTTGCTTTGATTCTTTTTGAAATTACAATAGCATAAGCTTACATGAATATGATGGAGGCAATCTTTCTTGTTGAACTTTTAGTTTTCCCCTCCTTTGTTATTGTCACTACTGGGCATTTCACCTATTGCTTTCATATTTCATTGTCTCTACTTTATCAGATCTTTTCATTAACATTACATTTTCACTGCCATATCTTTATTATTTTATTCTTCCTTGGAGCATGCATGAGAGCATAAGGTGATTGCATGATGAGTTACATTTTTATTTCTCAATTATCAGCCTCTATTATTGTGAGTTTTAGATATTATCATGCTTTACTATCTTGCCCGAGACGGTCAAATTTTAAGTGTGGGGGGGAGACAAGTGTATATGGACGAATGCTTTTGTGAAAAAAAAATCTCTCTTTGAAAACAAGAAAAAGAAAAAGAAAATCTCTCTATGTGAAAAAAAAAGAAAGAGAGATAGAAAAAAATAATAATAAAGATGAAAAAAAAATGAAAAAAAGAGAAAAAAAAAAGAAGAAAAAAAAATCTCTCTATGTGAAAAAAAAAAATTCCTCAAGCATTCGAGTTGTATTAGTGATGAACAAAAGGGAATATTTTCTTGATGTGTACTCTTTTGATATTATTGTTTAGAGAAATTCAAGAGTTTTGTTGTTAATTCCTACATGCACTTTGAGAGATGTTGTAAATTGTGGTTGTGTAGTGCATTGAGAATGTGAAAGGAGAATTTTGAGTGTTGGAGGTTTGATTGAGTTATTTACTTTGGACTATTATTTGATTGTATCATCATGTTAATTACCCCAATGCTCCCATCTTCTCTTTGATCTTCTTTCATGCTCTTTTGATCTTTTTGTTATCTATCATTCTTGTTCTCTTGTTAAGAAAGTGATTTCATCATTATTTATTGAAAAGACCTCTTGATTTGTGTACTTATGTTATAGTAGTGGAGAAGTAAAGATAAGCAAGCATATGGTAGTGCAATGTCATGAATGTTTTGAGAGAACTCCACTTCTATATCTGTTATTTTTTTTGTGAGCATCAGTGCATATATCCATCTTGTGAGGTTTTTGTCATGCTTAGTTTATTCAAGTTGATGAAATTACCATGCTTTTGACTTATGTGAGATTTGGAACCATAACTACATGGATGCTTGAGACTTGATGATCCTAAGTAACTTTCTTTTATTATTTCTTTAAGTATTGATAGGGGATGTAATGTTTGGGAGACATGTTGTTTTCTTTTAGTTTTATTTACTTGTGCGAGATGCCCAAGAATAAGTGTGGGGGAGTTGATAACTATCATTTTGTTGATTATTTTAGGCTCTAAAATTCATGTTTGATCCACATTTTATATGCTTAAGTTTGCAATTGTATTAGGTTTCATGTATTTCCCTTATTTTGGCTTTTAATTCAAATTTTTTTATATTTGGGATATTTTTGGCACTAAATCTGAATATCATTTTGTAGGCTTCAATTGATCATGGACCTAGATCAAATTGGGTCAGACTTGAGTCAAGATTGGATCCAGATCAAAAGGATCAAGCATCGGATTAATAGGAGCCGTCCATTCCAGAGAACGGCTAGATCTGAGCCATCGGTCAACTGTTGGTCGATCTGAGTTCAAGATAGAATCAATCATGACCAGAGATCAAGATCTGAAAATTTCAGCCAAATCAGAAGTGATCTAACCGTTGGATCGAGTTCAAGATGTTCTAGACCATCCATTCAAGAAAAGGGAAGATCTGGACCATCCACCACTGATCTGGTTAATCCGAGCTGGGAACAGGTAGATCATGACCATTGATTGGGATCTGTGAAGTTTGGTTCAGATCTGAAGAGATCTGACCGTTGGATGAAGTCAAATTGATCTCAGCCGTCTGCTGCTTCTATCATAATTTGACTGGACCGAACCACTGAACTCAGCTGGCTTGACTGGACCAAACCCAGGCTGGACTAAACCAACAGCTGGGCTAAGGCTGAGCTGAACTCAATTGACTGAGCTGAACCATTGGGCTGAACCTGAGTTGGACTGAACCGAAGCTGCTTGGCTTAACTGAGCCAATGACTGAGCCAAACTCAAGCTGAATCGGACTGCTGAACTGAACCGAGCTTGAGTCAGATCCACACGCGGAAGCCACGAGAACAAAAGAAGCCGATCGCGCAGAAGCCCTAATCATCCTCTCGGCACTTCATCTTCTCCACCACCACAGGCGAGAGCGATCGGGGAGAGGGGTTGCAGACGAGGGGTTCCCGTCTAAACCCACCTTCTCTACCTCCACCAAGGGCCGGCCGGAGCTTCGATCGATCGCCGTTGAGGGGTTCCCGACTCGATCCGATCAACTCCATCCGCCTTCCACTTCATCGCCGCCGACCGACAACTTCTTCTCGAGTTGAGGGGTTCCCAACTCGATCAAAGTTGTCATCCACATCACCACCGCAGAGCTAGGGCCCAGGGGTTCCGAGCCCTAGTCGACTCCACCGCCGGCGATCCCATTCTTCACAGATTTCCGGCAATAGCTCAATTTCTTCCAGCAGTTTATTTCAGCAGTCTTTCTTCATAGCATGTCTTTATAGCAGCTTTCCATTATTCTGATTTCAATTCAGTAATTTCAATTCATCAGCAGCTTTTCTTTCCAGACAGTTCTTCAATTCAGTTTCATATCAGATCCGACTTCTTTACAGCTTCATCTTCACAGCAGGCCGATTGGCAACTTCTTCCACAGCAATGTCATCAGATGCATCAGTTCTTCCCCGTAGTTTTTCATCATAGCAATTTTACTCTTCACAGCACAGAATTATTGGGTCGATTGCATGTTTCAATTGGTTTTGAATGTTAATTGTTCTTGTTTGGTGAATGTTTGGGATAATTTGATGAATGTTGTATTGATGGATTGTCCCCAATTCAAATTGCACGTACTTTTGTTATTTTAATTCATGCATATGATGTGTTCGATCAAATGCTTCTTAGAATAGTTAGTTTCAATTGTGATGTTTCTTAGTTGTTTAAGTTTCGTTCTGAGTTGCTCTTCCTATTGTTTTTAGTTATATGTCTTCATTACATGCAATTAAGTTAGGTTGGGTTAGAAGTCTTTAATGCTGTAGGGTTATGTTCTGTGTTCAGTCTTGTTAATGCTTCTTTCATATTGTCCTTTCTTTATCGCAATTGTAGCCAGGTTAAATTAGATTTTCTTACCTGTACTGTCTTTCCTTAATTAGACTAGATTTTATACCTGCTTGGTCATTTCTTTTCGTAATATTAACGTTCAAACCCAAAACCCAGTTCATATCCAAAACCCAAAAGCAATAAGATTCAACCATGAGAATTATCTTGCACCAACTACATTCGTTGGGAGACGACCCGAGTTACTCTATGCTACATTAGTTTAGAGGAATTCGGTACTTAAATTGTATTTGAAACCGTGACACGACTGAAGCGGTTATCAAATTTGATGAAAAAGCCTCAACAACTCCTTTGTGCCAACTTTCCATCTTCTGTGCCAATTTTGCTCTTCTCTTTCCTTTCTTTTTTTTTCCCTTCTTTCTTTTCTCTACTGAAATCATAATGTAATGGAGCATATCTTTAATTTGGATGAGAAAAACTCCACTGAATTCAATGGTGCCGAACTCAATGTGCCAACTTGCTTCTTCTCCTTTCTCAAACTGTTTTTTTTTCTGTTTCTTTTTTTTTTCAAACTGCTGACTTCCATTTTGGTTCTTCATTTTGTTCAGTGCTGAAGTACTTAGCTCTCCAAATTCATCTCCAATTATTTCCAATCCTACAATGTCGTGAGCTTTGCTTGGATTATTACTTGCCAACTTTACTCTGCATTTACTTTATTTCTGCATTCAATCAGTTTTTTTCTAGCTCTTCACAGTTTTGCAACTCCAGAATCTGTACCGAATGAAGTTCCAACAAGCTGATTGATATCAGCTTGTATCCCAATCGATTTGCTAAAAAGATTCAATGTATTTTCCCTTTAATTTCCAGCTCTTCCTCTTTTTCATAACTTTTTTTTTTAAATCTGATCTGAAATCTCAGCAGCTATATTTCTTTCAATTCTGTCCATCAGCTAATGTTCTCCTCACTTTTGATATATCTATGACATAATTCCTTGATTCATAGCCTAAGAAACCCAATTTCAATTGCAAATTGATACAAAACTTCCCTAGGCACAGATTTTCTTCCTTCTTCTTCACTTGTTCCACTTTGGTTCAGATTTTTGCACATATTTTCTGCTCAATTCAAACCTTACAACTTCAATCCAAACTTAGCAAAAAAATTACTGATTTCATCTTCCATAATTCCTCCTTCCAAATTCTTAATCCAAACAAATTGTGCTACAAACTCCATTGATTTCAAAAAAAAAATTTCTTCTCATGGCACAGTTTTTTTTTCTGTTTTTTTTTCGTGCCATTACTTCCATTTGCAGATTTTAAGACATACTTCACCTCCAATTCACAACTGAATTCCCCCATTTAAATTTGATACCAAGCTCCACTCCAATTGGCAATTTTTGGCTTCAACTCAAAAATGAAATGAACTTTTTTTTTCAAATGTTTCCATCACACTAGCCACTCCCCCACACTTAATCCTTTGTCCGTCTCGAGCAAAATAACATCAAAGAACATCTCCAAACAAACAAGTCCCTAGAAAGCATGGTTAGGAATAGGAAATAAGGAAAGAAAATAGGATGAACATGATTTTTGCCAAAAATTGACATGGAAAGGTAAACAAATTTATTAGCCTCTATAGAAGTGATCTAAACATTGAAATATGACTTTGAAAGAACCTAAGCAAGTTCTAGAGTACAATCACATGTATGTTTCACAAAAATAAGGCTAACCCTCACTAGGTAAAAATAATTCATCTCAAGTCCTTAATCAAGAATCCATGGCCAAGTAGTACTCAAGCATCCAAGATTTCATCCATGAGCTCAAACCCTAAGTTTTAACAACCAAATTTAATTTGTTTTCAAAAGACTCTAAAATGCTACGAAAATAACCTAAAGGGATACATTTATTCCTATTAATCAAGGAAAAGTGCCAAAAGACATAAAATGGCATTTATAATGCCTATTTATTAATTCTACTCTATTCAAGCATTTATTAGCAAGAATTCATTTTAAAAGAAAATTCTACTGCTAGCAAGCATAAAGATGAAAAAGGCAATGAAAGAAAATGCAAGAAAAAGTAAACTCCCTTTTATTTCTGGCGGTCGGAGTCTATCAAGGAATAATCTCCATCTTGGTAGGGGAGGAGTAGGAGTAGCTGAAACAATTTCCTTTATTTGCTCAATTTTATTTTGCTTCACTCCCCCACACTTATTCTTCATTGTAAACTGTCCAGGTGGCCGAAGGTGATTTAAGTACAATAGCCACTTCAGAGGTGGAGTGCTATAAGTCACAGCAAGTTCATCTCCTCCCTCTTTATTCTTTTTGAAAAACTTTCCAGGTGGTTGAAGACTGTCTAGATGTAGAGCCCACTCAAGAAATCTCTGGGACCCTGCAAAACCATGTAAAACCTTCCTCAAGCGTGCAGGGTAAGATAAAAATGCAATATCATCAATCTCTACATAACATGTATCTAAAAATGCATCACATCCAATAAAGTCAATTTTGGGTACCTCAATAAATTTTTCACAAGCATATTCTACATGAGGTATATCAAGAAAAGTTTCACAATCCATAAAATCAATCTCAGGTACCTCTAAAAGTTTGTCACATTCAATTTCAGCATAAGAAATAACCAGAGATTCTTCACAATAAACAACTTCAATTTCAGGTTCTTCTAAAAAATTTTCACAATCAAAATCCATCACAGGTGTATCAAGAAATGTTCCACAGTCAATATAATCAATCTCAGGTACCTCTAGAAGTTTTTCACACTCAATTTCAGCATAAGAAATAACAAGAGATTCTTCACAATAAACAACTTCAATTTCAGGCTCTTCTAAAAATTTTTCACTATCAACATAATATGTATCAAGAATATCATCATAACAAACAACATCAATTATAGGTTCCTCTAAAATTTGTTCGCAACCCATATCTACAAGAGATGTATTAGGTAATGCATTATGACCAATGAAATCAATATTTGGTACCTCTATTGGATTTGCACAAACAATTTCTACACAAGGTATATCAATAAATTCATCAGAATCAATAAAGTCAGCACTAGGTACCTCGCTGTATTTTTCTGAACAAAGAGAAGAAATACTTACCTGAGCGTGCTGGATAATACCTGAAGGTTCTATAATAGTAGATGTATCTGTGGTCTCCTCCTGATCAAGTTCATGCTCCTCTTCAGTCTCAAGCTCTGGTGGACAATCAACTGGTGATCCTTGGGTGCTTGCTTCCACCATGCAAGTCCCTACACTTTCTGGTTCATCTTCTGAATCTTGTGGTGGTCCCTGGGGCTTAGTGCAATCCCCTACACCTGTGGAATCATCTCCCGTGTATGTTTCTCTTGTAATATCTACAACAACAACATTAGAAAAATTAGGACCATCAATAATACTATCATCACAAAATAAAAGATGAGAATGGTCCTGTGGAGCTTCAATTTCTTCTTCTTGAGCTGAAACATTTGGAATTGAATTTTGAATAGGAATCTCCGGAGGGATGCATGCTGTAGGTGCCCTGATTTTAATAATTTCTTCTTCTTCTTCCACCAAATTTGCAAGATCACTTGAAGAAGGACTTGGCCATGCACTAGGGTCACCTTGAACTGATATAAAACCAACTCCGTGGCTCTCAGAATTACAAGCAGCTTGAGAAGATAATTGTTCTGATCTTTGGGCTTTTATCTGATTCAATCGATCTTGCATGTTTTGAACCCTTTGTTGTTGTTCTTGTTGTTGTTGTTGAATTTGTTGTATTTGTTGTTGTTGAGCTTGTTGTTGCTGCATCATCTGTTGAAACATATCCTCAACCCTCTGTTGTTGTTCCTCACTCCAATCAGGATTCTCAAAACCTCCTTGATTAAACTGCTGACAATTAGATTCACAATTAGTTGGAGGTTGCTGAAAATTATGGTTCTGAAAATTCTGATCATAGGGCTGAAATTGTTGGTTGGAAAACTGGATTGGTTGCTGAAAATTCTGATTCTGGAATTGAAAACTCTGAAATGGTTGGAACCCTTGCTGAAAATTTTGACTCGATTGAAAATCTTGCTGAAATTGTTGACATTGTGGCTGTGGTTGCTCGAATTGTTGTAATGGTGGCTGAAACTGAAAGTTTGGTTGCTGAAAATTAGAATAGGGCTGCTGGAAATCTTGATTTGGTTGCTGATATTGTTGGAATTGTTGACACGGTTGCTGGTAAGTAGATGAGAACATTCTGAACTAGCAGTCCTGTCACAAAACAAACAAGAAAAATGGCAGCACCCGTATACAAAAAATAAAGCACAAGAAAATAGAATCAAATGACATGCCCATAAGCACACAAGCAAAAATCAAACAACTCAACTAGTATGTTCCCCGACAACGGCGCCAAAAATTGATAACCGCTTCAGTCGTGTCACGGTTTCAAATACAATTTAAGTACCGAATTCCTCTAAACTAATGTAGCATAGAGTAACTCGGGTCGTCTCCCAACGAATGTAGTTGGTGCAAGATAATTCTCATGGTTGAATCTTATTGCTTTTGGGTTTTGGATATGAACTGGGTTTTGGGTTTGAACGTTAATATTACGAAAAGAAATGACCAAGCAGGTATAAAATCTAGTCTAATTAAGGAAAGACAGTACAGGTAAGAAAATCTAATTTAACCTGGCTACAATTGCGATAAAGAAAGGACAATATGAAAGAAGCATTAACAAGACTGAACACAGAACATAACCCTACAGCATTAAAGACTTCTACCCCAACCTAACTTAATTGCATGTAATGAAGACATATAACTAAAAACAATAGGAAGAGCAACTCAGAACGAAACTTAAACAACTAAGAAACATCACAATTGAAACTAACTATTCTAAGAAGCATTTGATCGAACACATCATATGCATGAATTAAAATAACAAAAGTACGTGCAATTTGAATTGGGGACGATCCATCAATACAACATTCATCAAATTATCCCAAACATTCACCAAACAAGAACAATTAACATTCAAAACCAATTGAAACATGCAATCGACCCAATAATTCTGTGCTGTGAAGAGTAAAATTGCTATGATGAAAAACTACGGGGAAGAACTGATGCATCTGATGACATTGCTGTGGAAGAAGTTGCCAATCGGCCTGCTGTGAAGATGAAGCTGTAAAGAAGTCGGATCTGATATGAAACTGAATTGAAGAACTGTCTGGAAAGAAAAGCTGCTGATGAATTGAAATTACTGAATTGAAATCAGAATAATGGAAAGCTGCTATAAAGACATGCTATGAAGAAAGACTGCTGAAATAAACTGCTGGAAGAAATTGAGCTACTGCCGGAAATCTGTGAAGAATGGGATCGCCGGCGGTGGAGTCGACTAGGGCTCGGAACCCCTGGGCCCTAGCTCTGCGGTGGTGATGTGGATGACAACTTTGATCGAGTTGGGAACCCCTCAACTCGAGAAGAAGTTGTCGGTCGGCGGCGATGAAGTGGAAGGCGGATGGAGTTGATCGGATCGAGTCGGGAACCCCTCAACGGCGATCGATCGAAGCTCCGGCCGGCCCTTGGTGGAGGTAGAGAAGGTGGGTTTAGACGGGAACCCCTCGTCTGCAACCCCTCTCCCCGATCGCTCTCGCCTGTGGTGGTGGAGAAGATGAAGTGCCGAGAGGATGATTAGGGCTTCTGCGCGATCGGCTTCTTTTGTTCTCGTGGCTTCCGCGTGTGGATCTGACTCAAGCTCGATTCAGTTCAGCAGTCCGATTCAGCTTGAGTTCGGCTCAGTCATTGGCTCAGTTAAGCCAAGCAGCTTCGGTTCAGTCCAACTCAGGTTCAGCCCAATGGTTCAGCTCAGTCAATTGAGTTCAGCTCAGCCTTAGCCCAGCTGTTGGTTCAGTCCAGCCTGGGTTTGGTCCAGTCAAGCCAGCTGAGTTCAGTGGTTCGGTCCAGTCAAATTATGATAGAAGCAGCAGACGGCTGAGATCAATTTGACTTCATCCAACGGTCAGATCTCTTCAGATCTGAACCAAACTTCACAGATCCCAATCAATGGTCATGATCTACCTGTTCCCAGCTCGGATTAACCAGATCAGTGGTGGATGGTCCAGATCTTCCCTTTTCTTGAATGGATGGTCTAGAACATCTTGAACTCGATCCAACGGTCAGATCACTTCTGATTTGGCTGAAATTTTCAGATCTTGATCTCTGGTCATGATTGATTCTATCTTGAACTCGGATCGACCAACAGTTGACCGATGGCTCAGATCTAGCCGTTCTCTGGAATGGACGGCTCCTATTAATCCGATGCTTGATCCTTTTGATCTGGATCCAATCCTGACTCAAGTCTGACCCAATTTGATCTAGGTCCATGATCAATTGAAGCCTACAAAATGATATTCAGATTTAGTGCCAAAAATATCCCAAATATAAAAAGATTTGAATTAAAAGCCAAAATAAGGGAAATACATGAAACCTAATACAATTGCAAACTTAAGCATATAAAATGTGGATCAAACATGAATTTTAGAGTCTAAAATAATCAACAAAATGATAGTTATCAGCCATAGAGTGCCTTTTTAAGCTTGAACACGTGGTTTGGATATTCGGTACTCTCAAACCCCGGAGGTTGTTCGACATAGACCTCTTCCTTAATTAAACCATTTAGGAAGGCCGATTTAACGTCCATTTGGTATAGCTTAAAACCACGATGTGCTGCAAATGCAAGCATCAATCGGATGGACTCTAATCGTGCCACAAGAGCATAAGTCTCATCATAATCAAGACCTTCAACTTGACTATAGCCCTTGGCTACCAAGCGTGCCTTGTTTCTAATGATTTCTCCCTTGTGGTTTAATTTGTTCTTGAAGACCCATTTGGTTCCAATAATGGTGGTCTTCTTAGGTTTAGGGACTAGGTCCCAAACTTAACTTCTCTCAAATTGACCTAGTTCATCTTGCATTGCGATAATCCAATCGGGATCATTTAATGCTTCATCAATTTTCCTAGGTTCAATTTCGGAAATGAGAGCAACTTCATTAGTCTCATTCCGGAAGAATGATCTAGTCCTAACCCCTTAATGGATGTCTCAAACGATTTGGTCTTGGGGATGGCTAGAGGCTAATCTCGTTTGTCTAGGAGTTGGTGGTGCTTCTTGAATGGGTTCACCAGACACAATTTCAGCCTCAGGATCCGGCTGATCAATGGATTGTCTAGGTTCACCATCATCAGACTCATCACCATCGACAACAATTGGAGATTTATTCAAACTTAGTCTCTTAAGTTCGAGTTGAACTCCTTCTACATTTTCTGATTGGTCACTTAATTTCGGAATCTCTTCAAAGACTACATCAGAGGACTCTTCAACTAATCTAGTTTTCTTGTTGTAGACTCGATAAGCTTTACTAACGAGGGAGTACCCGACTAGTATCCCTTCATCAGCCTTTGCTGTGAACTTTCCAAGGTGGTCCTTGGTGTTTAGGATGAACACCTTACAACCAAACACCCTAAGGTGTTTAATCGTAGGTGGTTTTCCAAACCAAAGTTCATGGGGAGTCTTTCCTAAAAACCTATGGATGAGGGCTCGATTTTGCACATAGCAAGCTGTATTTACAGCTTCAGCCCATAAGTAACTCGGGAGTGAGTACTCATTGAGCATGCTTCGTGCAGCCTCTTGTAAGACACGATTCTTCCTCTCTACAACACCATTTTGTTGTGGTGTTCTAGGAGTAGAGAACTCATGCCTATAACCCTTATCTTGACAAAATTCTAGAAACCTATGGTTTTGAAATTCACCTCCATGATCACTTCTAATTGTCTTAATGGTTGATGATTTTTCATTTTCAACTCTTCTACAAAAAGAAATGAAAACATCTAAGGTTTGGTCCTTATATTTTAAAAAGTAAGTCCATGTGTATCTAGTAAAATCATCAATAATAACAAAGCAATATCTACTTCCATTCAATGATATGATGGTACTACAATCAAATAGATCCATGTGAAGTAACTCTAATGCATTTGAGGTACTTACAGTGCTTTTACCTTTATGAGCAGATTTTGTTTGCTTACCCATTTGACATGCATCACATAATTTATCTTTTCCATACTTGATGCTCGGTAAGCCTCGAACTAGTCCCTTGTTGGCCAGCTTCCGGATGTTCTTCATGTTCACATGTGCTAGCCTCCGGTGCCAAAGTGTGGACTCTCCTTCTTTTGACATGAAACACTTAGCAAGAGCATTAGTAGCACTTTTAAAAGAAACTTGATAAATATTGTCTACTCTTGCTCCTACTAGTACTGTGTCCAAGGTGTCATTTTGTCTAACTAGACACTGACTTGGTTGGAAGTCAATTGTGTAACCCGTGTCACACAATTGACTGACACTTAGGAGATTGAACTTCATCCCCTTGACTAGAAGGACATTTGAGATTCTAAGACATTCGGATATTTGAATGTCTCCTATTTCTATGACCTTAAGGCTACCATTGTTACCAAATGATACATTACCTCTACTCTTCTTGTGAAATGTGGTGAACAATGATCTATCCCCGGTCATGTGTTTGGAGCATCCACTATCAACGAACCAAGTTGATAGATGCTCCCCCTCAATCATAACCTACACAATTCGAAAAATAGAAGTTTTAGGTACCAAAACCTTGGGACCTAAAGTGTCAACTAAGCATGACTTAGGCTCTCATGCCTTGACAACTTTCTTTTGAGTTTTGGGTGTCCTAGATTGTCTCATGTCAGTCCTAGACATGAGAGACACAAATGAGGATTCTTTAGGGCGGTAACCAATACCGGCCCTATTGTAAACCGCTCTTTGGGCATTAAGAATCATATCTAGGGTCTTAGAGCTATTTGAGAATTCCCCAAGAATATTCTTGAGCTTCCCAACTTCACTCTTCAAAGATTGGTTTTCCTCTACTAACAAGTTATCATGCAAATCATTGATTTCCTCAACCTTAGAGGATTTCAATCTGACAATCTCATGCTTCAAATATTTAATTTCATCTTCTAGTAATTCAACATGCAAGTCATCAATGTTATCATCCCTAGAAGCTTTCAATTGACCAATCTCTAATTGCAATGCTTTAACTTTATTTTTGGATTTCTTAAGCATACTAGTTAAACATGCAATTGCTCTATAACATTTTTCAAGCTCGGGAGAAGTTACCTCTTCATCATCCGAAGATGATGAAGCCGTGTTTGCAGAGCTTGAAGATTCATCACTGCTCTCATCTCCAAGAGCCATGAGAGCCACTTGCCTTGTGCTCTTCTCCTCCTTTTCTTCATCGGATGAGCTAGAGGATGACTCATCCCAAGAGGCCTTCAATGCCTTCTTCTTCTTCTTGGATTTCTCTTCTTTTCTTTTGGATTTTTCCTCCTTCTTCTTAAGCTTCGGACACTCATTCTTGAAGTGTCCTTTCTTACCACACTCAAAACAGGATGCATTATTCTTGTCAAGTTTGGATTCACTAGCGTTACCTCTACTTTTGAACCGTCGATCCCTTCGCATCATCCTCCTCACAAAGTTTGCCATCTCAGATGAAGAGGAGCCACTGCCATCTTCCTCAGAATTTGACTCGGATTCGGAAGAGGATGAAGATGATGAAAGTTCCTTTTCCTTCTTCTTCTCCTTCTTCTTCTTATTGGTCCGGTCCCCTGCAACTAAGGTAATCCCCTTCTCCTTGGGGCCTTTGTTAGCCATTTCATGCAATTCCATCTCACAAAATAAATCATCTAATTTCACAATAGATAAATCCTTAGATACTTTGTAGGCATCCACCATGGATGACCACAAAGCATTCCTTGGAAATGCTTTCAAGACATACCTCACAAGGTCGCGGTTCTCGACCTTTTCATCAATTGAATGAAGCCCATTAAGGACTTCCTTGAAACGACTATGGAGCTCGCTTACCGACTCGTTCTCCTTCATGGTGAGATTTTGAAGTTGATTGAGGAACAAGTCCCTCTTTGCAATCCTAGAGTCTCGGGTGCCCTCATGAAGCTCAATGAGTTTGTTCCACAAGTCCTTTACACTTGTGAAAGGACCAACCTTGATGAGTTGGTCTTTATTCATGCCACATTGTAGAGTGACAACCGCCTTCGCGTCGGCTTCACTCTTCCTTGTTTGTTCGGTAGTCCACCTCCATGACTCAAGTTCTTTACCTTCGTCATCCTTAAGAGGGATGAATCCCTCCTTCACTACGAACCATGGATGTCCATCTTCAAGTAGTACTCCATTTTTGATCTCCAGTATTGGAAGTCGGCGCCATCAAAGAATGGAGGTCGGGTGGTGGAGAAGCCTTCTCTCAATGCCATCTTGTTGAGAACTCTCGGTTGTTAAGCCGTAAACAGAGCACCTTGCTCTAATACCAGTTGTTGGGAACGAGATGGCTATAGAGGGGGAGGTGAATATAGCCAACACTTGCAACTTGAATTATAATCAAGGTTTCTGCACTTAAACTATCAGCGGCACAGTGGAAGAAACAAAGCAATAGCAGACAATGTAGAAAACAGAAACAGAGATGAAGAACTAACAACAACAGCTATCAAGAACGCTAACAAGAGGGTTTACAAGGTTCGGGGATAACTTGCCCCTACTCCTTGGCGTGCCCTTAAGGTGGGCGATCCCTTGATCGTCGGTAGATCAAGCCCCGGTGATCACCGGATATAAAGCAACCTCCTTCTCGGTGGAGAAACCTCTCCACAGCGTTTCAATCAAATATAAATGTTTAAGCTCAATGAAACTACAAGAAAGATCTTACTCAAAACCCTCGGCAAGGACAAGAACACAGCAAGCTTCCTTGAGCTCCACCCAGTGGCGATCTCACGCGAGAACCCTTCCCCGTGTCTTCCCACTGTCGGACTCCAAGCTTCTTGTTCCCTCCTTCAAGGCTCAAGTAAAAGATGATTGCTTCTCAATCGCTTGCTCAGAATGATGGAAAACTCAAGAACGCAGCAAGCAGGTTGTGGAGAACTCAGAGCACGGCAAGAACACAGTTCGCAAGACTTGCTTCCACGAAGCCAACTGCCGCTTCTTTTGTTCCTCCACACAGCACCAGGTGACAACATCTCTGTAGCTCCCAGCTACTCGTCAGCCAACGCCAGCCTCCACTGAGCTACCTCTGGACTCACTGAGCTCCCTCAGTAACACTCCAGTCTCCGCTCCAGTCTTCAGCCCGGCCGTTGCAACCTGAGATGGGAAAACGGACAAACCTGCTCCAAGGAAAGCCACCGTTGACCTCTCCTTGAGTGTTTGAATCCTCCCCTGTCACCTGCACCTTAATCAGTCTATTAGAGCAGCAAATCAACCAGTAAATCATGTATCAGAGTCATACATCAGCAAATCAGATACGATCAGACGCTCTGACTATGTCTGACAGTGAAATTTGAATTAAAGTGATCGGTCACCAGACCGATCCAGGGTGTGTGGATCGGTCACCAGATCGATCCACTTCTTCGCTGGGATTCCCAGCTCTCGCAGCTATACACACCTGATCGGTCACCAGACCGATCAGGGTGAAGCCTGATCGGTCATCAGACCGATCAGAGTGAGTCCTGATCGGTCACCCAGTCCGATCAGGGCATATGAACAGTAGTTTTTTAATCAGATCCAAGATCCCTGGATCGGTCACTGGATCCACTGGATCGATCCAAGACTTTGATTAGCAAGGGAACTCACTCACCGTTTGCTCCCTGATCGGTCACCAGACCGATCAGGAGCAAGACAGCAAGGAAGCAGCCTGCTCCCTGATCGATCACCGGTCCGATCAGGAGCCACACAGTAGATTCCCAATCTCACTGCGCGCTCCCTGATCGGTCACCAGTCCGATCAGACATAGCTGGATCGGTCACCAGACCGATCCACTAAGGAGCAGCTTGCCAATGTCCCTGATCGGTCACCAGACCGATCCAGTGACTCAACCCTAGCCTTCCAAGCTAGGAATTCATCCACCTTAGCCCTCCAATCTAAGGATTTTTCCATCTAACTCTCCAAGTTGGGAATTTGCACCTAACCCTCCAAGTTAGGACTTTTCACCTAGCCCTCTAAGCTAGGAGTTTTCACCTAGCCCTCCAAGCTAGGACTTTTCACCCAACTCTTCCGAGTTAGAACATCATCCAGCCTAGCCCTCCAAGATAGGCACCTGACCCTCCAAGCCAGGACTTTTTCACCTAATTCTCCAGGATGGGAATTTGCACCTAACCCTCCAAGTTAGGACTTTTCACCTAGCCCTCCAAGCTAGGACTTTTCACCTAGCCCTCCAAGCTAGGACTTTTCACCCAACCCTTCCGAATTAGGACTTTTCCAACACCTAGCCCTCCAAGCTAGGATTTTCCACACCTGACCTCCCAGGTTAGGATTTTCCAACACATGCCTGATCCTCGATCAGGACTTGATCATAATCATCATAATCATCACACCTAACCTCCCAGGTTAGGATTTTCCATATCATGCCTAATCCTCGATCAGGACTTAATCACAATCATCATAATCATCCTCCTAAACTAAAATCGTTGTCAACACCAAAACAACAATCAGGGCCAGACTGCATCAACAATCTCCCCCTTTTTGTTGTTTGACAACCCGATTTTAAGTTTAGGGATTCTCAATCAATATTCCAACTTTAGAATCATAGGGGAATCCAGATCCTCCCCCTACAACATAATCATGCTAAACTTAACCAATCCACACTCTCCCCCTTTGTCGAACACCGAAAAGGGATCTAGAGGGGCTGATAAGTCGATATAACACTCCCCCTAAACCCTAGGGGTATCTCAAAACATCATTTTGATCAATAATTGATAATCATATGACTACATATGGCAACATGATATAGGCATGGCAACACAAGCATATGTATCATAAGAGCATGAAGTATCAACTCACAACGCATGCCATAATATTCATAAGTATCGAATAGACATGGCAATATAAACATGAATATGACAACCAAACAATCATAACATGCACATCAATATGGCATCAGCAATAAATAGATAAGCATGGCAGGTAAAAATAGATAAATCAAGGCATGAAAACATCCGAACAAGTAGCAAAATGTGTGTGACAAAGTCAGAGGGCATACAGCCCAAAAGTAAGACATCATCACTCGACAGCAACATCGTCATCAGAATCATCAATATATATGATATCCCCAGGTGAAGGACCACTGGGGGATGCACCATCAGGAAATGTGTGATGATACCACTCTTCATACCATCGGTCCTGGAACGAGCTCATCTCAGAGACATCAGATGCTAGGGCATCCAGACGGCGATTGAAGGACTGAAACTCGGAGCTGACTTCCTGTTGCCAGAGCTCGGAAACATGTAATTCGTGCCGCAGCATCCGCTCTATCTCCGCAACCTGCCAGCACAGGTCAGGAGCCTGCTCATCGTAATCAGCAGCAGAATGCTCTGTGCCAAGGGCTGCTCTCGGTAAATCTCCCATGGGTCTCCGATCCTTCCACTGCAGCCCCCGTGATCCCACAATAACGCCAGACTGAGCCAGCATGCGTCTATTCAGACGACAATGCTGTCGTACCATAGGCACAATGTGACCCTGTGAAACATCGATGCCTACCGACTCCAGCCAGGCAGTGATGATGTGACCGAATGGCATATAGACTGACTAGGATAACGGCATACTGTGGGCGATGATAGAAAAATAGACTGAAGCCACTGTTGATTATTTTCGGCTCTAAAATCCATATTTGATCCACATTTTATATGCTTAAGTTTGCAATTGTATTAGGTTTCATGTATTCCCTTCATTTTGGCTTTTAATTCTAATCTTTGTATATTTGGGATATTTTTGGCACTAAATTTGAATATCATTTTGTAGGCTTCAATTGATCATGGACTTAGATCAAATTGGGTCAGACTTGAGTCAGGATTGGATCCAGATCAAAGGAATCAAGCATCGGATTAATAGGAGCCGTCCATTCCAGAGAACGGCTAGATCTGAGCCATCGGTCAACTTCTGGTCAATCCGAGTTCAAGATAAAATCAATTATGACCATATATCAAGATCTGAAGGTTTCATCCAAATCAGAGATCAATCAGCCGTTGGATCGAGATCAGAGGGATCTAGATCGTTCATTCAAAGATTAGGTTGATCTGAGCCATTCGTTGCAAATTTGGAGGATCCGAGCTACTGGGAGGCAGATCCTGACCCTTGATCAACATCATCAAATTTTGGATCAGATCGGATGAGATCCGACCGTTGGATGAAGCCAAATCGATCTCAGCCGTCTGTTACTAAGGAGTTAAAGATTGGCTGAACCAAGTGCTGGTTGACTGTTGGCTTGGTTTGGCTGAACCACATTGTTGGACTGAACCCAAGCTGGGTGAATCAAACTCGAGCTGTGGCTTGGCTGACTGGACCGAACCTAGCTGCTTGGCTTGATTGAACTCAGCTGATTGACTGAACCCAGGGCTGAAACACGAGCTGTGGCTTGGCTGACCGAACCCACGCGCAGCCAATTGGACACACACAAAAGGAAGCAGCCATCGCAGAGCTAGGGCATCGTTCGGCACACACACGCGACTCATCTCTCCACCCTCACCGCCGGCGGTTTTCATCGTCACATCACCGCCGGCCGGTATTCCATCTCCACCTCTTCTCTGTCGGGGTTCGAAGAGAAGAGAGAGTAAGGGTTTTCTCTTTCGAGGTTCGGAGAGAAGCCAGCCATCTCCACCGAAGCTTTCTCTCGAGTCAAGGGGTTCCCGACTCGATCAAGCTTTCATCGTCTTCACCGCCGGCGATCAATTCCTTTACAGCAGTTTCTTCATTTGCTTTCTTTTACAACATTTCAATTTCAGCAGTTTTACATCAGATCCGAATTTCTTTCCAGCAATTACTTCTCAGCAGCTTAGCTTTCATTTACAGCAATTCGATTTCAGTAGTTTTCATTTACAGCAATTCGATTTCAGTAGTTTTCCAATTCCATCATATTTTCTGATCCAATTCTTCAGCATTTCTTCTTCACAGGGTTCAATTCCGGCAGATTTTTCTTCATTCACAGCTTTACTTCTTCAGATCCAGTAGCCAGATTCATTTCATTACAGCACAGCTTTAATTCCCAGCAGTAGTTCTCCAATTCCAGAAGCTCTTCATCAGTTTCAATTCAGCAGCTCTTCATCATTTTGTTTCAGCAGTTCATTTCTCTACAGAATTGTCTTCGGCAGTTCAATTCTCTCATAGAAGTTTTGCAGCAGCTCATTAGAGTGGATTAACTGGTGGTTTAATTGTATTGTCAGTTGAAGATTGATCTTATTTGATGAATGTTATGTGTGGATGTTGAATATTTGTAGTTGAAAGAACTTTTCCATATCAATTGGCACATACTTTAAGCCATTTAGATCATGCTCCATTCGTGTTTGATAAAATGCCCCTGAGAACAATTATTTCAGATTCTATTGTTATGAGATAGTTTGAATTGCTATGTGTTTGATTGAGTGAATGTTTGTATTTGATGATCCTTTCCCATTTCAATTTGCACTTGCTTGAAGAAATTATAATCTTGTCTATCATGTGTTCGATTAAATACTTTCTAGAATAGTTAATTTCAATTTGGATGTTTCTTAGTTGGTTAAATCTTGTTTTGTATTGCTCTTTCATTGTTTTAAGTTTCATGTCTTCATTTACATGCAATTAAGTTAGGTTAGATTAGTTTTCTTTAATGTTGTAGGTTATTTTCTGTGTTCAGTTTTGTTGATGTTTAATTTCAAGTTGTCCTGTACCTTGCTGCAACTGTAGTCAGTAAAACTAGATTTCCTTACCTGTATTGTCTTTCCTTAAGTAGAACTAGATTTCATACCTGCTTCTCTATTTCTGTTCGTAGTATTAACGCTCAAATCAAACCCCAGTTTGATATCAAAAATCCAAAAGCAATAAAATACGATCCTGAGAATTATCATGTACCAACTACATTCGTTGGGAGACAACTCGAGTTACTCTATGCTACATTAGTTTAGAGGAATTCGGTACTTAAATTGTATTTGAAACCGTAACACGACAAAAATGGTTATTACCTGCCGAACTGGGCTCCCAAGACTATCTCGGGAAAATGGAAGAAAGCTCTCGAGGTCAAACCGGGAATCGGACTCTCGAGACTATCTCGAGAGAACGGATGAAGGCCTCGAGGTCAGCTCGGGAGATGATGATGTAGACCAAGGAGCTGTTCATCAAGACCGGGTTAAAACTGCAAGAGATCATTTGTCACTTCCTGAAGGGTCAATTACAAGACTTCAAGAAAAGCGTTTCAAGGAAGCACTAAACGGGCTAATCCAAGAACAATGTCTTGGCTATGAGAAACGAGAAACCAAGTTAAGCCCAAGTACAAATCAATGCTTAACCCATGTAATCGGTCTTATTCAACCATGACTCATCCCTTGCATGATGGTTGGAAAAGGGAAGGAGAAAAGAAGTATGGAAACTTGGGATTTTGGGGTTTCTAAGTTATTTAATTTCATGCATGCAAAAGTATGGAGACTTGGAGTTGTTTTTTTTTTGTTTCTAAGTGTTTAAATGCTTGCATGCACCATGGGTACTTGTATTTGTTTGTATGCATGCATGTAGGTACTTTAGTTACTTGCTCCCATTATATAAGGGAGAAAATTCCGAATTTGTAAGGACTTTGGTTTTGGTAAACATCCTAGTGAGGATTTTGTGATCTCTTGGTTCTTAAGGGAACTTCTGAACTTACCGAGTCTATCTCGTGGCGTTCAACAACCGAAACTTATCACCATCCTAGTGTGGCGTTTCCTTCTTTCGTAGTTATTGTTCGTGCCAGTCTTGGTTGCGGGTAAAGGCTCAAACTCTTGTCATCTTGTTCTTGGGGTTCTATCCATCTTTGTCTCGGGTTCTATCACGTCTGTTGATGGGGTTCGTATCAGATGAGACTCCGAGGCTGACTCGGGAGAGTGGAGCCCCAAGATCAACATAAGGATCAGAAAGTCAGACTTCAAGTACCCGTTCTCTTTCCAGAACAGGAAAGACATCAGGTAATTATTGTTCGCAACACACGGTAATTAAGGCCTTAATAATCACAGTGGCAGTTATCAAAAGAGAATAACTATCAAGTAACCGATAATTAAGGAACGTGGAGGAGAACGTGGGGATACGTGTGATAAAGACATCAGGTTTATAAGATGCTTCGGCACCTAGGTAAAGAGGGTAAGCTTTCTAGGATTATAACAATTTGATTCCTCGTTGTCTTCCAAAAAAGGGAGAGTTCTAACTTGAGCGTCGGTGAGGGCTCCATCGGAAAATCTTCTGATGCATCCCCTTTAACGCTCATGTTAATCTCGCAGGCATGGACATCCTCTCCCCGTTATCGTTGCCGCACGTGGGCTGCGCTTTGGTGATTCTCTATCCCCGTCATTCGCTTTCGGAACAAATGGCAAAG
The DNA here is from genome assembly GCA_024364735.1 of Boesenbergia rotunda. Lineage (NCBI taxonomy): Eukaryota > Viridiplantae > Streptophyta > Magnoliopsida > Zingiberales > Zingiberaceae > Boesenbergia > Boesenbergia rotunda. The sequence continues at coordinate 217,195 of JAGFNQ010003340.1, read as the reverse complement.
TCTATTACCAAAATTCTACTAGTGTTTGTGTTGTTCAAGCTTATTTGATACGTTAATCAAGTCTAAAATAAATCAAACTGTTAAAATGATTGTTAAACTGGACTTGGTTTATTTTTTATGAGCTTGGGCTTGGTTCAAGCTTGGCTTAAGGTTAATTCATTTAGATGCTATCAAATTCTCAATTCAAATTTATTTATTGTTTGAAACTTTTACATTTTAAATTTATTTCATTAGTTATTGAGCTTGATAATTTAAATTTAATTTATTCATTTTAAAAGTTTTTTATTTAGTTAATATGTTAATGGAAATTTTATTAATAAATATTATTCAACGTTGTTCATAAATATTATTAATGAATATTAACAAGTTAAATATATATATGTCAAATTTATTCATTCAATTTAATGAGTCTTTCAAAATTATATAATCAATTCATCTTATGTTCATTAAATAAATATAAATAAATTTTTATCAAATTAAATATCAAAATTAATCATATGAATATTTAATTTATTTACCTTTCCAATTTAAATATATTGGGATGCTCAAGAGGTCAAGCAACTAAGAAATATAAACTTTCAGTGAAAAGCGGGTCTAAAAAAATACTGGATATATATCTGGATAATTGTTTCATGAGTTGTAGTTGATACGAAAGTTACGTAAGATTGAATTGTTGGCCTCTTAAATTAAATTAATTAATTTAAAAAATTAAATACATTAATTATGAAAAAAAATTGAAGCCCAAGCAATCTGAAAGTAAAAGGGTCAAAAAGCCGCAAGTGAAGGCCCCTGCCGTACATAGCGCGCCACCTGCGAATGTCAGTACGATCGCTGGCTTCTGATACGAGCTCGGTCCCCATCACAATAGCAGCAGCATACGCCGCACCATTCTCATGATCCTTCTCTTCTCCTCCACTCTGCCAATCCATTCAACCGCAATTACATTTGCCGATTTGATCCTCCTGTCCCACACCCACCACAAACCCCCTTCTCCTCCTCCTACTGCTGCTCCTCCATCCCCACGGCAATGAGATAGGGGTAAACAAAAAATCAGTTAAATTAAATTTATCGATTTAATTTATTTAGATTAATTTAGGAATTTATAATTTAAAAAAGTATTAGTTAATTTAATTAGTCTTGATTTTAAAATTTTAATTTAATTAAACCTATTAAATTAAAATTATCAACTATATTATTAATAGTTAAAAATATTGATTCAAATAGGTCGAGTGAGTTTGGATTGGGTCAAGTTAAGAATATTATAAAAAATTTAAATTCAATCCAAATCCCAACCCAATCAAAAAAATCTTAAATTTAAATTCTGATCAGACTTACTTGAATAATCAAATCACATCAAATTTATTATTATTATTAATTATTATTATTATTTTCTTTCATCTTTATCCTATTAACATTCTAGTATCTAAGACATCTTAATTTTTTAAAAAAAAATAATTGAACTCCAAAAAAATTCTAAATTCTAAATTTGAGGTAACTCGGGTCAACTTGAACATAAATTAATCCGAACACAAAATTTTTTAATTTTAACCTGATATTTTTTAAATTGACTAAGTCAGATTGACAAATCAAATCTATTTATGACACTCCTATTATATCAATTATTATATCACACAAGATGATATAACAGTCAATTGTTAAGAACATAGCAATCTGTTAAACTTAAAAACTAAATAGAATATTTGTAATCGAACGTTGACTCGATTATTCATTATCAATTGATTGCTAAAAAATAGCAATCAACTATAAGGTTTAAAAAATCGAACAAAATATTATGTAATTGATTGTTGAATTTATTATGATTGTGAAAAAATTAATTATTTCAATTTTCGTTCGATCGAGCAATGCTGCGTTTTGGCGCACTGTCAGTTTTCGAATTGGCGATGTTAATGGGCCACATTGGCGGCCTGTTTGGCCCGGTCCACTGCGGGTGCTTGTCGTTGCCAGACTGAGGGGGTTGATGTTCGGCTCCACGTGCCGCTGCAGTCGCGGCGCGAATGCCAAAGCTGTAAACATAATTAATCGCCTTCGAAACAGTACGACGCTCCCTCCTCAAACCACCTCCTCTTGTCCTCTTGATCTTCTCCTCGGTTTCGAAGCGGCGCGTGCCGAGGCGACGGTGAGAGGAGGGTCGATGGTCGACAGGGCAGCGGAAGTAGGGGACGGCATGCTGTGCGTGGACCACCCTTACCGGAGCAACTCCGGTGGGGTGTGCGCCTTCTGCCTGCAGGAGAAGCTGGGCAAGCTGGTTTCCTCTTCCAAATCCACCCACTTCCTCCCCCACCAGCAACCGCCTTCCACTTCTTCTTCCTCCTCCTCGCCTACTTCCTCCCGCGCAGACCTCGCCGGTGGCGGGTTGGTAGGGCACGACGGTGCGGCTGCCGGCCGCGGAACTAAGTTTCCTTTTCTAGCAGCTGGACACATCGAGAAGAAAAAGAGCGGGAGCGAGTTGGTCGCCGGTGGAACTTCCCGCGCTACTACTGTTGCAGTGGCTAAGAATGTTGGTGGATTGGGTTTGAAACGGAGCAAGTCTGTGGCGCCGAGAAGGATCGGGTCCTCCCTCGCGCAGGTCGGTGATGGCGGTGGCCGCAGCAACGGAGAAACCGCCGCCGCGGCTGATAGTCTTCGGAAGAAGAGTTTCTGGTCGTTTCTCTACCATTCTTCCGTCTCTTATGCTTCCACCTCTTCTTCTGCGGCAAATGGCAACGTTAACAGGCGTAGATCCACCTCGTCCTCTTCTGGCGGAGTGTGCGACGGAAACCCCACCAAGCAGCCGCCGCCGCCCGCTGCATTAGATAAGCTGGAATCAACACACGGGAACCCCATCCAGCTGGGACAAAACGGCGGTGGGAAGGAGAGCCCAAGCGGCGTCCAGGCGTCGTCCTCATTCGTGCGAAAAGTGGTGAGATCCCGATCGGTAGGCTGCGGTAGCAGGAGCTTCTCCGGCGACTTCTTGGAGCGCATCTCCACTGGACTCGGCGACTGCACGCTTCGCCGCGTTGAGTCCCAGCGCGAGGCCAAGCTCAAGAGCACCCTCCACATCGACAACGACGCCGACCCGCAGCGTCCAAGGATGAAGGAGAGGGTCAAGTGCGGCAGCCTTTTCGGCGGATTCGGAATGATGTCGTTCTACTGGCTTTCCGCAGCTGCTGCAGCGCCCGACGATGACTTCGACGGCGGCCTCAGGACCTCTGCCTCCACCCCGGGGGCCAGAGCCGGCGTCACACCTCGCCGCCGCACCAAGAGCTGGGGCTTGGCCTTCCCCAGCCCAATGAGAGCCTTCCGACCATATACCTCCACTTCCCGTTCAACGTCCAAACTCATCTCCTCCATCAATGCCAGCAACAAGCTGGTCAACGGCGCCGTACCATTCCTCTCCGTTCAAAGCTAGCTCTTCAATCACCGCCCCATCAATTGCCTGTCCATGATTACTCCCTACCACAATCCATCAAATAGAATTGTCTCCCTGCGCGATGTTCCGGCGAAAATGCAACGCACAGCGACGACAGCGACGCGATGAACTCGTCGATTTACGAAACGAAGTACCGCCGCTCGTCTCCAGCCAGAGAGCGCACCCGAAGACTGTCGATAGCGCAGCAACGCACGCATTGATGGATAGCTCGATGGGGGGCCGCTGCGACTGTTGGCGACCCTTTCGCTCCTGTTCGATGCAGCGGATCGAGTGGCGGTGGTGCCCTGCACGCGCGCGCTGCTTTGTCCTTAATGTTCTCAGAGACAAAAGATCGTGCACTTTCTGAGCCCCTCGCGATATCGCATTAGAAAAACTGCAGGTGTCCTGAGCCCATGCTGCGTCCGTAACTACGCGCAGCTCTTGGTGCCTTGTGTTTGTTTCTTGTTTGTGAGGATTTTGTTTTAGGGGTTAAGATTTAGGACCGTGTTAAAGTTGGTGTCTTGTGCTTGTTTGTGAGGATTCTGTTTTAGGGTTTAAGATTTAGGACCGTGTTAAAGATGATAGGTTCTTGTGTCAGCGTTGCATTTGATTATCCTCTTCAAATGTTGAATCAGCAAGTAGATAAATTTGGGATGGCCAATTCGGTTTCACGAAAATTTTTCACCGATCATCAAAGAAATCAAAAAGCATTCGTGGTGGATAGTTTAGAAGTATAACGTCTCAAGATTTGTGCCCTATTTGGAGATTTTTTTTTGTAAAATACGTCGTAGTCAGGGATTAAACCGTGGATGTCTGAGATAGCGATTAGTCTTTTATGCTGCACCATAATTTCGTAGGCTCGATTATCCTCGTCGCTTCCACCTATATTAGATTAGGAGATATTCATCTATGGCTCGTATACTTCAAGTATCCAAGTATAGGACTCGACTAATAAACTTTGAAGATGAATGATTTTTTTTTGGTTCGTTAAATCTAGTAAGTGTGAGTGATAGGGTCATACTGCGAGCTTATTCTTTGTATTTTTGAGATTTGAACTTTGGATACCAAGTTGCTCGAGTGCCTTTATCACCGCACCAAGGGCAGAGCACGGAGGCGGAGGGCATCGCAGACACATTCATACTAGTCGTGCCATGAGTTCATGGCCAAGAGGCTGTTGTGAGGGTAGGTTCGATCTTGCCCGTAAGAGTATTATTCTAGTCCACTCATTGGTGTGTATGAATAAGTGAGTCATATTAATTTTTTTAAAGTTACTTATTGGTGCATACATGACGATTAATGAGTGAAGTTAAGATAGTATTCGTATGGACATGATTGAATTTATTAGAGGGATCACAATCAATTTGTGGTTGTTAACTTATCGTTGTGCTTGCGGTAGGCATAGACGGTATAAGGCTACGAGTGTGCTTAGGAGGAAAATACATTTTTAGAGCAAGCCAGGGAAAGCATGTTCAAGAGCAGGGGCGGATTTATATGAGATCCAGAAGGGCTACTATCCCTCCCCTTAATTTTTAATAATATTATTTTTATATAAAATTTTTCACATTTTTAGTATAGAAATTTTTATTTTCTTAGTATATATTATACAACCCCATTAAAATTATGTATTTATGTTTGGTCTAATGATAAATTTTATTTTTCTTTTAAAACATATCTAGAGTTCAAATTTCTTGGAGGACTAAATTTATATTTTTCTTTTTCTTTCTTCTTTATTTTTCAAATTTCAATTACATATACAATATTTTTTTGAAATATTGGGGAGAAGGTTATTATTATAATAATTATTTTTGTTATCTAGTATCCGACCCTCGACCTAGCCCTGAGCCAAGTCGGCTCGGGCCCATTACTGAGTTATTAGGTCGATTGTCTGTTGATCCGCTGAACTGTAACCAGTTGGGACTCTGAAGGGTTACGGTTCAATCAGCCCATTAATCATGAACCGGCTGAGAAATCGACGATTCATGACGGGTTCAACTATTTTTTTTAATTTATAGATGAATATTTTTAATAAATTAAAAAAATTGTATTAGTAAGAATTAAACCATAATCTCTTCTTTGAGGTGAAGTATCCTAACCAATTGAAGGAGTTATACTCTTATATCAAATAAATATTCATATGTATTAATTAATTGTTTAATAACTAATTATAATTTTCTTTTATAAGAATGAAAAGTAAATATTTTTTTTAACGGTTGAGATTATTTAATTTTTTTATTAATGATTATGATTTAATATTCATTGTTTTCTAAATTCTAGAAATAAGGACTTTATTACATTATTTTCATATTATCTTCATTAACAATTAAAAAAATCTAAGTAATTACTCATTAATAATGTCACTTCATAAGATAATAGAATAAAAAGGTAAAATAATTATATAGATTTTGATTCTTTTATATCCTAAATAGATATGTAGACAATTTAAATAAGTATAAATTTGTTTTATGAATTTATAATTTTAATATTTTTAATATAATAATCTTGAACTGTAACGAACCGTGAACCGTGAACCGTAACCATCTTAAATTGTTAAGGTTAAGGGTCGACCTCCTACGAATAGTCGAACTGTCGATTCCAAACCAGGGTCGGATCTATTCTACTCCCCCCCTCCCCTCCCTAACCTAAAATTTTAGATCCGTCCCTGTTTAAGAGGGAGGGAAAAAATATAGTGGTAAAGTGTATGATGGTGATTGATCCTGTCGGAGAGCGATGAGCAATGGAATGCCAATGAGGTGGAGATGCTGACCACGAGGAGACCACCAGCCATTGTAAGAACAATCAAAGGAAGGACATTAGAGGTAGGGCTGAGGGGCGCCTGAGGGGGAGGGGGTCCCAACGCATCTACCACTCAAGTCAACTCCTAAAAGTAGTGAACAGAAATTAGAAATTAAAACTTTCTATGTTGGGAACAATGGATGAGTGTATCTGCATTGTGGAGGAGAAAATCTTATTTATAATATCTCTCATAATTCCCACTCTGATGAGGTGTCGTATCAACTTAAACAAGGTTGTCAAGTCGATATCTTAGACATGGAAATGTTACCTCAATGAAATATAATGATCAATGAGCCTTTAATGTGTATCTATAAAAGATGTGCTTCTATTTGTTTATGATAATGATCTCTTAGGCAATATCTTCTAGAACGGCTTCTTAGGGATATTGGGCTCAGGGAACAAGCAAGTTCACTAGCTTAATGGGCAAACATTTAATGGGTCGGTCGAGCTTACTTCTCTAGTTCAAGAATCTATGCCAACTTTGGCGAAGCTTTCTTTGTGAACTCTAAAGACTCGACTGAACTCCTTTTTCATCCGAGTCTAGCCAGCTATACCCATACGATCATCTTAAACAAGTCTGCCTAATGGCCTGACTCGTATTCTTGATTATCTAGAATGCCCGATTGGACTTGACGGGGCATAGGTGTTCGATTGGACTTGCCCATCTGCTTTATTCGAGGAGTTTGCCCTTTTGGGCCTAGTGGTCTTTCTGTAAGTATCCAGATTGATTTTGATGTGGTCAACCGATTTATGTTCGGTCCTGGTATTTTTAATCTCTCTGTCTAAGTGTGCAGGAACATAGGAGCGGAGGATGTCAAGCGTAAAACGCAATGGAAGAGAAGAATTGCACAGGGAAGTGAATCGATAGGCTCGGTGCATCCGAGGGATGCGTAAGCTACAAAATAGTACACCGGTAGAGCGAGAAGGACGTGCACGACATCCGAGGGATGAGAAGCCGGAAGGAAGGATGCTTGAGGGGCGAATGGCCGGAGTCGGGTTCGGGTGAGCCTAACTCCAGTTGGTCAGAATTTCCCAAAAAGATTAGAAATCACGCTGGAAACTGGTTAACAGCTGCTGACCTAAATCTGTCTGTCTTGGGCGGCCGAGCACTCGGGCTCCCCTGTGCATACAGGCGCCCGAGAGGCTATTTTATCAACAAAGCTAGTCATTTGGATTGTTGCGCTGCGGATAACTCTTAGGCCACTTGTTAGGCATCCTAGAGCACTCAGGCACCCCAGTACTACCACGTCAGCAAACGGATAAGTTTGTCCGAGCCTATAAATAGGCTCCTAGAGCTCAGTTTCAATTCACTCATTCATCTCAAGTATTAGCAATCAAGTTCTGTATAGTTTTTATTTCCTCTTCTGAGTTTTTTCTTGTGTAAGAGGTTTCTCTGCACAAATGAGTTTATTCAGGAGATACGAGCTATATTCTGCCTTGGATTAGCATCCTCCCTGGTTGCAAACCAAGTAAAATTTTGACTGCCTCTTTCTTTTAAGTTTGTTATATTTTTAATGTTATTTATTATTTGCGTTAACTAACAAACATCTTTGTTTAAGATGAAACAAAAGATAGAGTTTTCTATTTTCAGGGACAATTCAATCTCCTCATGTTGACCTTCAATCACCGTCACTTTCTACCAAGGACTCTTGGTTAGGTACTCTATTGGACTTATGTTTCTCTAAAGTTCGGTCAGTCTTACCAATCCAGATGCGTGGTGCATCTTTTGACTTTGACTCCCACATCAGCCAACCGGTTACCTTGATCCTCCTTACCTGCATGGGGTCCGCCAAAACCAACCAGATCACGAGCCTCCCTTTCATGTCTAGTGGAAGGAGGAGTTAAGTGTGACTAGACATTACATGTATGTTCGTAATATCTGCTCGACTGTGGTCTATTAGGGTTGACGTCAACTTAGTCTCCAGGGAGCATGGTGTGTGTTAACTGTCATATATGCGAAGTGGGGTAGGCATGCTTTTTAGAGTTGTAATGAATTTCTTTTCTTATCTATAAATGTTGGCCTATTTCCAACGGCCACATGTCATTCCCCTACAAGACTCGCTTTTTTTTTGAAGCAACATGCGACGGGCGCAGGATTTGAAATGTTGAATGAAGTTACACTTCTACTATCCAAATTTGGCCCTATATATTCTCCTTCTCCATCCAACGATGGTGGAGAGATGAAGCGATGAGTATAAATAGGCAACCCTAGGATTTGAAATGTGTTTCCAACATTCCCTCTCTAATGATCGTGTTCTTTTACTCCCCGATGATCTTCTCCTTTGGTTGCTCTATCCTCATAAGTTTTTCTCCAATGATCTGCTTCTTTTCTTTTCCTACTTTTTCTATGGCTCTTGAGATATCGATGATCGTCCTCGGTCTGTGGTACATCTAAACATTATTCCCCTAACCTTTGAGATGTCTCAGAACCATTGGATCATCATCCCTAATACTCTCAACCAACCCCATCTTCCTCCCCTATGGTTTTTCACTTTGTTCAAAGACCAACTGATCGATGGTTTTCGTTTCTCGGTGCATCCTTTTATCTTTGAGGATTTCCGCTACTACTAAATCCCCTTGTCTCAATTAGCTCTCAATTCGATCTGAGTGTTGTGTGGTATGGTATTTTTTTCAGTCTGTACCGCATCCCCCTTGACTCTCGTATTTTTCAATTTTTTTATTACCCCAAGAAAAATGAGTTGGGCTCCTTCTTCCAAGCCCACCTAAAAGTGGGATATTTTGATAAAGTCCCCTCTTCCAATAAGGGATGAAAATCTCATTTTGTCTTTATCAACTTTGTTCCCCCCTCTGTATTAGCCGATTAGATGGCTAGAGGAGTTACCCAAGTCACAATGTTAAGGAACTTCCGAACAGATCTAGTTCTTCAAGTGGCCTTAGAAAAATTGGTGGGGTTGAAGTTAAAATTCAATACAGCTACAGGATAAGTATTCGCACTTTTAGTCATGTGTGAGCGATCTTGGTTTAGATAAAGAACAACTTTGAAAATTCATCATATGGTAAACCATTGAGTCAACTAATGTACATGCTTTTTCCACATAATATCCATGACTATCACTCAATTCACTTTGAAATTCCAGCCATAATTTTTTTATGTACAGCTTAACCATTTGAATTTCCATTGGCTAGTTTGTCTTAACATTGGGATTCTCATTCATATCAATATGGTTCGCAATTAACTCATTGTCTTAGGTGTCTTAGTGTTATATTCAAACTGGTTATAAAATCCATCAATGAATTCTTATTTGAGATATGCCTCTTGAAAAATTAATGTAAGCTTTTAGATATCTGACTACTTGGCATTCCAGCACAAAATAGATACCTAAAATAACACTTATATCACATGTCATACATCAACAATAATCAATCATTTTTCTCCAAGTTAGCAGACTTAATAACATCTTCCCATTACTTCTCAAATTCATCAGATGATCTAGCATTTACAATGATGCTCTGATAGTAGTTTCGAAAAGTCAAAAGGTCTAATTTATCTGGGAATTTGTTCAATATGTGTCACAAACAATAACGATGCACAGTTTGAGGGAAAACTTGTGTTGATGCAGTCTGACCTGATTGTTGTTTTGGTGTTGACACCGATTTAAGTTTAGGTGAGTAAGATAAGTTTGGCTTAAGTCCTGGTCGGGGACTGGGCACGAATCCTGGTGAGTGAAGTCAGGCGAAGGAAATCCCGGTGAGTGAAGGCGGATCCTGGTGAGTGAAGTCGGGTCCTGGTGAGTGAAGCCAGGTGATGAAAAACCCCGGTGAGTGAAGCCGGGTCTTGGTGAGTGAAGTCGGGTGATGGAAACTCCGGTGAGTGAAGCTGGGTCCTGGTGAGTAAAGTCAGGTGATGGAAACCCCGGTGAGTGAAGTCGGGTCCTGGTGAGTGATGCCGGGTGATGGAAACCCCGGTAAGTGAAGTCAGGTGATGGAAATCCCGGTGAGTGAAGCCGGGCCCTGGTGAGTGAAGCCCGGTGATGGAAACCCCGGTGAGTGAAGCCGGGTGATGGAAACCCCGATGAGTGAAGTCGGGTCCTAGCGAGTAAAGCTAGGTGGAAGAAATCCTGATGAGTGAAGCCGGGTCCTAGCGAGTGAAACTAGGTGACTGAGCATGAGTCAGCTAAGTGACTGGATCGGTCTGGAGTTCAATCAGGAAGTTGGCACGAACTCCCTTGATACTAGATCGGTCTGGTGAACGATAAGAAAGAAAACAGAAAGGAGACCAGAAGGTCAGGTAGAAGACCCTAATCGGTCTCCAGACCAATCAGGGCATGCCTGGACCGATCAGGTAGGAGCCTGATCGGTCAGGCTCTAGCCTGATCGGTCAGCTAGACCGATCAGGGCTCGAGCTTGATCGGTCAAGTGACCGATCAGGGTTGGTCTGAAATCCTTTGGCTAACTTCCAGGAAGTTTGGTCTTCCTTGTGATCGGTCAGTGGACCGATCCTTGTTCTCTGATCGATCAAGGTGATCGATCAGAGTTTCATTGGATCGATCAGGCAGGAGCCTGATCGATCAGGGCCTTCATTGATCGGTCTGGTGACTGATCAGTGTCTGATAATTTTAATTTGAAAACGTTGTCAGACTTCTGATTTCGCTCTGAATCTTTCTGATACCTGCTGTTACCTTGCTGATATGAATTGATTTGCTTTGCTAATCCTCTGAAGAGTGTGCAGGTGAGACAGGGATGACTCAAACCAAGAAGGACGGTCAATTGGTGACTTTCGTTTCGGTCAGGTTTGTCCATTTCTCCTTCGCAGGATTCAACGGATTCTAGCGCGGGCTGGCAACTGTCTGGCGAAGCTGGCGACTGACCTGAGGCTCGGCTGAAGAGGTTTCAGTGGACTGAGCCCAATAGAGGTCAGTGGGTTGGTGACGGAGGTTGTTGCAGATGCGCCTGGGATGATCTGGCGATGAGCAGAGGTTTAAGAGATGATTAGCAAAGAAGAGAAGTAGAATGAAGAGAACTTTGAATCTTGTTGAGAGCTTTTGCGAGTTGATCAGCAAGCAAACATGAAGAGCTAAAGGTTCTTACGCTGGTTGTGCTGTGCTGTGCTCGGTGAAAGTGTTCTCTTCTTTGTGCTTTTCTCACGCTCTGTAAGCCTTCTTATTGTCTCTGTGCTTTGTTTGATATCATTCTGAGACTGTTGTGGAGAGATTACTCCACCGAGAAGGAGTTCTATTCTATCCGGAGTTCCGGGGCTTGATCTGCCGACGATCAAGGGATCACCCACCTCACGGGCACGCCAAGGAGTAGGGGCAAGTTATCCCCGAACCTTGTAAATCTTTGTGTCATTTTCTGTTTGATTTTGTTTATGTTTGTTTCTGTCTTTCTGTTGTTTTGTTTTCGCTGCTAACTTTGATCGCAGAAAGAAAGTTAAAGAAGCGAGAAGTTTGTGTGTCTGACTATTCACCCCCCCCTCTCTAGTCATCCAAGGTCCAACAAGTGGTATCAGAGTCTGGGGCTCTTGCCAACGGTTTAACATCCAAAGAGCTTACAACAATGGATATGAGGGAAGGCTTCAGCACCAACAGACCTCCATTTTTCGATGGAGCTGATTTCCAATATTGGAGATCACGAATGAAGTATTACTTGAAGACCAATATCGACATGTGGTTCTCAGTCAAGGAGGGTTTCTCCCCTCCAAAGGATGCTGAGGGAAAAGAGCTCGAGTTCTCAAGGTGGTCGGCAGAACAGACAAGGAAGGGGGAAGCTGATGCAAAGGCTGTGGTCACCCTGCAGTGTGGGATGACCAAGGAGCAGCTGATCAAAGTTAGCCCCTTCACCAGTGCCAAGGACCTGTGGAACAAGCTCATTGAGCTCCATGAAGGAACTTGAGATACTCGGACAGCCAAGAAAGATCTCCTTCTCAGTCAACTCCAGAACCTCTCAATGGAAGAAAATGAAACGGTAAGTATGCTTCATGGTCGGTTCAAGGAAATCTTCAATGGCTTGCATTCAATCAATGAGAAGGTAGAGAACCGAGACCTTGTAAGGTATATACTCAAATCCTTCTCTAGGAATGTCTTGTGGTCATCCATGGTGGATGCTTACAAGGTTTCCAAGGATCTTTCCATTGTTAAATTAGAAGATTTATTTTGTGAAATGGAACTACATGAGATTGCTAACCAAAACCCAAAGGAGAAGGGTGTGGCTTTTGTGGCAGGAGACAGAAGAAAGAAGAAGAAGGAAAAGAAGAAAGAAAATGAGGAGGAGAAGAACACACGTCACATGACTTTCATGGCACTAAAGGTTTCAAATGAAGAAAGTAGTGACGAATCAAGGGACTCCTTAACTGCGGCTTCATCATCTTCGGATGATGAAGAGGTAATCTCTCCCGAGTTAGATAAGTGTTATAGAACAATAACATGCTTAACCAACTTGCTTAAGAAATCTAAGAACAAAGTAAAATCATTAAAATTGGAAGTAGAAAATTGAAAACCTCTAAGGATGAGGTAATTGATGATTTGCATAATGGGTCCATTGAGGATGAAAACAAGACCTTGAGGAGTGAGGTTGAGAAACTCAAGAATATTTTGAGAAGTTTTCAACTAGCTCTAAAACTTTAGATATGATCCTTAATTCTCAAAGAGCGGTCTACAACAAGGTTGGTTTAGGTTACCGACCTAAAGAACCTAGCTTTGTCTCATTAATGTCAAGAACTCATTTTAGATCACCAAATACTTCTAGGTTTCAAAAAGTTAGAAAGAAAATGACTAAGGCATGGGTGTCAAAGACCTTCATTGTAGATGCATTAGGGCCCAAGGTGTGGGTACCTAAATTATCTATATTTCGAATTCTATAGGCATTGGTTGAGGGGGAGCATCTATCAACATGGATTGTTGATAATTGGTGCTCCAAACACATGATCATTTCTAGTTAGGGATGTGCATACCATTTCCTCCACTTAATGGATAACCATTTACTACCCATGAGGAATGGTTCTTTTTCATCTTGAATTTAGATGATTAGAGTTAAGTAAATGGAAATCATAAACTCCATACACAATATAGATACATGGAAAATTTTTCCTATGTTATTGGTGTCACTGGAAAATTTTCTCATTTGTATTTGTATACATTTGGGACTATGATTTATCAACATTACTTCAATCTAATTAGGTCTATGGTTAAGAAAAATGAACTCGATATAAATTTGGAACTATGAATTCTCTAATCCATTCTTGATGAATTACCAATAGAATTGAGAATTAGGTTTATGGTTAAAACAAACTTAGATCTATGGATTATCAAAATTGGTTGGAGCAAACATGTTATGAACATACTTGGAACACACTTGGAACTTACTGATACAAACCTATTACTAATTTAATACAAAACTGTTTTGAACATTTTAAATCCATAAGGACTCTTGATCCTTGATGAGGAATAAAATCTAGACAGATACATGAAAATTTTTCCGTTTACTCTATTCTCAATACAGATACTTGAGAATTAGAATTTTATGACTTAGACAAAGCCGTTTTGGGATTCAAATCATGTTTCAGAAATTTTTCTGAAATATCGAATTGTTAATGCAGTCTGATATCAGAGTTTAAGAACTCTTCTGAAATCTGATCGGTCCACATACCGATCAGGCCTCATCCTGATCGGTCAAGGTGACCGATCAGAGCTCTCTCTGATCGGTTCACAAACCGATCAGGAAGCTCTCACTTATCACTATTAATTGGCATTGTCTTTTGATTCCTTACTCGTCATATGAAGCATATACGTGTTTTACTATGATATAATTCTGTATATGTTTTCATATGCAATTCAACACTTACCTTTGATTATTTGGGGTTTGGCGAGAGACCCTCGTTTTAGGGGGAGTTGTTTAAACTTAATAACCAGACCCATTTCGGTGTTTCACAAAGGGGGGAGAATGGTTGATTAAGTTTAGGTCTTATTTAATTATTATAGGGGGAAGACTTTGATTCCCTTGCAATAGTAAAATTGATTTCATTTGACTTCTGATACCTAAACTTAGAATCGGGTTGTCAAACAACAAAAAGTGGGAGATTGTTGATGCAGTCTGACCTGATTGTTATTTTGGTGTTGACACCGATTTAAGTTTAAGTGAGTAAAATAAGTTCGGCTTAAGTCCTGGTCGGGGACTGAGCACGAATCCTGGTGAGTGAAGCCAGGCGAAGGAAATCCCGGTGAGTGAAGCCGGGTCCCGGTGAGTGAAGTCAGGCGATGGAAATCCCGGTGAGTGAAGCGGGGGCCTGGTGAGTGAAGCCAGGTGATGGAAACCCCAGTGAGTGAAGCCGGGTCCTGGTGAGTGAAGCCGGGTGATGGAAACCCCGGTGAGTGAAGCCGGGTGATGGAAACCCCGGTGAGTGAAGCTGGGTCTCGGTGAGTGAAGCCGGTTGATGGAAACCTCGGTGAGTGAAGTCGGGTCCTAGCGAGTAAAGCTAGGTGGAAGAAATCCCGGTGAATGAAGCCGGGTCCTAGAGAGTGAAGCTAGGTGACTGAGCATGAGTCAGTCAAGTGACTGGATCGGTCTGGAGTCTCATCAGGGAGTTGGCACGAACTCCCTTGATACTAGATCGGTCTGATGATCGATCCAGAGTGTCTGATCGTTCTGGTGAACGATCAGAAACAAAACAGAAAGGAGACTAGAAGGTCAAGTAGAAGACCCTGATCGGTCTCCAGACCGATCAGGGCATTCCTGGACTGATCAAGCAGGAGCTTGATCAGTCAGGCTATAGCCTGATCGGTCAGCTAGACCGATCAGGGCTCGAGCTTGATCGGTCAAGTGACCGATCAGGGTTGGTCTGAAATCCTTTGGCTAACTTCCAGGAAGTTTGGTCTTCCTTGTGATCGGTCAGTGGACCGATCCTTGTTCTCTGATCGATCAAGGTGATCGATCAGAGTTTCACTGGATCGATCAGGTAGGAGCCTGATCGATCAGGGCCTTCATTGATCGGTCTGGTGACCGATCAGTGTCTGATAATTTTAATTTAAAAACGTTGTCAGACTTCTGATTACACTCTGAATCTTTCTGATACCTGCTGTTAACTTGCTGATATGAATTGATTTGCTTTGCTAATCCTCTGAAGAGTGTGCAGGTGAGACAGAGATGACTCAAACCAAGAAGGAGGGTCAATTGGCGACTTTCGCTTCGGTCAGGTTTGTCCGTTTCCCCTTCGCAGGATTCAACGGCTTCTGGTGCGGGCTGACAACTGTCTGGCGAAGCTGGCGACTGACCTGAGGCTCGGCTGAAGTGGTTTCAGTGGACTGAGCCCAGTAGAGGTCAGTGGGTTGGTGACGGAGGTTGTTGCAGACGCTCCTGGTGAGCTGCAGACGCGCCTGGTGAGCTGCAGACGCGCTTGGGATGATCTGGCGATGAGCAGAGGTTTAAGAGATGGCTAGGAAAGAAGAGAAGTAGATCGAAGAGAACTTTGAATCTCGTTGAGAGCTTTTGCGAGTTGATTAGCAAGCAGACACGAAGAGCTGAAGGTTCTTGCGCTGGTTGTGCTGTGCTGTGCTCGATGAAAGTGTTTTCTTCTTTGTGCTTTTCTCACGCTCTGTAAGCCTTCTTATTGTCTTTGTGCTTTGTTTGATATCATTCTAAGACTGTTGTGGAGAGGTTACTCCACCGAGAAGGAGTTCTATTCTATACGGAGTTCCGGGGCTTGATCTACCGACGATCAAGGGATCACCCACCTCACGGGCACGCCAAGGAGTAGGGGTAAGTTATCCCCGAACCTTGTAAATCTTTGTGTCATTTTCTGTTTGGTTTTGTTTCTGTTTGTTTCTGTCTTTCTGTTGTTTTGTTTCCGCTTGAGCTGGTTTGAAAAAATCAACTCCAGTAAGTGGAGTTGATTAAATCAGTCAGATATAACTTCAACCTAGGGTTGTTTTTGTAATACCAGCTCTACCTTGAAGTTATTTTTACAAGACTAACTCCAACACGACCATAGATTCATATTGGGGGGGGGGGGGGGGGGGGGGGGGGGGGGGGGGGGGGGGGGGGGGGGGGGGGGGGGGGGGTGTCTTAACTAGAGTTGGAGACCATAATTAGAATCTAAACATTCACCCCTTCCATCTCATGCCAAAATTTCAAAAATCGAAGGCCCCTAGGTCAATCAATGAGTTTCAATCAAAGCCTATTGATTGACCTAGTGGACTCCGATCAGACCCATTTCAAGTCTAGTGGTTTCACTTGGCTCTAAGCAGTCAGCTTCACAAGTGGAGATGATTTTCTCAAATCAACTCCACCAAGTACAGTCGATTCGAGAAAATCAACTCCACAAGTGGAGTTGGTTTAAAATTCAGCTTCACTCGTTGATTTACTTAAAACTAGCTCTACTTGGTAGAGCTAGTTTTAGATGACCAACTCCATTTATGCAAGTGGAGATGGTTTTAGAAAACCAACTCTATTTATAGTGGAGTTGATTTTTTAAATTAGTTGGTGGAGCTGGTTTTCTAAAACCAACACTATCTTACACGTGGGAGAATGACAAATATGATTGCATGCAAGAGAAAGATTTTTTTGCATATATATAAGATTTGAGAGGTATTAAAAAAATTTAATCAAAATCATGTTAGATGATCACATTCGATATCGCTCAACATCGCCTACTTACGAGTGTGCAAACTATAATTTCTCTCTCTATATATATATAGGGATTTGATATTTGGCATATCTTATGTTGCATATTCTATGAATACCTATTTTTTTTTTATTTTAGATTGGTTTATATTTAATATTATAATCTAACTCTTAAATTAAATTTTAAATGATTTAATTATATGTAAAATAAATAATAAATAAACTAAAAGTATTTTTCCGATGGTAATGAATTGGGAGGGGGAAAGGGCTTTGGACGAGAGACCTAGATCCATGTCTAGTTAAGTCCATCAAATGAATTGAAAGGATGAGAAAGGACTATGGATGAGAGGCCTAGACCTGCCCCTAAGTCGGGTCCAATTCGGATCCAACCTAAGCTCATAATCGAATCTACGAGTTAATCGATTATCGGACATGAACGGTAACCAGCCCGGTTGAGCGATTGCGGTTCAATAGCTCAATTAACCGTGTAATTGGCAGTCCAAATGGTTTTTTTTAATATATAGATGAATATTTTAGATAAATAAAAAAATTATATCAGTAAGGGATTGAACCAAGCTTCTTATAAAACTGAAGTATCCTAACATAATCAATTATTTAATAATCAATTATAATTTTCTTTGATGAGAGTAGGAAAGTAGTAATAATTTTTTGATGGTGAGATTATTTGAATTCTTTTTATAAATGATTAAAATTTAGTATTCATTATTTTTTTAATTTTTAATTTATTTTATTATTTTTATACAGTTTTGATTAATAATAAAAAAAATCTGACTAATCACTTCTTAAAAGAATCATATAAATTTTGATTTCCAATAAATAAACAATTTAAATAAATAAAAAATTAAAGAATTTATAATTTTTCTAATATAATAATATGATAAACAGTATTGGTAGTAAAAAAAATCATTCGTTCGTCTTCGATAATCCGTTTCAAAATTAACACGGAATAGATAAATCACGGAGTTACTAGTTCGGATGTTGTAGCTAGTGCGTGGAAAGGACAAACAAACTGGCTTTGTCAGATTTTGATCCTCAGATTTTATAGTGATAATATTCACGTACTAACTATAATTCATCCTGTGTTAATAAAATATTTTTGAGATCTAGGATTAAAATTTAATAAAATCAGTATGTTTTTTTTTCACGTGTTAATTATAATATTCGAGTTAATAATTTTCGTGATTTAATCCTTCCATATTGATTTTGAGAAAGATTAATAGAGATGTTAGAACCAAAAGGCGTACCTAAGAATTGTATTTACCAAAAGGCGTATCATGGTTTCAATGTTACCAAAGGGCGCACATATTTTAGTAAACTTCCTCTTATACCCCTACCGTCAAGTACTACATGCATTTCTCTTTCTCATTCTCATTCTCTTTCTCTTTCTCTTTGTCAGTAACGAATTTCGAGACGGACCATAAAGAGATGTTACTTTATATTTTGATTTTTATATTATGAAACCTTTCTCAAAACAAAAAAATATTGAAATTAATTAAAATATTTTTATTAAATTAAAACTAAAAGAACATTTCAGCCACCCACGTTGGGCCTAAAATGGTTCCATTTCAGGCCCAACGTGCCCAATATTAAGGGTCTTTTCTCGATTCTTTGTTATTACATTTTAACACCTCGGAGAAGTCCAAATAAATAATGGATAGCAAATTTGAACTCCTTGTAACCTCAGAAATCCACAGGAACTGAAAATTTTACAATCGGAGCTCTCTAGGTCAATCAGTGACCTTTTAGGGTCATTGGGCCTGAAATGGTTCCATTTCAGGCCTAATGATCCTAAAAGGGCTAATGTGTCAAAACCCACCGATTGACCTAGAGAGCTCCGATTGTAAAAATTTCAGTTCCTGTGAATTTCTGAGGTTACAAGGAGTTCAAATTTGCTATCTATTGTTTATTTGGACTTCTCCGAGGTGTTAACATGTAATAATGAAGAACCGAGAAAACACCTTTAATATTGGGCATGTTGGACCTGAAATAGGCACGTTGGGCCTGAAATGTTTCCATTTCAGGCCCAACGTGGGCCTGAAATGGTTCAGGAACCAATGACCTTAAAAGGCCTAATGTGTCAAAACCCACTAATTGACCTAGAGAGCTCCGATTGTAAAAATTTCAGTTCCTGTGGATTTCTGAGGTTACAAGGAGTTCAAATTTGCTATTCATTATTTATTTGGACTTCTCCGAGGTGTTAAAATGTAATAATGAAGAACCGAGAAGAAATCACACATTAGGCCTTTTAGGGTCATTGGGCCTGAAATGGTTGGACACCTATTGCATTAGTGATATCTAATATATAGATGTTTGGACACCTAAAATATCATCTCTACCTCTAACCTCTCTATTCATAAGGAATTTTCAGAAATCCAGATATGGGAGGTCTATCAGTGGGTTTTGGTCAAAACTCACTGATATTTCTAAACTATTCCTATTTGATTTGTGATATCTAATATATAGATGTTTGGACACCTAAAACATCATCTCCTACCTCTACCCTCTCTATTCATATGGAGTTTTCAGAAATCCAGATATTAGAGGTCCATCAGTGAGTTTTGACCAAAACTCACTAATATTTCTAAACTACTCCTATTTGATTGGTGATATCTAATATATAGATGGTTGGACACCTAAAACATCATCTCCTACCTCTAACCTCTCTATTCATATGGAGTTTTCAGAAATCCAGATATGGTAGGTCCATCAGTGGGTTTTGGTCAAAACCCACTGATATTTCTAAACTACTCCTATTTGATTGGTAATATCTAATATATAGATGTTTGGACACCTAAAACATCATCTCCTACCTCTAACCTCTCTATTCATATGGAGTTTCAGAAATCCAGATATGGGAGGTCCATCAGTGAGTTTTGACCAAAACTCACTGATATTTCTAAACTACTCCTATTTGATTGGTGATATCTAATATATAGATGTTTGGACACCTAAAACATCATCTCCTACCTCTATCCTCTTTATTCATATGGAGTTTTCAGAAATCCAGATATGGGAGATCCATCAGTGAGTATTGACCAAAACTCAATGATATTTCTAAACTACTCCTATTTGATTAGTGATATCTAATATATAGATGTTTGGACACCTAAAACATCATCTCCTACCTCTACACTCTCTATTCATATGGAGTTTTCAGAAATCCAGATATGAGAGGTCCATCAGTGAGTTTTGGTCAAAACTCACTGATGGACCTCCCATATCTGGATTTCTGAAAACTTCATATGAATAGAGAGGGTAGAGGTAGGAGATGATGTTTTAGGTGTCCAAACATCTATATATTAGATATCACCAATCAAATAGGAGTAGTTTAGAAATATCAGTGAGTTTTGGTCCAAACTCACTGATGGACCTCCCATATCTGGATTTCTGAAAATTCCATATGAATAGAGAGGATAGAGGTAGGAGATGATGTTTTAGGTGTTCAAACATCTATATATTAGATATCACCAATCAAATAGGAGTAGTTTAGAAATATCAGTAGGTTTTGACCAAAACCCACTGATGGACCTACCATATCTGGATTTATGAAAACTCCATATGAATAGAGAGGTTAGAGGTAGGATATGATGTTTTAGGTGTCCAACCATCTATATATTAGATATCACCAATCAAATAGGAGTAGTTTAGAAATATCAGTGAGTTTTGGTCAAAACTCACTGATGGACCTCCAATATCTGGATTTCTGAAAACTCCATATGAATAGAGAGGTTAGAGGTAGGAGATGATGCTTTAGGTGTCCAAACATCTATATATTAGATATTACCAATCAAATAGGAGTAGTTTAGAAATATCAGTGGGTTTTGACCAAAACCCACTAATGGACCTACCATATCTGGATTTCTGAAAACTCCATATGAATAGAGAGGTTAGAGGTAGGAGATGATGTTTTAGGTGTCCAACCATCTATATATTAGATATCACCAATCAAATAGGAGTAGTTTAGAAATATCAGTGAGTTTTGGTCAAAACTCACTGATGGACCTCCAATATCTGGATTTCTGAAAACACCATATGAATAGAGAGGGTAGAGGTAGGAGATGATGTTTTAGGTGTCCAAACATCTATATATTAGATATCACCAATCAAATAGGAGTAGTTTAGAAATATCAGTGGATTTCTGAAAATTCCATATGAATAGAGAGGTTAGAGGTAGGAGATGATGTTTTAGGTGTCCAAACATCTATATATTAGATATCACCAATGCAATAGGTGTCCAACCATTTCAGGCCCAATGACCCTAAAAGGCTTAATGTGTGATTTCTTTTCGGTTCTTCATTATTACATTTTAACACCTCAGAAAAGTCCAAATAAATAATGGATAGCAAATTTGAACTCATTGTAATCTCAGAAATCCACAGGAACTGAAATTTTTATAATCGGAGCTCTCTAGGTTAATCAGTGGGTTTTGACACATTAGGCCTTTTAAGATCATTGGTTCCTAAACCATTTCAGGCCCAACATGTCCATTTCAGGCCCAACATGCCCAATATTAAAGGTGTTTTCTCGGTTCTTTATTATTACATTTTAATACCTCGGAGAAGTCCAAATAAACAATGGATAGCAAATTTGAACTCCTTGTAACCTCAGAAATTCACAGGAACTGAAATTTTTACAATCGGGGCTCTTTAGGTCAATCAGTGGATTTTGACACATTAGCCCTTTTAGGATCATTAAGCCTGAAATGGAACCATTTCAGACCCACGTTGGGCCTGAAATGGTTCCATTTCAGGTGGGCCTGAAATGTTTCCATTTCAGACCAAATGACCCTAAAAGACCACTAATTGACCTAGAGAGCTCCGATTGTAAAAATTTCAGTTCCTGTGGATTTCTGAGGTTACAAGGAGTTCAAATTTGCTATCCATTGTTTATTTGGATTTCTCCGAGGTGTTAAAATGTAATAATAAAGAATCGAGAAAAGACCCTTAATATTGGGCACGTTGGGTCTGAAATGGAAACATTTCAGCCTCACGTTGGGCCTGAAATGAAACCATTTCAGGCCCAATGTGGGTGGCTGAAATGTTCTTTTAGTTATAATTTAATAAAAATATTTTAATTAATTTCAATATTTTTTTGTTTTGAGAAAGGTTTCATAATATAAAAATCAAAATATAAAGTAACATCCCTTTATGGTCCGTCTCGAAATTCGTTACTGACAAAGAGAAAAAGAAAGAGAAAGAGAATGAGAATGAGAAAGACATGCAGTACTTGACGGTAGGGATATAAGAGGAAGTTTACTAAAATATGTACGCCCTTTGGTAATATTGAAACTATGATACGTTTTTTGATAAATACTAATTCTTAGGTATGCCCATTAGTAAATTGCCGATGTTAAAAATGAGCGAAACCCTACTTGATTTCAATTCGTCTAACTGACGATTCGGACGGATCTAAAAACCCACATCGAACGAGGGGGCGAAGGGCGAGAGAGACGGGGTGGCCTCGATCGATGCGCGAGGGCGGAAAGAGACGTGCGTCATGGGCGAAGCGAGCTTGCAGGCTGCGGCGAGGTTTTACATTGAAGCGGTTTCATGGAAGAGAGAGCAGGGCACAGCCTGTGGCTACTTGAACAGCGTAGACATGGGAAAAACAGCTTTGGGTAAAAATACAAAAGGTTGCCCTTTTTTTTATGATTATTAGAATATTTAAAAACATATTTTCTTATTATTCTTATTAAAATAATATTTTATTCCATTTTAGAAAATATTTTAATTAAACGTGCTAATTATAATTCATAATATTAAAAATCTCAATGCCAGCAATAGAAATTTACATCCTATCGAAGGGTGATGACGTTGAAATTTTTCTCATGTGACATAGCCTTCCTTCTGCGTGGTCGATGATTTTGTGAGGAATAACATGTTTCAAAAGACTCATTGAAAATTATTTGATGAGAACCATTCGAGGGATATATATATTGATCCTGTCGACGAGCGAAGATCGATTCTCACTCGAATGACTCGGTCTGACCAAGACGACCCGGTCGGCTGTAACAGGGGGGGTCGGACTCGGCTCGAATAGGAGTCAGGCTCAAGTCACTCGGCTCGGACCAAATTGTAGCTCACAAAGTGGTGGTGTGGTTGTAAAGTGGCAGCAATCCCCTTTCTGGAGCCACAAGGGGGTTTATATAGGGGGAGAAAAGCCCTCTGTCATGTCAGAGACGTCCTGTCTCATTAAGGATGAGCCAGTTAATCAGACTGAACCTGTGGCAGCTTTACTGATCCTGTGAGACTGCCACAGCCGTCTGACATCCTGTCTGGACTGCCTCCTCTGATTCTCATTAACGTTAGGCGGCTTTGTCAGGCGGTTGTGTCAGGTGATGATTATGTTAGAAGTCTGCTACCTTATTATTGCAGAGGGGGTCCCTTTATCGCTCGGTCGGCTCACCCTGAACCATAGTTCGGGTCGGTCGGGTGAGTTTGGGTCATAAGTCTCTACACGTGGGGCGAGCTTGGGGCGCTCGGTTAGAGACAATCGAGCTGAGTGATCGACCTCGAGCGACTCCCCCCGAGCGGCTGACCTCGGGTGACCGACCCCGAGTGACCGACCTCGGGTGACTGACCCCGAGTGGCCGACCTCGGGTGCCCGACTCCGAGTGGCCGACCTCGGGTGACTGACCCCGAGTGGCTGACCTCGGGTGACCGACCCCAAGTGGCCGAGCTCGGGTGACTGACCCCGAGTAGCGGACCTCTGGCGACTTTGAATCCGACCATCTGAGCACGAATCGAGACCTTATTTGCCTTGACCTCCCTTCTCTATGTCGAGCCTCAGGTCCTGCTCATATGATCGGGGATGACCCCGCTTAGTCTTTCCCGATCCGGGTTATCCTCCATCGAACCCGACCGGGCCTCCGATCCTCCTCCGCAAACTACCCGACCGGATCACAAGCCTCCCCTTCAAGTCTAGTCGAAGGAGGCTCATAGCCCGACTGACTAGGCTCCTGGCCCGGTCGGCCGAACTCCGCTTCGCGTTCCCGAGCGTCGCCTCGCACTCCTAATCTTCTCCTTTAAATGTCAAATCTTCTGTCAAATCAACCATTAATGCAAGGGCATGTGATGCCTCCCGACTGGAAACCTCCGATATCGAGGCGTCATCGGCATGGCGCGCGTGTCGTTAGAGCGGAGTTTAGTGGCCTCGGGAAATAGCAGGGGATGGACGACCCGGATTTGAGCCCGCCTTTTCCTCCTTCTGCATCCAACGGTCCTCGTTGTTGTGGTCCCGGTATAAATAGTCCCACCTCTTCATTTTCATCCTTCCTCACCTCGCCTCCTGTTTTTTATTCCGTTCCTGTCCGATCTCCGCCGCCCCACTTCCTCGAGTTCCGGCGCACAGTGTTTCCGGCGAACCTCGTCCTTAGGTATTCCCTTCCTTCGCCGAGTCTGTTATTTGCTTTTCCTGACCTCATTTGGATGGCCGAGTCATCCGCTCCCTCCGAGCCGTGGTACCTAACGACTTGATCCTCGATAACCCTAGGGCATTTAGAAACCTTACGCTTGGATTACCAGATTCCCGAGGACCACATCATGGCTCTCCCCGACCGTCGGGGTCGGGCGCACAACCCTCCCTTAAATTACTTCACAGTCTTCTCGGACCAATTGTTGGCCGGCCTACGTTTCCCTCTTAATCCGTTCTTTCGGGAGGTCTGTCAATACTTCCAGGTGTCCTTGTCCCAACTAGCCCCGAACTCGATTAGGATCCTGTGTGGTACAGTGATCGTTTTTACCGTCCACGGAATTCCCCTCACACCCCGAGCATTTAATTACTTCTACTATCTTAAGAAACAAGAGCCCGGGAATTTCTATTTCCAAGCCCGCATTAACTCAGCCTTCTTGGAGAAAGTTCCCTCGTCCAACAAAGGTTGGAAATCCCACTTTTTCTATATCCAGACGACCCCCCCCCCAACTGGCCCACTGAATGGGTAGAGGACCTTCGTAACCCACCTTTATTGCCCAAAATCCTTCGCTCGGACCCGGGCTATCAACTGGCCTTTTCACAGCTGGGTGGGACCCGATACCATGCAGGCAAACTGCTGATCGAAGGCACGTTGTATCTCTTCCGGCTGAGCCAGATCCCGGCAGAGTTGCCCGGCACCCTCGGTGAGTCTCTAGTTGGTTCACTGACCGGTTAATGCTAACTAAAACTTTCTCCTTATTGCAGCTGACACCATGTACAGAGCGCGGGTCGGCGATGTGATGGGAATATGCCCACTTATAACTTGCAGGAGTCGTTCTTCTCTGTATGCTCCGAGTTTGTCTATCACATTATTTGAGTACAAGTACAAAGATTCCTTCACTCAGCTTTCCTCACGATACAACCTCAGATGTACTGTGCTACAGGGTCTTCCGAGCTACTTTCCTTGAGCGTCTTGCAGATAGTAAGCTCCCGATCCCAGTGCCTTGACCACTAGGAAGGGGCCACTCCATTGAGGCTCCAAATTGCCTACTTCTCCCACTGGCTTGATTCTTTTCCATACCTTGTCCCCTACTTGAAAACTTCGGGGGTATAACCTTCTGGTTATATTGACGCCGCATCCTTTGTTGGTAAGCAGCCATGCGGACTGCAGCCTTAGCTCGGACCTCCTCAATCAGATCTAGCTCCGCCTGTCTTTTCTCCCCGTACAGATGTCTTCTGTCAGACTCACAGCCGACTTCCATGGGGTCCACAGCTTCGCTACCGTATACTAACTGGAAGGGGGTGCATCCTGACCCTTCTTTGGGGGTGGTCCGAAGAGCCCACAGAACACCAGGCAGCTCGTCCACCCAAGACCCACCGACCTGGTCTAACTTGGCTCTGAGCCCTTTCAGAATTTCTCTGTTAGCTACCTCAGCCTGGCCGTTGTTCTGGGGTTATGCCACTGAAGTGAAGGCCTGTATGATTCCAAATTCCTTGCACCACTCTCTGATCATCCAGCCTTGAAACTGCCGACCATTGTCTGATACCAGCTTGTAGGGTATGCCATATCGGCAAAGAATGTTCTGCTAAAGGAATTTCTTCACTGCTTGCTCGGTGATCCGAGTCAGGGCTTCTGCTTCGATCCACTTGGAGAAATAGTCTACTGTCACCAACAGGAATTTCTTTTGACCGGCTGCCCTGGGGAAGGGTCCTACTATATCCATACCCCACTGATCAAAGGGACATGATACAGTGGACGTTCGCAGCATCTCGACCGGTCGGTGCGATAGATTTTGATACTTCTGGCAAGAAAGGCAAGAAAGGGCTACCTTCTCTGCATCCTTCTGAAGGGTCGGCCAAAAGTAGCCGGCCAGCAGCACCTTCCGAGCCATAGATCGACCTCCTGGGTGGTTACCGCAAGAGCCCAAGTGTACTTCTCTTAGCACATAATCTGCATCTTCTTCCCCAATGCATCTGAGTAGTGGTCAGGAAAAAGCCCGCTTGTATAATGCATCCCCTATCAGAGTGAACCTGGCTGCCCTTATCTTCAGTATCCTGGCCTTCTCGGGACTATTTGGAAGAGTTCCTTCTTTCAGATAAGCGATGAATGGAGCTCTCCATTCCCCTTCTATTTCTAGTTCTGTTTCCCTTTCAACCTGGGACACCAGCATGACCTGAGGTGAAGGCTTGGGGAAGACCCACGGACGAACAGAGCTAGCCAACCTAGCTAACTCATCTGCCTTAGCATTGTCCCCTCGGGGGATCTGCAAGATCTGCACTTCTTGAAACTCTGCTTGCAACTGTTTGTAAGCCTCCACATAAGATTGTAGCATCTCGTCGTTTACCTCAAACTGCCCTGTAACCTGCCGAGTCACCAACTGAGAATCCGAATGCAAGATGACCCGAGTGGCGCCCGCATGCTTGGCCGCTTGCAGACCTGCCAGGAGGGCTTCGTACTCTGCTTGGTTGTTAGTAGCTGGGTATTCTAGGCGGACAGCCAAGTGAAGTGAGTCTCCCTTAGGAGAGATCAATAAGACTCCCACCGTCCACATATACCTTCCATGCCCCCTCTTCTTCTTCTGTATGCAACTCGCTCAGGAAATCAACTAAAGCCTGAGCTTTGATTGTCATTCGGGGCTGGTACTGGATATTATATTCACTCAACTCAGTTGTCCATTTAACCATCCGACCTGAGATTTCAGGGCTAATCAACACCTTCCCGAGTGTGCTATTAGTCAGCACTCGGATAGGATGGGCCAAGAAGTAAGGGCGTAATCGCCGAGCCATCAACACAAGCACATAAGTCAACTTCTCGAGTGTAGTATATCTACACTCGACTTCCTTGAGTAAGTGTCCAAAGAAATAGACCGACTGTTGTTCAGCCTCCTTCTGAGTTACAAGCACAGCACTCACAGCTCCCTCAGTGGCTGACAAATAAACATACAAGTGCTCTCCTTCCTCAGGCTTAGCTAGTATCGGCAGGCTGACCAAGTAAGTCTTCAGTTCTTCAAAAGCTTGATTACACTCGGCATCCCACTGGAACTTGGAGGCCTTACGCACTATCTTGAAGAACGGCAGACTTCTATCAGCTGACCGGGAGATGAATCGGGATAGGGCAGTGATCCTTCCCATCAAGCGTTGGACTTCCCTGAGGTTTCTGGGCAGAGGCATGTCCAGTAGAGCTTTCACCTTGCCGGGATTAGCCTCTATCCCCCGTTCGGTCAGGATGTATCCGAGGAACTTGCCACTCTTGGCTCCAAACAAGCATTTGGCCGGATTGAGTTTAAGGCCATACCTCCAGAGAGTACAGCAGGTCTCTTGCACATCTGTTATCAGGTCGGCAGTTCGGAGGGACTTGATGAGGATGTCATCCACATACACCTCTACATTCCTCCTGAGTTGCTCCTTGAAAACCTTGTTCATCAACCTCTGATAAGTCGCNGAATAAGCTCACCCCCCGCGGGTGGAGTCTACCATCTGGTCTATTCAGGGAAGCGGGTAGCAATCCTTAGGGCAAGCTTTGTTAAGGTCTCTGAAGTCGATGCAGACCCTCCACTTGTCACCCGGCTTGGAGACCAGCACCACGTTGGCCAGCCAGGCGGGGAACTGCACTTCTCGGATGTGTCCTGCTTTTAGCAACCTTTCCACCTCGGCCTAGATAATTTTATTCTGCTCAGGACTGAAGTCTCTCTTTCTTTATTTCACAGGTCGGGCGTCCGGGTAAACGTGCAGTTTGTGCTCCATGACCTCGGGCCTGACCCCCTTCAGATCTTGCTGGGACCATGCGAACACATCTTAGTTTTGGGTCAAACACTCTATCAGCTATTGCCGAAGGTTGGGCGGTAGCCCTGGAGCTATTCTCACCTTGGTCTCTTCTTGGTCAGGCAATAGCAGGACTTCTTCCTTTTCTTCTATCAGCTCAGCCCAGGGAGAGGGCTGAGAGGACTGCACCATGTTGCAGCTGGTCGGCGGAGCTCGGAAGGTCTTCCTCACTTCCACTCGGACGTCGTCCACATAGCACTGGCGAGCCACCTTTTGGTCTCCTCTGACTTCACCGACCTGATCGCCCACTGGAAATTTGACCTTCAGATTGAAGGTGGATGTCACGGCTCGGAATTCATTCAAGGCCGGTCGACCCAGGATAGCGTTGTAGGCTGAAGGTGCATCAACCCGAGGAAAGTGGACCACCTGGTTCTCCGCAAGGGTTCCCCTCCAAGTGAAATGGCTAATTTGATTTGGCTGAGGAGTTGAACTTCATTGCCGGTGAATCCGAACAGAGGAGTAGCCATGGGTTGTAACTCAGTAGTTTCAATTTGCAGCTGCTCAAATGCCTTCAAGTATAAAATATTCACAGAACTCCCTGTATCCACGATGGTCCTGTGGACCTGATAATTGGCGATGACCGCCGTGATGACCAGGGCGTCGTCGTGCGATACTTCTACTCCTTGTAGGTCAGCGGGGCCGAAGCTGATCTGCGGCCCCTGAGCTTAGGCGGAACTGCAGCCCACTTGATAGATGTCAAGGCGTCTGACTTGCAACTTCCGAGCTCTATTGGAATCTTCATAGGTAGGTCCACCCGAAATTACGTTGATAGACCCGTGCACGGCGTTCTGTTGATTAGCTTGGTCTTCGCTGGCATTCCCGTGCTCGGTGGAGCCGAGGGTCAGGAACAACTGTCTAGCGGCAGGGGCGGTTGGTCGGGCAGGGGACTCGGATTGGCTTGGTGGTGCTCTCCCCCGACCTCGACCACCTCCTTGGTGAGCTCCTCTTGGACTTCCTCGGCCGGTGCGACCCCGACCTCTGCCAGCCTGCTGAACTATTCCTCGTTCAACTCCTTGCCGGTGCCCCACAGCTCTGGGGCTTCTAAGGGGTCCCCCAGGGGGCACACTTCTCTGGTGATGCTGAGGAATCTCGGGCGCAAGTCGGACCTCCGGCCGCCTAGCGGCTTGTGCCTCTTCCTCATCCACATATTTACTGGCTTTGCCCAGAAGACTCTCAAAATCCTTCGGAGGTTTTCGGATCAAGGACCTGAAGAACTTGCCTTCTTGTAAACCTTGCGCAAAAGCACTGACTAGCACCTCAGACGTGACAGTGGGTACGTCCAGTGCAACTTGATTAAACCTTTGGATGTAATCTTGCGCAAAAGCACTGACCTGTTTCAGGGTAAACATGTTGAGACTGGTTTTGTGGTGTCTCTTGCTGCTCTTGAAATGCTGGAGGAACAATCTTTTAAAGTCGGCAAATTCTCTTACGGATCCCTCTGGCAATCTGTCAAACCATCGCTGGGCTGGCCCGGCCAGAGTGGTCAGGAAGGCTTGGCATTTTACCCCGTCCGAATATTGATGCAGCATTGAAGTGTTCTCAAACTTCATTAAATGCTCTTCAGGATCAGCAGCTCCTTCATATTCAGTGATGGACGGGAGTCGGAAATGCTTGGGCAACGGCTCGTGCAAGATTTGGCTGGAGAAGGGGAACCCTGTGCGCTCTGTTGGGGTCGGCACAAGGGGAGCTTTCCCCTTGTTAGCTCTGGTATGGCTGGATGTAGCCTCATGAGGGTCCGATTGTCCTGCTCCCTCAGCCGGGCCAAACAGAGCTCGGTGGAAATGGGGGCTATTCTCCTGTCGAACTCCTCCCTCAGTGCCCACATGGGCGATCTGCTCGGCCGGGCTCGGCTGAGCGGGTCGAGCGGCTGCTTGCTGTGCCTCCGCCAATTTCCTGGCTCTAGCTTCTATCAGCAGATCCAAGTCTTCTTGAGAGAGAGTAACAGTCACCCGGTTGGAGTCACTCATCTTCGTCTTTCGATCAGGCGGGATTCCCACAGACGGCGCCAAATTTGATCCTGTCGACAAGCGAAGATCGATTCTCACTCGGATGACTCGGTCTGACCAAGACGACCCGGTCTGCTGTAACACGGGGGGTCGGACTCGGCTCGAATAGGGTTCAGGCTCAAGTCACTCGGCTCGGACCAAAATGGGGCGCTCAAAGGAGATTTGAGGTTGCAAAATGGCAGCAATCCCCTTTCTGGAGCCACAAGGGGGTTTATATACAGGGAGGAAAGCCCTCTGCCATATCAGAGACGTCCTGTCTCATTAAGGATGAGCCAGTTAATCAGACTGAACCTGTGGCAGCTTTACTGACCCTGTGAGACTGCCACAGCCGCCTGACACCCTGTCTGGACTGCCTCCTCTGATTCTCATTAACGTTAGGCGGTTGTGTCAGGTGATGATTATGTCAGAAGTCTGCTACCTTATTATTACAGAGGGGGTCCCTTTATCGCTCGGTCAGCTCGCCCTGAACCATAGTTCGGGTCGGTCGGGTGAGTTCGGGTCATAAGTCTCTACACGTGGGGCGAGCTCGGGGCGCTCGGTTAGAGACAATCGAGCTGAGTGATCGACCTCGAGCGACTCCCCCCGAGCAGCTGACCTCGGGTGACCGACCCCGAGTGGCCGACCTCGGGTGACTGACCCCGAGTGGCCGACCTCGGGTGCCCGACTCCGAGTGGCCGACCTCGAGTGACTGACCCCGAGTGGCCGACCTCGGGTGCCCGACTTCGAGTGGCCGACCTCGGGTGACCGACCCCGAGTGGTCGAGCTCGGGTGACTGACCCTGAGTGGCGGACCTCTGGCGACTGACCCCGAGTGGCGGACCTCTGGCGACTTTGATTCCGACCATCTAAGCACGAATCGAGGCCTTATTTGCCTTGACCTCCCTTCTCTATGTCGAGCCTCAGGTCCTGCTCATAAGATTGGGGATGACCCCGCTTAGTCTTTCCCGATCCGGGTTATCCTCCATCGAACCCGACCGGGCCTCCGATCCTCCTCCGAAAACTATCCGACTGGATCAGTGATTAAATCGTTTCAGTCTAAGCTTATAATCGCCACAATAATAAGGTAGAATGTTAAGTAAAAATAATTTACAACGTGAAAACCATTTACATTATGATGTTTTTATTTTGCACTAGCTTTCGCTTGTTGCTTACTTTCGGTCACTTTAGATTGCTTAAGAATGGCTCTTGTTCACTGCCAAATTCTCCATTTGAATGCCTCTTTGTAGACTTCTTTATGCCAACAACTATTGCTATAATCCACTCAATCAATCGATTGTTATAACTTACCTCATTTGATGATTAATTCTATTAGCTGAGTCATCTGAACCTTCATGTAATCAACTACTTGGCTTCCAATATCTATTCAACTGATTCTTCATCTAGTCAACTAATCTGCCTTAGCATATATCATTTGATAGTTGTAGCCAATTTTGTTAGATCAACATCTCTCTTCGTGATTCCTATAGTTCTAGTAGTTAACTAATCCTTTTTGTTAGTTGACTAGTCTTGCCTCAGTCAAATACCTATTTAACTAACCCTTGATCCTAAACATCCTATTAGATGGAAATCTAGTCTGAGTTGGTTGTCTAGTTGACTTAATCATTTGTCAACTAAAACCTCCATTCAGTCCATTAAATTAAACCATGAACTACGACCAATTGTAAGGCCAAGTCCTTGCCTAAGTCATGTCCACTCGAAACCCAAACTCCTAAGCACACATAGACTCTTTGGATCTGGAACCTACATGCTGATGCTCACGATTTCGATAGTCATACCAGTGATTTGGAGGAGATCTCTCGAAAAATATTTAGTGCTCATTTCGGTCAACTCTCCATTATCTTTCTTTGGTTGAGTGAGATGTACTTCCATGGCGCCCCTTTTTCATATTATGAAACATGACTAAATGATCCTACTCACATTGCACCCAGTG
The DNA here is from genome assembly GCA_024364735.1 of Boesenbergia rotunda. Taxonomy (NCBI): domain Eukaryota; kingdom Viridiplantae; phylum Streptophyta; class Magnoliopsida; order Zingiberales; family Zingiberaceae; genus Boesenbergia; species Boesenbergia rotunda. The sequence goes on along the minus strand of JAGFNQ010003340.1, from coordinate 185,230 downwards.
CCCAGGTAGTTTGGCCAATAGTGGGTCAAGAAATATTGAATGGTAATGTGGGTGGGGGTTTCCGAGGAATACAAATAACCTCCGATTTTTTTTTTCAGATTTGGCGGGCATCTGGAATCACTACTTTCTAGTCTTACCAAATTGCTAGATATCATGAATATCTAGCAATTTTTAAACTATTTTCAATGTTTGTTTCCGCTCAAAAAAAAAAAAACTCTCCCTTCCTACAATGAATATAACCTTTTATATGGTGGTTGATCACCTTCAATACCAGGAAATGGTAGGGATTGAAAATTTTAGAAATGAAATTAAAAATTTGTTTCCACATTTCTGAAATAAAGGCAGAATGTTTCGTGTATATATTGCAAAATAAAATAAATTTATCTTGCAATCAACCGAACATTCTTTGAATTCAAACTCACTTGTGTTGAGTGTTTCCCACCTCACACAAGCTAATGCAAAGCCCATTTACCACGTGTCATCCAATATCTACATTTCATTAAGAAATTTAACCTGAAAATTCAAACTCGTGCTGGGTAAGTTCGCACATTTTTACACCTTATCAGATAATATTTGGTTAATTACTAAACCACATACAAAGTTATGGAATACTCAAATCTTGATGATAACTTCCAAAATTATCAGATAATGTACCCATAACTCATTTTGTTACTCCGCATTTAGATTACTACTGTAAAAATGAATAATATCCCAAGTTAATTGCTACACTATAATAATCGATTAAAATCAAAACTAACTGATAGATCTAAGGAACTCAAAATAATATGCAACCAAATTTTATGTTCATATTTATTTCTTTAACTATATTCATGTTCTTAAACATCATTTCAATATCATATTAAGAATAACAATTTTTTTAAAAAAAATAAATATTTTAAACAATTGATACAATATAACAATCAATTCGAAACACTATTATGTTGATAAATAATAACTTGAATCGATTGTTATACTATAACTAAAACACAATTCAAATTCAAAAAATTAAAATCGACGTATAAATCTAACGAGTTCGAAATGGCATAATACTAAATCATATATATATTTATTTAATTTTCTTAATTATATTCATGCCTTCAAATATTATTTTGATACGTCATATTACACCATATTGAGATAATAATTTTTTTAATACAAATCAAAATTTTAATCAATTGATATAATATAACAATCGATTAAAAAAATTTATGAAAAATTTAATTCATGTTTAAAAATTATTATTTTCACTATGATGGATCAAAATAATATTTAAAAATAATCATATAATCAAAAAAGCTAACCGAACTAATTTTATATCATTTCAAACTCTCTAAATTAATCGACCAAAAACTAACTAATTAACCTTAAAAGCTCAAACATGAAACCAAATTTTATATACTCTTTTAATTCTCCTAATCATATGCATGTACAAAATCATCTTTTTATTTGCAATATTAAGAACAATAATTTTTTACATAAATCAAATTTTTTAATCGATTATTACATTATAATGATCCGTTGAAATAGACAGACAATTCCAGAGCAAAATAGATATACGATATATAATTTGATAATTTTGAATATTCTCTAATAAATTTAAGTATTCCACAACTTTAACTATATGGTATAGTAATTTGCCGTAAAACATTTGAAGTAATGTTTTGTATCTCTTTGACTCAAATATATCTCAGTTCCTGAGAAAAAAAAATTACAAAGAGGAATGACGCTTTTCCCGTGAGAATCAGAAGCAACTCATTGTTCGTATAGGCACGAAAATAGGCCTGAATAACAGCAAAATGTCAGAGTCATCGCTCACAATAATACATTGCAGGCCAAGCTCGAGGAACTCAGCTGAGTCCAGTTATTTGATACAAGAGAATCCTTCATCACGAACTCTACTATGGGAAGACACAGGAAGATTTAGTGATACCAATATATCAGAGGTTTTCCTAAACAAGAATGAGAGGAAAGCAGGCATATTACCTAATTAGCAGCAGCTTTAACTGCTTTCTCAGCTGCATCATCCAAATCTTCCGCTGTGATCAAAGTCATAACGCTATCCTGTGAAACATTACGAATCTCTTTCTCAAGTCTCCTCGTTTTACTTTGAATATATGGAAACAGAGGCAAACGAATATAAAAGCAACTGATCAGGAGGCACGAATACCTTGAGAATTCGCTTTCCCTGATCAACATTTGTGCCTTCTAAACGAACAACAACTGGCACTTTAAGTGAAACCTGAATAAATCTAGGGAAGATTAAGACAAACAATAAAAAAATATAAAAATTAAGCACTGAAATCTTCAATCAAAATTCTGTTGTGGAGCCCAATTTAATGGAACAGAGACAAAAAGTTTTTAAAAAAAATGTATTCATCGTCTCAAGCTCTGTAACCTCAAAAGCAAAAAATTCTACCAAGGCACATTGCAGATATGTAAGAGACCAAAAAGTGAGAATGCAATAAAATCATCCACCAACCTGTTTGGCTGCATTGACAATTCCACTTGCTATCACATCACATTTCATAATCCCTCCAAAGATGTTGACCAAAATGGCCTTCACTTTGTTGTCAGAGGTTAGGATCTTGAATGCTTCAACCACCTGAGCAATAATTTATTTGGACAACATTAGGAAAACAAACAAAATTTTTGAAGACAATAAACTAAGTAGGGCAGTTATTACAAGTCACAGGTGACAAACATTAGAGAAAGAAGATAAGAAATATGTAGCGTTTTCTAAATTCTACACCACCAAACAGTAAGGTATCTAAATATCCTGGCTATGGATATTGATTAAGCCAGTTCAAGAATGAACAACATATGTATTACAAGAGAATTCATACCTGGCCTTCTGATGCATTACCACCAACATCAAGAAAATTGGCAGGTGTACCACCATGCAGTTTTATTATGTCCATTGTAGCCATTGCCAACCCAGCACCATTCACCATGCATCCAATCTCTCCATCAAGACCAATATAGTTGAGATCTGCTTTGGCAGCAGCAACCTACACAAACAAAACGAATACAACAATAAACAGAATCAAAATCTAAGACGCAACTATCCTTAATTATATCAGCAGCAAATACAGCAAAGCAAGCACAGTAGCAAGTGTACCTCAAGAAAATTCAACAAGTGCAAAATCCTAAACTTTTAGTAAAATTATTCAAAAGCTGATCAAATTCCAGTTTATAAATAAAATATTTTAACCTCTCTAGGGTCTTCTTGTGATGGATCCCGTAGTGCAAATATTTCCTTCTGACGGAAAGCAGCATTGTCATCAAAGTTCAATTTTGCATCAGCAGCTACTAGTTGTTTATCCGCAGTCTCAACAATTGGATTTATCTAATCAAGAAAGGTCCTACTATTTAGCATTCAGAAAATGACAACAAAAAAGGAAATAGAGGACACTTGGCACAAAAATGTACTAACAGAAAGGAGATCTGTCAAGCATACCTCTAATAATGTACAATCACACTCACAAAACAGTTGATAAAGTTTCTTCACTTGTTCTATTGAAGCATTTCTATCAGCTACTGTAGGCGCCAGACCATCAACAACTTTAGCTGCATCTTCATCAGTGATTCCCTTGAAGACATCAATCGGAACCTTTCTCATTGGAAACATAAAGTTAGATTATAAAACAAGGAAATTATCAATTTGCAAACGAAATAAAAAAAAAATAAGACTTGAATCTTTCTAGTACTATTAGAAAAGAATATCCATGGATCAAGAAAAAGGCAAAATGACCTTAATAATCATGTCAGGAAACTTTTCTGCAAGGTCTTCAATGCTAGTTCCTCCCTTTTTACAGGCTATAATGAGCTAGAAAAACATAATAACTATTAACATAAAAGTTTCGTGCTGCAAAGCAATGCCACTATAAAGACTAAATTATAACTAAGCGAGAAAATGTCAATTTAGGTTCATGTATCAGTTGAAGGATCTAAACTTATGCTCAAACAGAAAAAAAAAACATAAGGCTCACAAAGTGAGAGGATAATTAAAGCATGAATTTTATAATCAAGTATGGCACTAGGTATCAACTATTTCTTTGACTTGCAAACAGTCTTATAAATGAAAAAAAGATATTTGCAACAAATAGCATCACAATTAATATGAGATAAAATACTTTATTTGTTTGCTAGCATTAGTGGAGAGATATGTCCTCCGTTCTTAGACTACTCAACCGTCTTGTGTCCTAATAAAAAAACTGGTGTGTAACACTATCCAGTTTTGAGGCTCTAAAAATTGGCCATATTTAGTAATAAATGACAGAACAGTAAATAGCACATAACAACTACAACCAAGCCATATCCCACTAAGTAAAATAGCATCATAAACAAAACCAAAAAAAAAAAACAGCAGCTAGAAACCTATGTCCATTTTCTTCCTCAACCTCTCTGTCCTATTCCCTAACTGCATAATTTTGGAATCGCCATAACTGCCAGTGAAAAAATTTAACAGTTTTGATATTATTGAGAGCTGCTATAGCAACTTAAAGACTTGACTGGGCAATTAAAATTTATCCCAAATACTTGTTCTCTTCCTGTTTCCTAACAAGGAAACAAATAGTTAAAGCAAGAGCGCAGGGAAGAAAAAAAGGGAAGGGAAGAGGGAAAATTAAAATTTCAAAACTTTACTAGTTAAAATATTAAAAAAAACAAAAATATATTTGAAAAAAAAAACATTTTGATATTTTCCTTCCAGCTCTTTCTCTACCAAAGGAAATGGAGAACAAGTGTCATTGGGAAAAAATTTTCTATCACATTATTTCCTTCTTGGTTTTCTTTACTCATAGGAAACAAATGACACATCCATACACTTCTATATTAACATTCCCATTTACATGTGAGCTAGAGGACTTCATTGGGTCAAAGCCTCAACTAGACTGAATAGGAATAGTATGTTTAACAAGTGACAGAAGAAAAAAAAATGGACTAAAATCCTCATGTTTGTACTTAGAACATCGGATGATCACTTTTTCCAAAATGGTAAACTGTAATAAAAGAATTTCATGCAGAATGAGGAAGAGAGATGAAACCATAGTTTAAAATTTTGAGTTGTATCGGTATTGTGCCATGCAAATACGATTTCGGTATTTTTTTAAATATAAAATATATTAATTAAAAAATAATATTATAATATTAAATTACTATAAATACTTACTATTAGGTTAAATTAATATTTTAAAAATTAAAATTGAGTAAAAATTAATTTAGGATAAACTAAAATATTGACGTAATGATTAGGATCAAGTCAGTTTAACTTAAATTCACAATTAATTTATTTTAGAATTTTTTCAAAGATAAAAAAGGGGAAAAACATATAAATAAAAAATAAAATATGGAGGAGGAGAAATAATTAAGAGGGCTAAGAATTAATTATTAAAAAAATAAAAGTTAAAAAAATAAATAAAATTGACTAAAAATATTAATAGTTAAAGAAAAAAATTAAATAAAAAAAAACTTGGCCACGTGCATGCCATGCAGCTCATGTGAGGTCTCTGTGTTCGCCTTGAGGCTCCAACAAAGCCTCAGCAATGGTACTAAGGCTCCCATGAGACTTGCAAGCCCCGCGGCTAGCATGAGGCCTTTGTGGTGGCCACAAGGCTCCCACAAAGCCTCCACTACAACCATAGGGACTTGTACAGCCACCTGGCCTTACAGACGCTTCACATAAGGCCCTGCATGGAGAGGGCGCAGGGCATGCCAGTGTTGTTACTGTGTCGGTTGGCAAGAAGAACGAGACGTTTCGCCTATGCTACCCATTATGGTACGTGATTTTAAACCATAGATAAAACAAAAAGACGCAAGTTAAAAAAAAAAGGAAAAAGAATTTCTTAATGGTGACAACATATCATGGACATCACATTACTATATCGGGTGTAATGTTTAGGTATTACACAACCTAATGAGAGGGATTTTCAACTAAACACTTAACAAAATATTATTCCCTATAGCAATGACTAATATTACCCTACTTGTATTCTTACTGCATTACTCTTGCTCGCCAAAGGAACTTGTTAAGGTTCAAATTTGTGTTCCACAATCTCGGAGAAATGACAGATTTGCAATCAACCATGTATCTCACATATAGTTGTCCTTCCCAACAAACTGGCTAGTGTATGTGGGTTGCTTGCAAGGTAATCATTCATATGGTAGGAAAATTTTCAATACATGGGAACTGAAGTAAACATTATCACTGGAGAGTTAAGATTATAATGACAAAGACAACCCATGAGTCCAAGCTATTTAGGGTCAACTACATGGATCTTTCCATCATTCAACTCTATGTAAGACCGTATAGAATTATGCATATACCCCATAGCAATACAAAATGTGGGTAGTAGCAAATTTGTAACAAATCTATAAGATTATTATCAAATGGAAGAAAATGGAGAGATAGCAAAAAAAGGCAAACCAAACTGTCCTTCCTCATCTTCTCCTCACTACAATACTATTTTCTCTTACTATCATTGACCTATAATTTAACACAATCCATTATGATTGAACCAGGCATATCCTAGTGCTAGTGAGTATGTGTCTTGTGTTGTTTAGTTTATCCTTATATACTTGGATAGGAAATCCAACATGTAACTATTCAACTTTTACATCATCCAAATCCAAATTCTGCTGGAACCAATTAGAATCCCATGACTCCATATGAATTCCTTAAAATGTTTTTGAAAGAAGAAAACACCTCCATATAATATTATCCACGAATAAACATCCTGGAAACAAGCCTTATACAAAATTTGATAATCATTGGTGTGATTTCCTGCTGTTCTATTGAATAAACATCAGTCCATGTCTCTAAACAGCTTCATTAAGATTGCCATATCATGTGACATAGTTGTCTAGAAAGTTCGAGCTATATTATTGAGCTAATCACTGTCAGTGGTGCAGGCACATGGTTAAGTTAATTGATGATTTCATAATGAAATGTCATGAACAGTGTGTGCCTTTCCAATCCTTCCTGTAGTCTGAAAAAGTCCAAAACCATCATCACAAAGGACATGATATCTTCTTACTCTTATTCTGGATATACACTAGACTTGGACAGATACAAAGGAGGGGGGAATTAGAAGGGGCGTGTAAGTAATATATATATATATTTTTTTCCCCACACGGCCTCACCCTCCTATCTTTCCACCTGAGTAACTTAAGGACAGCATACTTCCTGTTAGGGAAAAAAACCATAAATACCTACAATTATAACAATAAAAATAAGTATGAACACTAAAGTAGTTTTTTTAAACTCCTAACAATAAAAACAATGATACTCTCAAAAGTAAGAAGTAAAGAGACGAGTCTAACCAATGTGCTATGATATTAGGAGATTGTTTGCTACACTAAGAGGACTAAGATACAAGTTCAGGACAAATGCACCTAAATAAGAAAAAAAAGTAGAATAGGAAACATTATTAGACAAATGTAAGGAGCAATCAATATTCAAATTAGAAAAGAACAGTACAATTTCACTAAATTTGTAACCTACTCTTAGAAAACAGATTCACCACTTTCAGATTAAAACTGAATTGCATAATCAAAGTTCTAACACTGAAAACATACTGGACCAGCAGTTTTTCGGTCAAGAGTGATGGCAAAATACATCTCATTGACAAGGGATAACTTCTTACAGAGGTAAACCTGCAAAAGAACGTAATATATTTCACTGAGAAATTTTGTGATAGCTGAAAAATATTGAACAATGTCTAGCAAAGAACCTTATGATCATCAGCTTAAATTCAAGGATGAAATGCATCAAAAGGAGCACAAAATAACATTAAGACCTATATTGTTCTCCATATAGGACTAAGCACATTTGAAATTTTTGACATCCTTTTTGAGGCCCAACAGTGGTTATATACTAAGATGCAATGGCAACTTCCCACTTAGTCTAGGAGTAGGTTTGATACAATTTATCATGATGCAACCCACCCCAATGAAAGAAATCTAATTAACTTGATAAGATGTGAACCATTTGAGCTAACACCAAAGTTAAAGTTCACTAAGTTTGCCCATCAAGGCATGTAACATTATCACCTAGTAATTCTCCATATGCAAATAAATTAGGTGCCTCATCTTCTAAACTTAAATGTACTCGACAATGCAAGAAAGGAGATAAGCAGATTACCAAAGTTGAAAATGACAGCAGAAGTAATTTAACAATTTGTTTTGAAGGACAAGCTTCTAACCTTGCTCACAATCTTTCCCTGTGGACCAGTTTGCTTGGTAACAAGGATCTGACCGAGCATTTTCCCTGCATGCAATATTTAGCTATCATCGACATGCAAATATCTTATCCAAATATTTGAATAACTTCTTGACAAAAATACTCTCCAATTGGATTGTTCAGAGTTACATTTCATGAGGCATAATTGACAAAACTATTCAGACATAGAAAAAGTATTTAAAAGTTCCAAAAATGTGGAAGGGCATATAAGTCCACAATTCACTTTTAACTCTATTAAAGGTATTGAAACCATCCAGAAATACTACAGTTAAATGATTAAACTAGTGGAAGATAGTAAAAACAGTTTGTTTCTAAAAAATCTTGTCAACTTTACCCAATGCATTGTTGAGCTATTGTCAAAAAAGCAAAATAGTGGTCACAAAACAATTATTTTGTTATCTAGTCCTCAAACAAGTACATACTATTCTCACACCTGCTAAAGTACTTTATAAAGGCACAAATGATGCATGACTAGATGGGAAAAAGGGGGATGGAATATAAGGAGAAAATATGTGCAACCAGGAAGGGAGTTAATCACCTTATGCCTTCATATATACATTTGGATTTTAGGCAAGGCACGGCTAAAATTTAAACGGATGAAATACCCAACAGCAAAAACAACTCATCACCAATGGAGAAAAAATTTTACACCAATTTTTGACGAGATTATTATGAACTAATTAGTTAAAGCACCAATGCCTTGATAACATGTCATAAGGAAAGTGTTTTAGGGCTTTATAAACATCACACTCATTCACCATATCCACAGCGCCACTTAACAATCAGATTCCTGTTCCTGTATTATTATACAAAATCAAATAAGAATGATGTATGCTAACAAACTAGCAAGATATTGTTCTTCTAACTTGTTAGAGAACATGACAAGTGCATAGAAAATCAATGCAAACTAGACATGTTATCTAGATGGGAATAACGTTTAAACAAAAAGAGAACAAAATACTTACCTGCAACATCTGGTACCTCTTCAGTTTTAACAATATGCACTCCGCCCTTTAGACCACTTTTGAAGGTCCCCAAACCTCTCCCACCAGCAAGAATTTGACTTTTGACAACAATCTGTTGGAAGTTCAATTTTCAGTGTTGTAGAGTTCAAATCAGTCTGTATCCAATTACAGAATGACGAAGTTTGAAAACACTCTAGGGCATGTAACTGATCTACCATATCACAAGGCTACTGAACATCAACACCATCTTAGTAGAGTACAACTCTTTCACCATATAGCATAAAGTATTACCTGATGTCACAAACATTTACTAACTAGCTTCCAGGACTTGTTGACAACGAACAAGATAACAAAAGATTTATTTTACAATAGTGCATCTTTTCTTGGGAGAAATTTCAGTTTCAGATTGTAAAAACATTACCATAAATGCCTATCTCCTAAAGAAAATAGATTTATCTCCATGAAACATATATTGTGTATATTTAGAGGGAAAAAAAATAATTACAAGATCAACTGAAAATTCTATCCAAAAAAGTTAGTTTATAGAAATCATGTAAAAAATAGTCTGCTTTGTCTTATTTATGAACACACCTCTTTGTCGTTTGGGAAAACAGATTTGACAGCCTCCTTGACCTCTTCAACAGATGCAACAGCCACACCCTTTGGCACATTTATCCCATACTTGCTCATCAATTCCGCACCCTGCCACAGAAGCAAAAGGTTTTCTGGTCATTGAAGAATTCAAACACATCGCAGTACTTGATCTGATCATGTAGGAAAAATGAAGACGAATTTAATATGTCCATTAACAAACCAAATCTTGCAAACAATTTTTTTTAAAAAAATTGAATATCACAAGCGTAACAAAAGAATCGGACCTTCAATGCCTTTTATAAGATCATAAGACACAAACAGATAAGTAAAGTTGATCGAAAGAATGAGATAATAACACCGACGAGAGACCTGGTACTCGTGGATGTTGAGCCGCCGCAGTTGCTGATTTTGGGACCTCCCGGCGACGGATAGAGAGCCCGCAATGAGCTTCCCTAGCGATCTCCTCATCCTTTCTGCCTAGTAGATGGGAGCACAAGGTGAGGGTGACGGAAGACGAAACCTTATAAACTTGAAAAATAGAGGAGAAGATTTACATACAGCAGCTTTCTTCTAGGTTAGATCGCGTTGGGAGGAAGATGCATAAGGCGATTACGCTCGCCCCCAGCGCCCCCGACAACCTGCCCCTAAGCCACGTTGGGAGGAAGAGTCCTTGCGGCAGGAGGGCATAGGTAATTAGGTTTTCTTATAAAGTTGTAGAAATATGTGATATCAAATAATACCCATAATGTTTGCTTGCAAGAATTTTTCTTTTAAATTGGGCATGAATCTCGGGTAGTTAAATTTTTAGATCGTCCATCGTGAGCATTTCCTGATTTACTCTGGTGATCGGTAGTAAATTTCTATGGGCCCGGACCAGTCACCCTAGATTCGTCTGCTACCTTGTCCAATATTTTTTTTTCATAATGTTTGATTGGGGCAGCAATTTTACAACAGGTTGTACAGTGACTTTGCGCTGGAACTCTGATATTGTTCTTATGGGATGAATTGATGATTAACATTCATCTTGAGATTTAGAACTAAAATTTAGCAAAATTAATATATCTATCCTCCCCACGGGTTAGTCAAAACATCCAGGTTAGTAACACTCATGATTTACCTCTTCTATGTTGGTTCTAGGATGGGTTGGCAGGGGGCGATGGGTGTGCGAATCGCTTTTTACCAATTGGAATGGTCCCACGAGAAGGACGGATAGCTAGCATGTATAGTATTGTCATCTTGAAATCTGACGATCAAAATATGATAAAGTCAATGTACCTTACCCTCTTCACGTGCTAGTCACAATATTTGAGTAATTAGGTTTTATTATAAAGTTGTAGAAATATGTGATATCAAATAATACCCATAATGTTTGATTGGGAAGCAATTTTACAATAGGTTGTACAGTTACTTAGCGCTGGAATTGCTTGTATTGTCCCTATGGGATGGATTAATAGTTAACATTCATCTTGAGATCTAGAATTAAAATTAGTAAAACTAGTATATCCATTTCCCCATGTGTTAGTCATAGCATCTGGGCTAGTAGTCACTATGATTTACCTTTTTCGTATTAACCTTAGAATGGGTTGGCAGGGGCGCTGGGCGAGCGAATCGTTTTTTACCACTTGGAATGGGCCCACAGGATGAACGGATAGCTAGCACGTATAGTATTGCCATCTTAAAATCTGACGGTCATTACATGGTAAAGTCAGTGTACTTCACCCTCTCCATGTGCAAGTCACAACGTTTGCCCTAGTAGCCTCTGATTTCTAGATCGCCTATAACGAACATTTCTCGATTTATCCTAACGGTTGATAGAAACTTCTATAGGATCAAACTTGTCACGTCCAAATCTAGCGACCGATAGAAATGTATGAGCTATGATAGAGAGTGTGAAATTATAACGTGAAACTCAACGTGAATGACGTGACACTTTTCGTGTACACGTCCAATTGTCACTTGGACACCGACGGTGACCTCCGGCCCCGTCCCGAACAAAACTATAACCTAGGGGGCACGATGAACCCGTTGAGGATCACTGCAATTAAAGTGTTACGTCATTCACGTTGAGTTTCACGTTAAAAATTTACGTTGTCTATCATTTATGTATATGGGATCAGACCTGTCACGCCCAAATTCGATGTAATTCATCATTTTTTACTTTGCGTTGGAGTGGAGCGTTTGTACCAGAAAAGATGATCTGACGACGATTCCACCACGCCTATTCTAATTATTAAGAGAGTAAATTAGAAAAATTGAAATTAATCATCCTCAAACTTTACCGAAATTTAATTTTATTGAATTTTATAAATTTATTATGTAATAATCAACTTAATTATGTACCCAAAATTGGAACGGAGAGTTTGTGAGAATTAACTTTGGTGTCAATAGCGTGATTAGAGGAAATCAAGTTTGACTAATTTGGACAAGTTGGATTGGAATTAACTTTGGTGTCAACAGTGATCATAGGAAATCAAATTGGGGGAATTTGGACAAGTTGGATTCGAATCGCATGGGGTTTAATTGAGCTTAGACAACAGTCGATGCAGAGGAATGTGAATCGGACATGTAATGATTTAGAGTTCGACCAATTAAGCTCAAGAGTGAGAGTTATTGATGGGCTAAAGTGAGATTAAAAAACTGCATTATTTCATATGTGATCTAAGATGCCTTTAATGGTTGGAGTTTGATCATGCGTTCAAATTCTATCTCTTTTTGATGTCGATGACAATTTTCTCTAATAATATGGATGAACGAATCTATACAGATTAACATACTCTGCAAGACATCGAAAATGTCTGACAGTGAAACCTAAGAGAGAAAAAAAAAAGTGAAATCGCTCACCCCAGCGCCCCCGTTGCATCCGTCCCAAGGTCATCACGAGGGAGATAAATCACAGTCCTCGGAGTAATTAGTGCATAGTTGGGCCGAGAATTGATACACCAAACGCTCAGAATTTTAATCTAGTGCGCCTCGCGTGACTCGAATCTAGAACCTCTTAGATAATACCCCTATGCACTAACTACTCCGGATCCCCGTGGAGACCAGTGAAACCTAAGAGAGCATTCTCTAGTGACAGACAAAACTAGAGATTAATATTTCTTGGATCTCCTGCCATTATTGCTTTTTTAAATTGAATATATAATTTTATTAAAGAGTATACAATATATAAATAATGAAATATCTAAACTATTAAGAAATAAATAAATTAAAAAACTAAGAAAATATTCTCTAATAATGAGAATATTACAATACTAAAAAAATAAATAAACGAAAAAGTTAAGGAAATAAATATTTCTAACTAAGAAAATATGAGTAACTCGTAATTCAGATAACTGTACCAGATCACGAATAAAGTGATAGTCAATAGTCAGATGCTTCATCCTAGAGTGAAAAACGGGATTAGCCGAAAGATAGGTGGCACCTAAATTATCAGTGCCAGGCATGATAATCGGAAGAAACAGTTCTATCAGAAGTGACTTAATCCATTGAAGCTTCGATGTTGCAGAGGCTATAGTGTGATATTCAACCTCAGTCGAAAAGCGCGTAACCATGCGCTACTTGATAGATTTCCAAGAAATCGGATTAACACATAGAAAAATAACAAACACACCTATATAGAACACAGATCATCCAAATCTCTTGCTAGCCCACATTGGAAAACCCATGAAGAGTGAGAGGTATATCTACAAGTAGACGAATGCCAAGATCCCTAGTACCAGTGAGATACTGAAGCATCACAACACCCCAGTGTGTCTCTGAAGGGGCATGCATTTGTAAACCACCAACCATCTGTCAAAACTTAGTTGCATTAAAAGGCAGAGACCCATTATGCAAAGTAAGATGAGAGCCAGTAGTAATAGGAGTGAAAACTAGCTTATCGGAGTGAAAACTAGCTTAGAGGTGAGCATATTGTATTTAGAGAGAAGATCAGTGACGTACTTTTGCTAGGACAAAAGAAGACCATTTGAACTTGTGCGAACTTCAACTCCGTAGAAGAAGGAAAGAGCCCCAAGATCCTTAGTTACAAATTTGACATTAAGTTTGCATATTATGTAGTCAACAATAGAAGCATCATTATATGTAATGATTAGATTATCTACATAGACAAGGAAATAGATAACAATGTTATCCTGATAATAAACAAATAAGGAGATATCAGTCTGGGAGGCGATAAAGCCAAGAGAGACTAAGAAGGTGCGAAGCTCCAAATACCAGGAATGCAGAGCTTGTTTTAGGTCATCAAGCGCCTTATGCAAACAACACACATGATCAGGAAATTCAACACTGCATATACCCAAAGGTTGTACCATATAAACTTCCTCTATAAGACGTCCATTGAGAAACACATTGTTGACATCAAGTTGGCGAAGACATCACCCCCCGATGTTGGGTATGGCTTGGCGGGTTTCCTAAGCGAATACTTGGTTGTTCTTGAGAGACCTCTCCATGTCTACGGATTAAAAATTAATCCGAATGGAGACCCGTCTCCCAACGACCATCTCATCATCGTATTGTTCGGTATGAATTACAACTTGGCCAATCACAAAGATCAAACCTTATAATTCTTCTAACCAAACGACTGCGGAATAGACGACGAGTGGATCGCCGATTTTCATGTTTATTATCGGGGTCGAATTAATTAATTATCAACATGATTAACTAATAATCACAACCACAATAATTAATTGTAGTCTTCTACCTTATGTCCCTCCCCTCCTGGACGTCGTGTGGGCGACGAGCTACCGAGAACTGGGATCACCAAGGCTTTAACTCCCTTCTTCCTTCCCTAGCCGAAACCCTAGTTTTAGGGTTTCCACCGCCAGAGCTTCTTCTCCTCCAAACCGTGCGCCGCCGGCCCTCCAAGGTCCACCAAGGCTACCGGCCACCGGGCTGCTATCGAGGAGACTATAAGGAAGAAGATGGAGAGTAAAGGACCTCTCCTTCCAACTCAAAACTGGCCAAAACCTTCTCTCTTCTCAGCCTTGCGTCGCCTCCTTCCGGGCGCCAACACTTCCTCCCTCACCGACACACACCACAAAAGGGAGAAGAAACTCCTCCCTTTGTCTAGTGATCGCTGCTTATGGTGAGGTTGAGGGAAGAAGATGAAAAAGAGAAGGTGGTCACCACCTCTCCTTTGTCGTGACCTAGGAGAGAGAAAGGGAAGAGAAGAGAAAAAAAAACCTTGAGTTGGATAATTAAGCCTTGATCTCATGATCCCATGCGATATTTATAGGGCTAAGGTAGGGACCAAGAGGAGGAGTTGGGTCTTGGCCCACTAATGGATCTAAAACCAATCTATTAATGAATATCCAATCCACTAAAGGATCTCCATTGAACTTCCTCACTAACCCCCATATTTTCATATGGGCTCCACCTATTATGAGTCATCCATTCCCCCGTGTTTAAGATATCGAATGCCCGTCGATTAATTAAAATTGTCAGTAATTTAAATTAACTATATGTGTTCATTATTATATCGGGATTTAGGGATTGTACTCCATAATAAATCCGAGATCAAATCCAATTATTAAGTCAGTACAAATTGGATGATCTCTAGTTGTTGTCCTGCTCAATGCACACAAAGCACACTAGTGTAATTCTATGGTCAAGACAAACCATACCTAATTACACTACAACCATCCCGAAGGTTTGTCCAACTTCATCTCGGTTGTGAGTATCTTACTTATACTCTATGTGTCACCACACACCATGTTATCTACAGTGCACGATATTGGACTTTTATGCATATACTAATATAAACACGCATCTAGTGTTGTTATGATTCTCTTTTCAAAAATGTAGATGATCTTATATAAAAAGAGCAAGTCTTTTAGTATACACATCTAACACCCGATTCATAGCCAAACTAAAAACAATGCGAATAGTTATCGGGTTAATAACAGGGCTGAATGTATCATGAAAGTTAACACTAAGATGATGATGAAAACCCTTGGCAATAAAGTGAGCCTTATACCGATTAACAGGGCCATCAAGATTACGCTTAATGCGAAGACCCACTTGTTACCCACAAAATTTTGGTTAGGCGAAAGTGGGACAAGAGTCCAAGTCTAATTGCAAAGAAGAGCATCATACTCTTCATGCAAAGACTTTACCCAATTCGGATCTTTGAGCACCTGCATGATAGATGATAGTTCACAAGGTTATGAAAGGCTAGTATGAAGAATATACTTTAGGTTAGGTTTATAGATGACATTTTTGGAGCGAGTTTGCATGGGATATTGATTTAGAGAAGCGCGAGAAAGAGAGATAGGGATATGAGCAGAAAATTAGGGAAAGGAAAAAGAATAAGGCATGAATCAACAAGATATGTTGCAACAATTATATGACAAAGGGAAGACAAAGTGATTAACCTTTATAAATGTGGTCCAATCATAGAAATATGGTTTTGAAAGAACCTAAGCAAGTTCTAGAGTACAATCACATGTGTGTATCTCAATAATGAAGCTAAGTCCTCACTAGGTAAAAAAAAAAAATCATCTCAAGTCATCACTCTAGAGTCCATAACCAAGTAGTACTCAAGCAACCAAGAATTTTCATCCATTGACTCAAATCCTAAGTCTTGACAACCAAATTTAATTTACTTTCAAGAGACTCTAAAATGATATAAAGAAAACCTAGAGGGATACATTTATTCCTACTCATGCAAAAATAAGATGCCAAAATGGTAAAATGGTATCTACAATCACTCTTTATTCATCCTACATTACCGAAACATTTATTAACAAAAACTCACTAGAAAAGAAAGATTGAACTATTTAAAAACAAAAAAATGGTATTTACAATGAAATAAAACGCAAGGAAAAGAAAACTCCCCTTTAGGTTGGGTAGATAGCATCTTTGATGTCCACTCCATCCACCTCTAGCTCCTTTAATTCTTCATAGTACTTTTTGAGCCGGTGACCATTGACTTTCCAAACAAAATTATTAGTTTCATCTTTAATTTCAACAACACCATAGGGAAAAATATTAGTCACAATAAATGGACCTTCCCACCTTGACCTCAACTTACTCTTAATCAACTTGAGCCTTGACTTGTACAATAAGACCTTGTCACCAATTTGAAATTCTTTCCTCACTATGTGTTTGTCATGGAAGTTCTTGGTCTTTTCCTTGTAGATCCTTGAGTTCTCAAATGCCTCTAGTCTAATCTCTTCAAGCTCTTGAAGTTGAAGTTTCCTCTCTTCTCCCACCTTGGTAGCATCAAAGTTGCAAGCCTTCACCGCCCAATATGCTTTGTGCTCTATCTCTACGGGTAGATGACAAGCTTTTCCATAGACTAATCGGTAGGGAGACATGCCAATTGGTGTCTTGCATACCGTTCTATAGGCCCAAAGTGCATCATCTAGTCTCTTGCTCCAATCATTTCTATTGGGTCCAACGGTCTTTTCCAAAATTGCTTTGATTTCTCTATTTGAGATTTCGGCTTGGCCATTAGTTTGGGGATGGTAGGAAGTAGAAACCTTATGTACAACCCCATATTTGCTAAGTAGGGTCTTCATGTGTTTGTTGCAAAAGTGAGATCCTTGGTCACTTATTATATCCCTGGGAATTCCAAACCTGCAAAATATGTGTGACCTGACAAAACTAATAACAACACAAGAGTCATCAGTCCTGGAGGGAATGACCTCCACCCATTTAGAAACATAATCTACAGCAAGTAAAATGTACAAATAACCACAGAATGCAGGAAAAGGTCCCATAAGGTCAATTCCCCAAACATCAAATATCTCACAAAATAGCATAGTCTGCTGGGGCATCTCATCTCTAGCTCATATGTTCCTAGTTCGCTGACATCTATCACAATTTTTACAAAACACATATGCATCATGAAATAAGGTGGGCCAATATAATCCACACTCTAAAACTTTTCTAGCTGTCCTCTGTGGTCCAAAGTGTCCCCCACAAGCTGATGAATGACAAAAAGTAAGGACTGAACAAAACTCATGGTTTGGTATGCATCTCCTAATTATTTGATCATTGCAAAATTTCCATAAATAAGGGTCATCCCACACATAGAATTTTGCCCCCGGGGCTATGGTGCAGCGGTAAGATCACTAGTTGTTAACCCAAGCATCCGCGGTTCGATCCCCAGCTACGGCGCATTTTGCAAGAATTTTTCCTCCAAATGAGGCGCGAACCCTGGGCCGCTGGGCTTCTAGACTGGCTATCGCGAGTGCTTCCCGATTTACCCTGGTGACCGGTGGGAAACTTCCGTGGGGCCGGGCCGGTCACCCCAGGTTCAATTTGTCTGTTGCCTAGTTCATCACAGCTTTAGAAAAGTGTGTAGGAAAAACATGTGCTGCTAAAAAATTAATCAGGTCTGCATACCAAGGTGACTCACTGTTGATGCAGTCTGACCCTAATTGTTGTTTTGGTGTTGACATCGATTTTAGTTTAGGTTGATTATGATTATGCTGATTATGATTAAGTCCTGATTGAGGATTAGGCATGATATGGAAAATCCTAGCCTAGAGGGTTAGGTGTTGGAAAATCCTAACCTGGAGGGTTAGGTGTGAAAAGTCCTAGCATGGAGAGCTAGGTGTTGGAAAAGTCCTAATTCGGAAGGGTTGGGTGAAAAGTCCTAGCTTGGAGGGCTAGGTGAAAAGTCCTAACTTGGAGGGTTAGGTGCAAATTCCCATCCCGGAGAATTAGGTGAAAAATTCCTGGCTTGGAGGGTCAGGTGCCTAGCTTGGAGGGCTAGGTTGGATGATGTTCTAACTCGGAAGGGTTGGGTGAAAAGTCCTAGCTTGGAGGGCTAGGTGAAAAGTCCTAACTTGGAGGGTTAGGTGCAAATTCCCAACTTGGAGAGTTAGATGGAAAAATCCTTGACTTGGAGGGCTAAGGTGTATGAAACACTAGCTTGGAGGGCTAGGGTTGAGTCCCTGGATCGGTCTGGTGACCGATCAGGACATTGGCACGCTGCTCCTTCGTGGATCGGTCTGGTGACCGATCCAGCGATGTCTGATCGGACTGGTGACCGATCAGGGAGCGCACAGTGAGGTTGGGAACCTACTGTGTGGCTTCTGATCGGTCCGGTGACCGATCAGGGAGCAGGCTACTTCCTTGCTGCCTTGCTCCTGATCGGTCTGGTGACCGATCAGGGAGCGGGAAGTGAGTGAGTTCCCTTGCTGATCAAGTCCTGAACAGTCCGGTGACCGATCAGGGACTTAGGAGCTGATTAAAAAACCACTGTTCATCTGTCCTGATCGGTCTGGGTGACCGATCAGGCTTCACTCTGATCGGTCCGGTGACCGATCAGGCTGTGTTGCCGTAAGAGCTGGGAATCCCAGCACAGCAGTAGATCGGTCTGGTGACCGATCCACAAGTCCTGGATCGGTCCGGTGACCGATCACTTTAATTCAAATTGCACTGTCAGACGCCGTCAGAGCGTCTGATCGTATCCGATTCGCTGCTGTTTGCCTCTGATATTTGATTTACTGTATGATTTACTGCTCTAACAGTCTGATTAAGCTGCAGGTGACAGGGGAGGATTCAAACACTCAAGGAGAGGTCAATGGAGGCTTTCCTTGGAGCAGGTTTGTCCGATTCTCCATTTCAGGTTGCAACGGCCGAGCTGCAGACTGGAGCCGAGACTGGGGCTTGGCTGAGGGGATCTCAGGAAGACCAGAGAGGGCTCAGTGGTAGCTGGCGTTGGCAGTGAAGTAGCTGGAGGCTACGGAGGATGTTGTCACCTGGTGCTGTGTGGAGAATCAAAAGGGCGGAAGTTGGCTTCGTGGAGGGAGAGTTCGTGAACTAGTGTTCTTGCCACGCCTTGTGTTCTCCACAACTTGCTCGTTGTGTTCTTGAAGTTTTCATCAATTTGAGCAAGCGATCGAGAAGCAATCATTCATTACTTGAGCGCTTGAAGGAGAGAACAAGAAGCTTGAGTCCGACAGTGGGAAGACACGAAGAGGGGTTCTTGCCTGAGATCGCCATTGGGTGGAGCTCAGGGAAGCTTGCTGTGTTCTTGTCCTTGCTAAGTGTTTGAGTAAGATCCTTCTTGTTGTTTCTTTGTGCTTAAACTATATCTGTGATTGAAATGCTGTGGAGAGGTTTCTCCACCGAGAAGGAGGTTGCGTTATATTCGGTGAAAACCAGGGCTTGATCTGCCGACGATCAAGGGATCGCCCACCTTAAGGGCACGCCAAGGAGTAGGGGCAAGTTATCCCCGAACCTTGTAAACCCTCTTGTTAGCGATCTTGGCAGTTGTCTTTGTTTGCTGTCATTTCTATTTTCGTTTACTGCACTGCTTCATTCTTCTTTGTTTCTTCCACTGTGCTACTGATAAGTTGAGTGCAGGAAACTCGTTAAGTGCAAGAAAAAGTGATTGACTATATTCATCCCCCCCTCTA
Organism: Boesenbergia rotunda; assembly: GCA_024364735.1. Classification (NCBI taxonomy): domain Eukaryota; kingdom Viridiplantae; phylum Streptophyta; class Magnoliopsida; order Zingiberales; family Zingiberaceae; genus Boesenbergia; species Boesenbergia rotunda. Next base: position 165,059 of record JAGFNQ010003340.1, on the reverse strand, counting down.
GCCATCTCGTTTCCAACACTCACCATGTACTGCAAGGAGATGTTCATCTCTGAAGTCATCATCAATGGTGGAAGTGGATCCATCTCCTTCAATTCTGCTCAGGTGATCTGCAACCAAGTTTTCTTTGTCACTTCTATCTCTGATTTCCAAATCAAATTCCTAGAGTAGAACCTTCCATCTGATTAGCCTAGGCTTAGCATCTGGCTTCTTCAATAGGTACTTTAAAGCTGCATGATCAGAAAAAACAATGACATGTGAACACAATAAATAAGGTCTAAAACGGTCTAAAGCAAAAACAATGGCAAGAAGCTCCTTTTTAGTGGTTGTGTAATTTGTTTGGGCGGCATCTAGGGTCTTGGAGGCATAGCATATGACATGAGGTGCTCCATCCACCCTCTGTGCTAGAACAGCTCCCACTGCAAAATTAGATGCATCACACATTAGTTCAAATGGTAAATTTCAGTCAAGTGGTTTAATAATAGGAGCTGAGGTAAGAGCCTCCCTGAGTCTGTGAACAGCTTCTTTGCACTTATCATCAAAACAAAATTCAACATCTTTTTGTAAAAGTTTTGTCAAGGGCCGAGCAATATCGCTGAAGTCTCTAATAAATCTGCGGTAGAAACTTGCATATCCAAGAAAGGCACGAGCATCCCGTACGCATACGGGGTAAGATAAAGCAGATATGACACTAATTTTTGCAGGATCTACCTCAATACCTCTCCTAGAGACTATGTGACCTAATACAATACCATGCTCTACCATAAAGTGACATTTTTCAAAATTAAGCACAAGGTTAGTCTCAATGCATCTGTGCAAAACCCTAGACAAGTTATCTAAACATGAATCAAATAAAGTGCCAAAAACTGAAAAGTCATCCATAAAAATCTCCATACAGTGCTCTAACAACTCACCAAATATACTTATCATGCATCGCTGAAACGTTTCTGGAGCGTTGCAGAGTCCAAATAGCATCCGTCTATATGCAAAAGTGTCGAAGGGACAAGTGAAGGTAGTCTTCTCCTGGTCCTCCGGATCGATACAAATCTGGAAGTAGCTTGAGTACCCATCCAAGAAGCAGTAATGGGACTTACCTGCCAGTCTGTCAAGCATCTGATCAATAAATGACAAAGGGAAGTGGTCTTTCCTCGTGACTTGATTTAGCTTCCGGTAGTCAATGCATACTCTCCATGAATTTTTGACTCTAGTGGGCACTAAGTCATTACTTGCATTTTCCACCACTGTAACACCAGATTTCTTGGGCACCACATGTATGGGACTAACCCACTGACTATCAGAAATGGGGTAAATGATACTTGCCTGTAGAAGTCGAGTCACCTCTTTCTTAACAATATCCAAAATAAGTGGGTTAAGTCTCCTTTGCGGCTGCCTCACTGGTTTAACATTTTCTTCCAAGAATATCCTGTGCATGCAGAGAGCTGGGCTAATACCTAGTATATCTGATAAAGTCCACCCAATAGCTTTCTTGTACTGCCTCAGGACTTGCAATAATTTTTCTTCCTGTTCTGATTCCAAGTGATGTGCGATGATAACTGGAAAATTTTGCTCCTCTCTTAGAAACACATATTTCAAATGGTCTGGTAGTGGCTTGAGCTCAATCTGGGCCTGCTCAGAAGGTATGAGTGATCCTTGGGGCTCAGTGCAATCCCCTACACTATCACACCTAAACTCTGAATCCTCTGAAATATCAATAGAAATAGGTGATTCTTGGGGCTATGTGCAATCCCCTACACCTAGAATATCCTCTCCAGCTGGAAGTAGGTCTGAAATACCCCCTGAAATGTCCTCCTCAATAGCAGATACAACCTCAGCCTCCTCTGAACTGACAAATGAAACACCCTCAGCCAATATATCTGCATCATCCAACTCCTCCAAAATACCAATGCTCATAATGGAGTGGTCCTCTCTCGGGTGCTTCATGGCATCAAATATGCTAAATTGAACTACTGTGCCTCCAATTTCCATGGACAGTGTGCCAGCATAAACATCTATCTTTGTCCTCGCAGTCTTTAAAAACGGCCTCCCTAGGATGAGTGGAGATCTGTGTGCAAGGTAGTCTCCCTCCATGTCCAGAATGTAGAAATCTCCAGGAAATATCAGCTCCTTTACCTTTACCAAAACATCTTCAATAATACCGGCTGGATGGATCTGACTCCTGTCTGTTAACTGAATCACTACCCCAGTAGACTGTAGAGGGCCAATACCAAGCATCTGGAAGACTGATCTGGGCATCACATTTATGGAGGCTCCTAAATCCAACATGGCATCATGAAACATGGTCCTCCCTATCTCACAAGACACTGTAAAACCCCTTGGGTCTTCACACTTCTGAGGGATATCATGGATAAGTGCTGAAACATTTTCCCCCAAGCTGACCAACTCATTCTCCTTCAACTTCTTCTTATGAACACATAAGTCTTTGAGGAACTTGGCATACTTAGGAATCTGTTTTATCATGGTCAACAAGGGTACATTGATTTCCACTTTACTAAACAACTTCACAAGCTCATTGTATTCCTTAGCTTTCTCCTCCTCCACTTGCTTTTTTGCTTGGGTTTTGCGCTGAGGAAATGGCAAAGGAACTCTCATTTGTTCCTCTTGAGCCGAATTCTTTGGGGCTGCATTTTGAGATGAAATCCCAACTAAAGTAGCTGCTGTGAACTCTCCTTTTCCACTGATTTCTCCTTCATTCTCCACCAAAATCACAGGATTACTTGAGGAAGGAGTTAGGCTTGGACTAGGGTTGGAACCAACTGAATTTGAAGTGATTTCAGGGTTGTTTGGGGCTGAAAATGTAGGTGTTGTCTTGTTTTCAGGAAAATCAGCTCTTGGACCATTTGGAGTTGAAGCCACCTTCCCACTCCTCAAAGTAATAGCACTAACGTTCCCCTTTGGATTTGGAGTAGCTTGAGAAGGTAGTTGACTTGATCCTTGAGCTTGCATTTGATTCATCCCACTAGCCAATTGTCCAATTTGTCTTTCAAGGTTTTGTATGGTGGGATCATTTCTTTGTTGTTGCAAAAGTTGTTAAAACATCTCCTCTATCCTTTGTTGTTGCGCATTTCCCCCACTAGACCCTCCATAGCCCCCTTGGTTAGCATAAGACTTTGATTGACTTTGAAATGTAGAAGTAGGTTGTTGAAATTGTTGGACTTGTTGTGAACCTTGAAAGTAGGGTTGTTGGGGCTGATTATAGGGTTGAAATGACTATGTAAATTGCTGAGAATTAGGCTGGACACTTGTTTGAAATTGTTGAGAATTGTAGCTCTGAAAATTCTGAGGTTGAGGTTGAAATTGTGGTTGTAAGGGTTGAAATTGTGTGGGCTGGAAATTCTAATTTGAGGGCTGAAAATTTTGATTGAATGGTTGGAATCCCTGCTGTGAGAACTGATTTTGTGGTTGATAATTCAGATTATCTTGAAACCCTTGCTGATTCACTTGAAAAGGTGGCTGATTTTGCTGAATTGGTTGATAGGGTTGCTGAAATTGTTGAAAAGATTGTTGAAATGGCTGAAATTGTTGTTGACCTTGCTGAACTTGCTGGAAATTCGGTTGGGGCTGTTGATAGGGCTGTTGTGATGGGGTTTGCTGATAAAAAGAGTTGTCATACTTCAAGTTGGGATGATCCCTCCAACCCGGATTATAGGTAGATGAGTAGGGGTTGTTTTTGGCTTGGAATTGTCTCCTAGTCAATGCAGCTAGTGTCTCATCTTGTTGGAGGTTAGGACATGAATCCGAATTGTGGTCTTGGCTTGAACAAATACTGCATAACCTCATCACTTGGCTTGAAGGTGGAGGTACCGATAAATTTTGATTTTGACTCACATTGTTTAGAGTCATTTGCTTCACCAGGGATGTGAGCTCCATCAATGAATTCTTGATTTCCTTTTGCTCATTTGATACCATTTGAACTTCATGAACTCCTCTGGTGGACAAAACTCTACTCCCAAATTGCTATAAGTTCTCTGCCATATTTGAAATTAGCTCCCTAGCTTGATCTGGCGTTTTGTTTACTAGGGCTCCTCCTACTGCAGCATAATCCTATCCATCTGGAGAAGACCCTCATAAAAATACTAAATGAGTAGCTGCTCACTAATCTGGTGCTGTGGGAAGCTAGAACATAGTTTGTTGAACCTTTCCCAATAGTCATAAAGAGTCTCTCCCACTACTTGTTGTATACCACATATATTCTTCCTGATGATCGCAGTCCTGGAAGCTGGAAAGTACTTCTCCAAAAATGCTTTCTTCATAGAAATCCAGCTAGAAACATGCCCAGTAGGTAGGTAGTAAAACCAATCCTTCGCTGCTCCAGTCAGGAAAAATGGGAATGCTCACAGCTTAATATCTTCTTCTGAAATACCCTGAGGCTTCATGGTGAAGCAGACAATGTGAAACTCATGTAAATGTCTGTTGGGATCCTCCCCAGACTGACCTTGAAATTTGGGCAATAGATGGATGAGTCCTGATCTAAACTCAAAATCTCTAGTGAGCTCTGGGTAGGCAATGCAGGAGTACTAAAAAGCATCATCTGGTGCTGCTAGTTCCTTCATGGTTTTCTGGTGGTCTGCCATAGGATCAACTGAATAAGCAGAAATAGGCTGAGTAGGAATAATGTCAAAAGTCTCTGAAACACTGATTTGATTCCTCCTAGCTCTGAAAGTTCTTTCAATTTCAGGATCAAATTCTTCAAGAATACCACCTGCAGATCTGGTTATACAACAAATACAAAATCGTAGCGAATGTATACAAAAGAATGAAACAAGCAAAATAGATCACAAGATATAGAGATAAGCAATCTTCTGAGTGGGAAGCGGTAGTTAGTTGAAAGCCATGAGACTTGACATTCTCACCTCTACCAAAGTCTAAATTTGCATTGAGACTGACCTTGACATCATTTGTGACAGTCATGCTCCTAGCATGGGTGCTAGTCATGAACTGTCTCCACCCTCTAGAGCGAGCCTACATGGAGACAATAAAGGAGAAGCCTTTACTTCATCCTTTGCTTAAAGTTCTGTCCCAACCTTAAGGAATTGGAAAGAAAATCCGGAAATATCTCACTCTAGTCAGATCGAGATTTTAATGATTCCGCCAAGGTGGTTGAGCTAATGACTTAAAACAAGTGCTTCTTGGGAGGCAACCCAAGTTCTTCCCTTGTGTTCATTTTAGCTTTTAGTTGTTATCTAGTCCTATAACCCAATCCCTTTACTTAATCCTTCTTGGCTATTTACCTTGTATAGGATTTAAAGCCAAACAGAAGTGTGAAAACAAGATAGAAGGGTAACATGGAATGATTCAGATACTTCACAAGCATCATTAGGTAACACCCTTCACTTTAGAACCTCCTCTATTTTTAGCATTTTATTTTCATTGAGACAATGAAAAGTTTAAGTTTGGGCATGCATGTATGCATTGATTTATGAGCTAGTTTTGGTTATGTTTTCCCTTTCATAATAAAATTTTCATAGTTGCATCACTTATCATATTATGTTGTCTTTTTCTCAAGTAAAAATACTAACATGTTTATTCTTTATTCATGTTGTTAAAGTTTAGTGCTAGTATATTTGGTGGATGATTTTTCTCTATCCTTAGTAGCATGAAGTGAACAAAGTTTTATTGAAATGTTTGAATAATGGCCTAGTCTTAGGATCTCCCTTCACTTTGCCTATTCAAATAGTAAATAACTCAATAAATAGTCATGATTGATAGATCTAGTTAGTACTTGTGTGCTCCTTGGTGATCTCTTAGAGTACATCTTGGTTACTAGATGAGGCTTAGGTCATTAAAGCTCACTTGAAAATTTTTTAATATTCCCGCATTTGTATTTGTATATATATGCATATGCGTTAATGCTACACTTTTAAAGCACCAAAATAAATCATATGAATAAGGGATATAAAAAATAATATCATGAGTGAAAACAAGCAGCTTACCCCTTTGAGCCCGAGTTAGGTTATTGAGAAAATAAATGCTAAGTTTCTCTGGGCTCTGAGACCACCTTTGAGACCTTGGGTATTCTATGAGGGATGAACCAAACGTAAGGCAGGTAAGTGTCCAACACCGGGAACATAGGGAGCACATTTAGATGATGACTTGATTATGCATAGAGATTGAAACTTCAAAGACTATGACCACTTACACATTGAACACGGAGAACTAACACTTAGGCCACACTTATATTATTTTGATATCATGTTTACCAATGAAACTATTTGATAGAGTTAAATTTATTCACTTAGGATGGTGATAATGTAGTAATAAGGACGCATAAGTATAGATTGTGGGTTTTTGCTTGAGGATAAGCAAAAGTTTAAGTTTGGAGGTGTGATGTGGGTATATTATATATGATTTTTGTAACGCCCGAAAATTTTTCAGAATTTTTCAAAATAAAAAGAAATTAAAAATTTCTTTTGTGGAGTAAAAATGGGTCGGAGCCGAGGCTCGAACTAAGGACCCTTACTTTAGGGTTAGTTTATGTTTCCATTAATTGGTGGTAAAGCATCACATTAGGATATGGAAACAATTTAAGATATGTGCAAGTAAGCACTTAAGTACCCCTTCATGGAAGTTGCTTCAACTTCCACTTAGTATATAAAAGAATGGAAAGAAGAGGAAACAAAAGGTTTCCTCACTTCTTCTTCCTCTTGAGAAAGAAACTAGGGTTTCTCCTTATACACTTGTGCCTAAGATTCGGCGACCATGCGAAAGACGTGGACGAAGGGATTCCACACTAGGCTTCATATTCGGTATAGTGAATAGAAAGAATCAAGTAAGTAGATCACTCACCTGCAGTAAAAGTTGTTCTTCGTATGCTTTTCGTAGAACGAGTCTAAGCCTTTTTGTGTGTGTGATCTGAGTATAGCAAGACCAAGGTCTTGATTTGCTCCAAAACGAGTTTTGGGATTAGGACACGCAAGGTGCTCGATGAAAGTACAGAGTAAGACCGAGGTCTTACTAAGCCCTAAAACGAGTTCTGGGAATAAGGCACGCAAGGTGCATTGATGAGTACAAGATCGAGGTCTTGAGATATCCCGAAACGAGTTTTGTGAACATTACTTTCTATGTGCAAGATATGTGCTAAGTTTAAACATTTTAAATACAAGCATTACAAGATTTAAATATATTACTTTTTCAGTGGCATGTACCGGGCCGAGGCCCACAAAGATCTAGGCGAGCCTAGTAGAGACGCTCTAGTAGGGTTCGGTGGCTAGCTACCCCGAAACCTATTAGGGATGCGCCCATTGGTACTATGCCGGGCCCAACAGCAGGATGTTTATCTATTTTAAAGTATAAGAGTATACAAGTTTTCAAATTTTCAAAAGCAAACATTTGTTCCAAGCATGTTAAGCATTTATCATTTCAAGCAAGGTTTTCAAATGCTAGTATTTGTTACAAGTGTATTCATGAGCATATTCATGTTACGTATAACATTTCCAGTTACATATGTTTTAAAGCAAACATTCTTTTAATCATGAGTGATTATATGTTTTGTGAGAACATGGTCTATGTAGCGACCCGCCTTCTTACTGTCTTTAGACGGATCGTTACTTTTCTCTACTTCTCAACTTTTATACATGACTAAAGAAAATTGCGGAAATCTTATTTTTTTTTCTTTTAAATTCTGCTAACAATTATATTCTAACTTAAGCAATCATGTATAATAATACCATGCCATACTTTCTTCTCAATCCCATAGCTAATACCTGTTGAAAACAGCCTTACCCTTCTTAAACTGCCTGTACCAGTCGACTGGTGACGTGGCAGTCGACTGGTACGCCTGTAATCAGTTTTACAGGTTTCGGCCCTTGCTTTCCAAGTCCACCATTCCTTCAATTTCGAGCCATATCAAACTACGACATCATTTCTATACTCTATATCAGTTTCCTAAACAATTTAGCCAATCAAACGAATCCATAACTTGAATTTAGGACTTTTATGGAAGAAAATAAACTAAACAAGTTTATATAAACCTTAACAATAGAGTTTGTACCAATCTTGACTTCTATGAATTTATAACACCAAATACATGTTCTACGACCTTGCTAAAGCATTATGAAATGTGATTGCAACTTTTCTAAACATTTTTAAGCAATAAAACTCGATTCAAAAGGAAAATTGATACTATCTTGGCACAAACACCTTTTTCTCTAACAAAGTATCAATATTTCTAACTACTCACACTTTTACTCATCCAATGCAATCATGGGGATATATATGCTAAAGGAAATGACATGGAATCTTTACTCTAAGAAATTTAGCATATAAAACTATCCAAAACTCAAATACTCCATAATCTCCATAAAGCAAGAACTTGAAATTTGAATAAACTTAAACATTGCAATTCAAATAACTAAAATGTCTCGTCTCAAGGATCTCTCCATAATCAGCCACCACACACACTCTACTCAGCACCGCCTCGTCGTCTTCCTTCAGAATTGCTTGCCTTTACCTTTATCTGCAATAAGAGGAAATGCATCTATAAGCAAAAGCTTAGTAAGTACTATCTAGCTCACAAAATCTCGAATGTGCAAACATGCTTCTAGAACAATATGAAAATCATATGAGATACTAATATGCTTGAAAGAAAACTAAGAACATGTATAACTCAAAACATGCATACTCAAGCAATAATAAATCTCAATTTACTTTTCTTGGCTCAACTTGAAACTTTAGCTATTCTTTAACTTTTGAAAACTTTCTGAAACTTTCGAAAACTTTGCTAAAGCATATACTTAAAAATACTAATCACTTGGATCCACTGAAGACGTAAGTACCATCTGATGCGCGTTCCCTAAAAGGTTGGGGTAGCGAGCCACCAATCCTAATAGAGCAGACCTTGGTCTACCAGGGCCAAGACCTTAGAATTGGACACCTGGATTTCTTTAACGACGCCCTTGGACGCCGGGTACTGGCCTTATAAAATAAAATAGCTTTTCTTACTTTTCTTTCTTATCTGTAAATGCCTTGGCATTTTCTGGAGCACCTTGCGTGCTAAAATCCCTAAGTCTTGACTTTTCGGGATTTCTTAAGGCCTTGGCCTTTTCTTTTCTTATCTTTATCTTCTCTTTTCTTTTCTCATAGCTTTTCTTGGTCCCTAATCTCATATAGGGCACTCAATAAAATATATAAGCATATAATGAACTAAGATCACATGCAAAAATCTTAACAAGAAGTAAATATCACTTTTAAAAACTTTTAAAGGAAATTCTCGCGGAAAAACCGCCTCTTACTGCAGGTGAGCAGTACTTACATTGATATCTTGGACTTACAACCAAGATTAACGTCTAGAGCTCGGGAGAAACTTGAGATCTCGGAGAATTCTTCACGTCTACGCGTTCCTCTCGTCGCGGGGATCCCAAATATAGGATTATCTCTTGGAGAAAAGCCTTGGCCGGCCCTCTAGGCCTTGGTGTGGCGTGCGCACAAGAGAGGAGAGGGAGAGGGAGAGGGGTCGGCGCAAGGTGTTGGCCGAAAGGGTTTTGAGAGAAAATCCCAACTTCTCTCTTTAAATTTTCTATTTATACTTAAGGGTCGGATCAACCTAACTATCGCTTAAATACCCTTCTCTCCATCCGTTTCTGTGCTTGATACCCCTAGCCCAGCCGGTTGGGCGCTTGTGCTGTTTCGGTGTGGTCGCGGGTTCGAACCGCCGGCTGCCCTTAACCGGTTTTTATTATTTTTCCATTTTCTTTTCTTTTTCCTTTTTCTTTTTCTTTTTCCAAAAATACCAAACGGACTCGGAAAATTCCATAAAAATACTCTAAAAATTCCTAAAAATACCTAGAATATTTCTAAACCATTTCCAAATAATTCTAAGGACTTTAAGAACTAAAAATGGAAATTTTGGGGCGTTACAATCCCCCATACCTTATAAAAAAGTTCGTCCTCGAACTTAGAATAATTCTGGATATCTCTCTCTCATGCTGTCCTCACGTTCCCAAGTAGCATCTTCATGCTTTTGATTCTGCCAAATGACCTTCACTAGTGACACTTCTTTGTTTCTTAATCTTTTAACTGCTTTGTCCACTTTCTGTGTCGGTCTGCTCTCATAACTAAGATCTTCTTGGATCTGTACTGACTGAGGCTGAATCACTTGGCTAGGGTCGTGAATACACTTCTTTAGCATAGAGACATGAAATGTACTGTGGATAGCTGACATATCCTCTGGTAGGTCCAGCTCATATGCTACCTTACCAACCCTCTTTATAATCTTGTAGGGTCCTGTATAGCGAGGACTTAGCTTGCCCTTCTTGCCAAATCTCACCACTCCCTTCATAGGAGCGACCTTGAGAAATACTGAATCTCCAACTTGGAATTCAAGTGGCCTACGGCGTGTGTCAGCATAACTTTTCTGTCTACTCTGGGCAGTCTCAATCCTCTGGCGGATCGTCTGGATAGCCTGAGTGGTCTCATCTATAAGCTCAGTCTGGCTGTCTAGTCCTGACTCCATCTCTTTCTTCTCACCAGCTTCTTGCCAACATATGGGTGATCTACATTTCCTGCCATATAATGCCTCATAAGGTGCCATCCTGATGGTGGCCTGATAGCTATTGTTGTAGGCAAACTCAGCTAAGCATAGAAATTTGCACCAACTACCTTTAAAGTCCAATGCACATGCCCTGAGCATGTCTTCTAAAATCTGATTTACTCTCTCCGTTTGTCCATCTTTCTGGGGATGGAAAGCTGTGCTGAACTGAAGTCTGGTGCCTAGGGCGTCCTGAACACACTTCCAAAAGTGGGAGGTGAATCGCCCATCTCTGTCAGACACGATCGACTTCGGAACTCCGTGAAGCCTGATTACTTCCCTCACGTACAACTGTGCTAACTGCTCTACCGAATGCGATAACTTGATGGCTAGGAAGTGGGCAGACTTGGTCAACCTGTCCACTATCACCCAAATTGCATCATGTCCATGGGTGGTTCTTGGAAGACCTGTGATAAAGTCCATGGATATTTCTTCCCACTTCCACTCTGGAATGGGAAGTGGCTGTAGAACTCCTCCTGGTCTCTGGTGCTCTGCTTTGACTCTCTGGCAGGTCAAGCAGGTACTGATATATCTGGCCACGTCTCGCTTGAGTCCAGACCACCAGAATCCTTTCTTTAAATCTTGATACATCTTAGTAGAACCAGGATGCATAGAGTACGGGGTACTGTGGGCTTCTTCTAAAATATTCTTTCTTAGTTCCTCATCATTGGGGACGCAAAGGCGGTCTCCAAAATAGAGGATGCCACTATCTGATACTCGAAACTCTGAATTTTCTGCCTCTTGGACCCCCTGCTTGATCTTCTGGATCTCTGGGTCTTGATCTTGCTTTTCTTGTATATCTTTAAGCAGGGTTGACTCTAGAGTCAATGCAGAAAGTTGCCCAACTATTACTTCGACTCCAAAATCCTTTATTTCTTTCTGAAGTGGTAGAGACAGTGATGATAGGGACATCAGTGCTGCACAGGATTTCCTGCTCAGTGCATCTGCCACTTTATTAGCTTTACCTGGGTGGTAGAGGATTTCACAGTCATAATCTTTGACCAACTCTAGCCACCTGCGCTGCCTCATATTCAGGTCCTTCTGAGTGAAGAAGTACTTCAAACTTTGATGGTCTGTGAAGATTCTGCACTGCACTCCATACAGGTAGTGTCTCCAGAGCTTCAGTGCGAAAACCACAGCTGCTAGCTCAAGGTCGTGGGTAGGGTAATTCTTCTCATAGTCCTTGAGCTGTCTGGAGGCGTATGCTATTACCTTACCATCTTGCATGAGGACAGCTCCAAGGCCCATCTTGGATGCATCACTGTAGATGTCAAAGGCCTTGTCACTCTCTGGAACAGTCAAGATGGGAGCACTGGTCAGTCTCTTCTTTAGCTCTAGAAAACTGTGCTCGCATTTATCTGACCATTCAAACTTCTTGTTCTTTCTGGTCAAGGCTGTGAGTGGAGAGGCTATCCTGGAAAAGTCCTCCACAAATTTTCTGTAATATCCTGCCAGGCCTAAGAAGCTTCTGATCTCACTGGCATTCTTGGGTCTACACCAGTTGCTGACTGCTTCTATCTTGGCTGGATCAACTTGAATGCCTTCTTTGGATACAATGTGACCTAGGAAAGTCACCTGATCTAGCCAAAACTCACACTTTGAGAATTTTGCATAAAGCTTCTCCTGCTGAAGGATCTGCAGCACTATCCTCAAGTGGGTAACATGGTCCTCTGGAGTCTGTGAATATATGAGAATATCATCAATAAATACAATGACGAATTTATCGAGATACTCCCTGAAGATGTGGTTCATCAGCTCCATGAAGACTGCTAGAGCATTGGTTACTCCAAAAGGCATTACTACAAATTCGTAGTGGCCGTATCTTGTCCTGAAGGCCGTCCTGGGAATGTCACTTTCTTTAACCTTCAGCTGATGATACCCAGAACGCAGATCTATCTTCGAGAACACTGTAGCCCCTTTGAGTTGATCAAATAAATCATCTATTCTAGGAAGGGGGTACTTGTTCTTGATGGTCACCTTGTTCAGAGCTCTGTAGTCTATGCACAGACGCATAGACCCATCCTTCTTCTTGACGAAAAGTACAGGAGCTCCCCAGGGTGAATGACTCGGGCGAATGAAGCCCTTGTCTAGTAGCTCCTGGAGTTGCTCTTGTAATTCCTTCAACTCTGCTGGAGACATACGATATGGGGCCTTCGAGACCGGACCGGTACCGGGCACTAGCTCGATCTCGAATTCCACTTCTCTGTTGGGAGGTAGTCCAGGCATTCTTCTGGGAACAC
>JAGFNQ010003340.1:119241-144574 GCA_024364735.1 Boesenbergia rotunda | reverse complement strand
AAATGCAACTACGGTAAAAAGGTACGAAAAATTAATTTTGGCAATAAATTTCATATTTCTACACAGTTTTACAAGCATTCTGATAATTTAGATAATACTGGTAATTTTTTTGATAAATTAGATTTTTTGAATAATCAACTTAATTTATTACATGATAAATTACCAAATATCGACAATATTAAAATATCAAACATTAACTCATTAATCCATAATATTAATGCAATAATTTTTAGAATTAATACTAATATTTTATCTGATAATGCTGATAATGTTAAAGATAATAATATTATTTTATCTGATAATACTGATAATGTTAATGATAATAATAATATATTATCTGATAACAATATTGTTGATTATTCTGAAGATAATGTTGAAATTATAATTAAAAATCATTTAATTTCTGATAATGTTAAGGATGATAATATTTCAATTAATAATTATAGAAACTCAAAGGATAATGATAATACCTTAATTAATAAATATACTTAATTCTGATAATTTTGAGGATAATGAAGATATTTCTGAAATTAATGTTCAATCCATTTCTGAAGAGGATATTAAAGATAACACTCTTGATAATCTTGAAGATAATACTCAATATGTCTTTGAATATAAAACTTTAATAAATAATCCTGAAAATTATTCTACCTACTATAAAGATAATGATATAATTTTAGATCACTTCTCGGGTTCGATTCCTCCCTGGTAGAGCGCGCAGTATGCTGACGGAAGAAATCGCCACAAGCTACTGCGTGGTCGGGCCATCGGGTACCGATATCATCAGTAGTGAAGTCGCCACATGTCTCCATCTCGCGATTTACGCTCGTTGACCTATGGGGACTCTCATTGAAGGCTGTGGGGCAGGGTCGGTCAGCCAAGTAAATTAGTCGAGCGCAAGCTTGGATACCCCTTGTAAATAAAATAATGATATAATTTTAGATTCTGAATTTAACCGTGAAGATGAAGAAGAATATGATTCTAAAGATGAAGAAGAATTCATTAAAATTAAAGTTCTAATTAAAAAGGCTTACATGAATTTAAATAAAACAGAAGTATCAAGTAAAATTAAGAACTTAAAAACAAAAGAAACTATAGGTGAATTAAAATTTTTGAATTAATGGAAATAATGCAATTAGACCTAAAATCATTATTCAAATTTTAAAAACTTTAATCTTAATTAAATTCAACTTAATTCTTATTAATTTTAATCTTAATTAATTCTTAATAATTTTAACCTTAATTAATTTTTAATAATTTTAATCTTAATTAATTTTTAATAATTAAACCTTAATTAATTATTAAATAATTAAACCTTAATTAATTCTTAAATAAGTAAACCATAATTAATTCTTAATAATTTTAACCTTAATTAATTCTTAAATAATTAAACCTTAATTTATTCTTAAATAATTAAACCTTAATTAATTCTTAATAATTAAACCTTAAATAATTAAACCTTAATTAATTTATTTTGATGATTTAACCTTAATTAATTCTTAACTAATTAATATTTAACAACTTAAAATCATAGTTAATTCCTAATTCTTAATTAACAATTCAATCTTAATTCAACAAAATCCACACACTAAAATTCAATTAATTACCTTCAATTATAAAACTAAATAAAATTCTATTCAACTGAAACCTCCAACAAAATAACAAAAAATATGTCAAAGTGGGTTGACATATTCGCGGGTTCACACGGTATGTATCAAATCAAGAATTTGATACATTATTAGAAACTTAATAAAATTGCTTGACTTGATTGACTCATGCATAAATGTCATACCCATGCATTCACTTATTTTTCTTTAAATATCTGTCATGTCATCCATATTTATTTTTCTGCATTACTTAGAACGGTTAGATAGGAAAAAGATTGGTTGATACTTGCCTAACCTAGTACCAAGGTGGGGCAAGATGATAGTACGTTAGGGAAACTTGGCCTAGCTAAGTGGAACTAGCCGAAGCTACCTCGCCACATCCTAGACTAGTTAGACCAGAGTTTTTCAAAGAGTAAATTAAGAGTATTATTTCTTTAAAAAGCTTTGTCTAAGGAAAGGCTTGATGATCCAATAAGACTACGGCCAAAGAATGCCTCTGTGCCTCGCCAAGACCTGCAAGCCAATTATTGAAATATGCTTTTAAATTACAAATTGTTAAACTTGAATCTAAATCAAGGTCAAACAATCTATAAATTAAATTGAGAAAAATTATTCAAGCATCTCATAAACACCTACAAGGCAACCGTGCGTGCTTATATTGCGCAACTTAGAGTGGGTGAGATGATAAGGACTAATCAATTGACAGATATTTTTCAAAATGTTTTCAAAATCTTTAGGATATGTTCTTAAAATCTATTTTCAAAATAATGTTTAAACATAATAATATTTTTATGAATTTCATGCTTGATTGGGTGTTTATTTATAAGTACATTTTCAAGACTTATATCTTTTCGAAAGTTTGTTTGACCTATACATAGACACAAACCTTTTTGGTCAATACTAAAGTCCCTTAAGACACTTAGGTAGAGGTCCTTGTAGTTAACATGGGTAGCCAGAAGGTGTCAGGTTCAGCGGGAGTTTTTATCTTTGCGAATTCCTATTTTTAAACTATTTTTCAAAAGTTATTCTTTTCAAAAATTCATATCTTTCAAAATGTTTTGTTCTTTAAAAATTATTATCATTTCAAAATACATTTCAAAAAATACTTTTTAAAGCTTATGTCATTCAAAATATTTTTCAAATATTATTTCTTTGAAAATTATCATACTCTATCAAAAACATTTTTCAACAATTGTCTTAATTGCTCTGATGATTTGGATAAACTCCTAAGACATATAGGAAGATCTCTTAATGATCTATAAGAATTCCTAATACTGTGTCAGATTTAGAGGGAGTCCAAGTCAAAGAAAATTGATATATTATTCCTGATTATTTCAGAATACTCATTAATGTTTTTAAACTCTTTTTGTTTGAATTAAACCCTAAGACTCAGAGGATAATCACTTGCAGTCAACAAGCTTCCTACGACTATGTCATGTTTAGGGGGAGGTCAAATTAAAAGATTTATCAGAAATTTCAAGAATTATATTTTCAAAAAAAACTCACTATTTTTTTAAATAATTTTGAAAATATTATACTATCATTTTCCAATACTTATTTCGAAAATCTTTTTATCTTTTGGAATATCATTGAAAATAATCTTTACTTGAGTTTGGAAAATTTTCCAAGGTACTTAGAAAAATTTTCTTATAGTTAACAAGATTTTCTAGGATTGTGTCAGATTGGAAAAGAACCCAAATCAAGAAAGTGATTATTTTTCTAAAAACAAAATATTCATTTATGGAAAATCTATAATACACATAGGAATTTACTTGTGGTCAACAAGATTCCTAGGATTGAGTCAGACTTAGGGAAGTTCATTTTAAAAAAAAAAAATTATATAGTCATATAATTGTTGGTGCAATATAAGTACTTAGTGTTTTTTTTCTAATACTTTATAGAACAAGTACTTAGTTTTTCAAAAAAAAAAGGGGAGTTTTGAAAATCATTTTTCAAAATATATATCTTAAGTATTTTCAAAAGGAGGAGAGAGACTATCTAAAAAGGGAGAAATAAACTTAAGTTATTATTTTTGGTGCAAATCTTTCTCTTTTGTTTATTACCTTTCGATGTGTGACAAAGGGGGGGAGAGGGCTTAAGTTAGATTTTTTTGATTTCTCCCATGTGTTAAATCTAGAACCAAAAGACCCAATCTAACTTAAGATATTGTCAAATATTAAAAAGGAGGAGATTGTTGGTGCAAAATGCATCAGTGATGAATAGTCATCCTCTAGGGTTTCGATGCTTAACAATATACTTAAGTTAGCAACAATATATGTTAGACAAGATAAGGGTTAGTCGAAGTAATCAAGGGTTAAACTAAACAAGACCTTATGTTTGGTAGGGTAATCCCAGGTTTGATTAGGTTGACAAAGGGTTAGCCAAAAGGATCTGATGTTTGGCAGAGTAAATCAAAACCCAAGGTTGGTCAGTTTGACCAAGGGATTAAACCACACTGGACTTGAGGTGTGAAATTATATTTAACTGAAGATTGAAGGAAGTCTAGTCAGGATCATGATGACTAGCAAAGGAGTGATTTTAGTAAAAGAAATCCTGGTGAGTGAAGCCAGGTCCTAGCAAGGGAAGCTAGGTGAAGGAAATCCTAGTGAGTGAAGCTAGGTGAAGTAAATCCTGGGGAGTGAAGCTGGGTCCTAGTGAGTGAAGTTAGGTGGACTAAGTCCTGGTGTAATGACCGTCTCTTACTAACCTTGACCTTATAGGGTCGTTACGTTGACTTTACTGCTGGGCCAAAACCAAACGAATTAAAAATAAATAAATAAATTTAATTCTTGTTGCTTTGGAAGGAATATTGGAACCCTAGACCTCTTCTTGCAAGGCCCAATCATTAACCAACAACTCTACAACACTTCCTATTTTAAATGGGAACCAGTCGACTGATAAGTTATCAGTCGACTCATCTTTATGTTTCCTCGGCCAGTCGACTGATACCTGCATCAGTCGACTGATACACCTGAAACTGTAGTTTCTAGGTCTCAGAAACACTGATCAAGTGTACTTATAAATCCCATTTCGAATACACAATAAATAGAAGACTCATAATCATATAAACCATCATAATTGGACTCAATCATACTCCATTTAGCATGCGTATCAACTTCAAATCATAACAACTCAACTTAAAGTCTTTTGCGGAAATAAAACTACTAATATGACCCATAAATCACAAACTCAAGAAACTCATAACATTCTATTGTTTAGAGTTTGGAACATTAACAACTTATCCCAATGGATCTCTTCCACCGTCCCACCACCACCAACACCAACCATCCATCCTGTAGCCTCCTTGCTCTATATCTTTTCTTTACCTTTATTTGCAATAAAAGGATGCAACTATAAGCAATTTGCTTAGTAAGTATATACCTAACTCACAAAACATGCATTCAATATGAACATGCTTATGCTTGCTTTGAAACATGCTTGTAACTGAAATGTCATTCTTTAACATGAAAGATTCCCATGAATCCAATTGGAACAATTGCTTGCATTAGAATGAAACTTTGCTTGAAATGAATACTTGTTATGGAAATACTTGAAACTTATCTTATACTTCATATACTTCAAAATAATAAACATTCTTCTTTGGGCCCGGCATAGTACCAATGCGCGCATCCCTAATAGGTTTCGGGGTAGCTAGCCACCGAACCCTAATAGAGCGACAACTAGGCTCACCTAGATCTTGTGGGCCTCGGCCCGGTATATGCCAAAAAGACCTTGATTTTTCAAAGTAATATACTTAAACTTATACTCATGCTTGTATTTAAATGTCTAACTTAGCACTTAAAAAGGTAATGGTCCCAAAACCTATTTTAGGACACAACAAGACCTTGGTCTTGTTTCTTATCTTATTTCTTAGTCCTAGAACTCGTTCTAGGGCTTAGTAAGACCTTGGTCCTACTTAGAAATTTTATCGAACACCTTGCGTGCCGAAATCCCAAAACTTGTTTTGGGCAAATCTAAATCGTGATCTTGCTATACTAGGATCACATCATCAAAAAGGTTAGAATATTGGTTAGAATCACATGAAACTACTTATATTGCAGGTGAGTGATCTACTTACATCCTTGGGCTTTGAAACTTACTACCCGGCGTAGAATCTTCTTCCTTGCGCGATCTTCCAACCCTTGGCCCTAGGAGAGAACTCTAGTTGCCCTTTGGTGAGAAACCCTAACCTCTCCTCTCTTGGTTTTCGCAGGGAAGAAGAAAGAGGAGGAAACTCTCTCCCTTCATCCTATTTATATTAAGTGGAAGTTGAACCATTTCCCCTAAAGAGTGCTTACTATTTCCTATCCAATATCGATTCCAAAGTTTTTTGAAATGATCAGTAGCTTGGCTGGAAACTTGTGGCTATCTCTTAAGGTGGCTTACGGGTTTGAATCTCTACTCCGATCCATTTAAAATAAAATTTTTGTTTCCCTTTTGTTTATTTTGGACAAATTCAGAAAAATTTAGGTGTTACAATCCTCCCTACCTTATGGAAAGTTCGTCCTCGAACTTAGAATAACTCTGGATACTTTTGCCTCATGCTATCTTCTGTTTCCCAAGTTGCCTCTTCATGCTTCTAGTTTAGCCATAGAACCTTCACTAATGGTACCTTTTTGTTCCTCAGTTTCTTAACTGCTCGATCTATTATCTGAATAGGTCGACTTTCATAACTAAGATCTTCTTGAACTTGTACTGTCTATGGCTCAATCACTTGGTTGGCATCGGAAACATGTTTCTTTAGCATTGAGACATGGAACACATTGTGGATAGCTGACATCTCTGGAGGTAGCTCTAACTCGTAAGCTACCTTGCCAACTCTTTTCGTTACTAGGTAGGGTCCTATATAACGAGGACTTAGCTTGCCTTTCTGGCCAAATCTCATTACTCCTTTCATGGGGGCTACTTTGAGGAAAACTGTATCCCCAACCTCGAACTCTAGTGGTCTGTGCCGCACATCGGCATAACTGTAACGCCCCAAAATTTCCACTTTAAGTCCTTAAAGTCTTTGAAATTAGTTAGAAATGTTTTAGAAATATTCTAGATATTTTAGGAATTTTTAGAATATTTTTAGGGAATTTTCCGAGTCCGTTTAGTATTTTTATTAAAAGAAATAGAGTTTTCGGCAAAAAATTGCCTGGATGAGTTTTGAACCCGAGACCTCCCATGGGATCAACGACTTAAGTTGGTCGGGTTAACCAGGAGCCCCAGCAGGGGTGTGCTGAAAGAAAATAGAGAGATATTAAGTTAAGTTATAAGTTGAACCGAAATACCCCTTGGTATAAATAGAAGAACTTAAGTGGGGTTTTTTATTTTGGTTCGGCAACTTCTCCTCCTCACCATCCGCCGACCCCTCTCCTCCCCTCTCTTGTGCGCACGCCAACCACACCAAGACCCCCTCTCCTCTTCTAAGGGGGCGCCGGCCAAGGAAGAAGCAAGGAGGGCGGAGCGTTTCGTTCGTCTCGACGAGAGGAACGCGTAGGCGCGAACGGTTCATCGAGATCTCAAGTTTCTCCCGAGCCCTAGATGTCAATTTTGGTTGTAAGTCCAAGATATCAATGTAAGTACTGCTCACCTGCAGTAAGAGACGGTTTTTCCGCAAGTTTTTCCCGTTAGAAAGTTAAAAGTGGAATTTTCCTTGAGTTTATGATTTTGCATGTAACTCTAGTTTAATCCATGCTTGTATAAGTTTAATTAAGTACCCTATATGAGGTTAGGGTCTAAGAAAAGTTATGAGAAAAGAAAAGAGAAGATAAAGATAAGAAAAGAAAAGGCCAAGGCCTTAAGAAATCCCCAAAAGTCAAGACTTAGGGATTTGGGCACACAAGGTGCTCGTTAAAATGCCAAGGCATTCAAGATAAGAAAAAGTAAGTATTTTATTTTCTAAGGCCAGTACCCGGTGTCCAAGGGCGTCGTTAAAGAAATCCAGGTGTCCAATTCCAAGGTCTTGGCCCTGGTAGACCAAGGTCTGCTCTATTAGGATTGGTGGCTCGCTACCCCAACCTTTTAGGGAACGCGCATAAGATGGTACTTACGTCTTAAGTGGATCCAAGTGAGTTATTATTTTCAAGTATATGCTTTAGCAAAGTTTTCTAAAGTTTAAAGAAGTTTTCTAAAAGTTAAAGGAAGATTTAAAGTTAAAGAATTGCTAAAGTTCAAGTTAAGCCAAGAACAAGTAAGTTGAGACTTATTAATGCTTGAGTATACATGGTTTAGTTTTCTCTTAAGCATAAAAGTATCTCATGTGATTTCACATTGTTTAAAAAGCATGTTTGCACATTTTCGAGATTTTGTGAGCTAGATAGTACTTACTAAGCTTTTTGCTTATTAGTTGCATTTCCTCTTGCTGCAGGTAAAGGTAAAGGCAAGCAATTCTGAAGGAAGGCGACAAGGCGGTGCTGAGTGACGTGTGTGTGGTGGCTGACCTTGGAGAGGTCCTTGGGACAAGATGAATGAAGGACTTAAAGTGCATTTATTATAAAGTCTTAGTTTAAGTTAGATCATATAGCATTTATCCAAGTATTTGCGTTTTAGATATTTTGCATATCCTAAAACCATGAGTAAAGATTCCATGTCATTTTATTTAGCATACATATCCTTATGATTGCATTGGATGAGTATAAGTGTGAGTAGTTTTGAATATTGATACTTGATGGAGCTATTTGATGCATGTGCCAAGATATTGTGAGTTTCCCTTTGAATCAAGTTTTTATTGCTATAAATATGCCTAGAAAAGTTGCATTACATTCCAAAATGCTTTAGTAAGGTGTAGAACATGTGTTTTGGTATTATGAATGCATAGGAGTTAAGTTTGGTACAAAACTCTAGTTTAAAGTTCATATAGATTTTCATAACTTAATTTCTTCCGCAAAAGTTCTAATTTCGAGTTTATGAAGTTGTTTTGATTGGCTAAAATGTTTAGGAAACTAGTATAGAGTATAGAAATGGTGTTGTGTCTTTGTATGGCTTGAAACTATAAGTTTGGTGGACCATTGAGGCAAGGTTTCGAATCTGAATTTCAGATTTTCAGGCGTGCCAGTCGACTGGTTCAGTATCAGTCGACTGCCCTATCGAACGGCAGCTTCTGTTCGATGCATCAGTCGACTGCCAAGAGGCCAGTCAACTGGTGCCGCGCCCAGAAACTTTCTGTGGCCGATACCAGTCGACTGGTTAGATGGCAGTCGACTGGTACCATTGCAGTGAAGTTCTAGAGAAAGGAAGTATGCCATTGTATCATGCATGACTATTAGAGTTAGAATATCATCCCTAGATGAATTTAAAAGAAAAAAAAAGAAGTTCCGCATTCTTAGTCGTGCATTAGAGTCAAGAAGTAGATAAAGTAACGACCCATCAAAGGTAGAGAAGGCGGGTCGCTACAATAACTCTTCTGCCTACTCTGAGCAGTTTCTATTCTTTGGCGGATGCTTTTTATAGCTTCTGTAGTATCCTCAATAAGATCAGTCTGGAACCCCATTTCTTTCTTCTCACCACCTTCATACCAACAGATAGGAGATTTGCACCTCCTACCATAAAGAGCTTCATAAGGCGCCATACCAATTGTAGCTTGGTAACTGTTATTGTAGGCGAACTCAGCTAAACACAAGTACTTGCACCAACTGCCCTTGAAATCTAATGCACAAGCTCTAAGCATATCCTCTAAAACTTGATTTACTCTTTCTGTCTGCCCATCAGTCTGCGGATGGAAAGCTGTGCTAAACTTTAGTTTGGTGCCAAGTGCTGTCTGTACACACTCCCAAAAGTGTGAAGTGAAACGACCATCTCTATCGGAGATAATGGTCTTCGGAACTCCATGCAGTCGGATCACTTCCTGAACATATAACTGGGTTAGTCTTTCTATGGAGTAGGACACTTTGATTGCCAAGAAATGGGCAGACTTGGTCAATCTGTCTACAATTACCCAGATAGCATCATAGCCATTTGTTGTCTTGGGTAGACCAACAATGAAGTCCATGGCTATGTCTTCCCATTTCCACTCCGGAATCTGTAGGGGTTGTAGGACTCCTCCTGGCCTCTGGTGTTCTGCTTTCACTCTTTGACACATCAGGCAGGTACTGACATACTTAGCTACATCTCTTTTCATTCCAGACCACCAAACTCTTCTTTTCAAATCTTGGTACATTTTGGTAGAACCAGGATGCATAGAGTAGGGAGTTCTATGGGCTTCCTCAAAAATCTTCTTTCTTAGCTCCTCACTGCTAGGGACACATAGACGGTCTCCATAATAGAGTATCCCACTGTCAAATACTGTAATCTCCTTACTTCCTCCTTCTTGCATCTCTTGCTTGATCCTTTGAATATCAGAATCTTGCTCTTGCTTTTTCTGTATATCCTCAAGCAGAGTTGACTCTAGTGTCAATGCTGAGAGTTGCCCATCTACGATCTCCACTCCATAATTAATCTACTATCTCTTTCTATAGTGGTGATGATAGGGACATCAAAGTTGCGCAAGTCTTTCTACTTAACGCGTCAACCACCCTATTTGCTTTGCCGGGGTGGTAGAGAATCTCACAGTCATAATCTTTAACTAACTCCAGCCACATTCGTTGTCTCATATTCAGGTCCTTCTGAGTGAAGAAATACCTCAGACTCTGGTGATCTGTGTAAATCCTGCACTGGACTCTGTATAGGTAATGCCTCCACATCTTGAGGGCGAAGACTACAGCGGCTAACTCAAGATCATAAGTAGGGTAGTTCTTTTCATAATCCTTGAGTTGTTGGGAGGCATAAGCAATGACCTTGCCTTCTTGCATGAGTAAGCTCCTAGTCCCAACTTTGAGGCATCACTGTATATGTCAAAACTTCTATCACTTTCTAGAATTGTAAGAATGGGAGCACTTGTCAATCTCTTCTTCAACTCAATAAAGCTCCGCTCACAATCTTTAGTCCATTCGTACTTCTTATTCTTTCTGGTAAGGACGGTTAGTGGAGAAGATATCTTGGAGAAGTCCTCCACGAATCTTCTGTAGTACCCTGCTAATCCCATAAAGCTCTTGATCTCACTAGCATTCTTTGGCCGACCCCAACTACTAACTGCTTCAATCATGGTGGGGTCTACTGTAATACCTTCCTTGGAAATGATGTGACCTAGGAATGCCACTCGGTCAAGCCAAAATCTGCACTTTGAAAACTTAGCATATAACTTCTGCTGTTGTAGCGTCTTCAACACTATCCTCGGATGTTCGTCATGTTCTTCCTGAGACCTTGAATAGACTAGGATATCATCAATGAAGACTATGACGAACTTTTCAAGTAACTCCTTGAATACTCGATTCATTAGATCCATGAACATTGTAGGGGCATTTGTCACTCCAAAAGGCATGACCACAAACTCGTAGTGTCCATATCTTGTTCGAAAAGCAGTTCTCGACACGTCACTCTCCTTGACTTTGAGTTGGTGATACCCTGACCGCAAATCAATCTTGGAAAACACGGTTGCCCCTTCAATTGATCAAATAAATTGTCTATCCTTGGCAAAGAATATCTATTCTTGATAGTCATCTTGTTCAGGGCTCGATAATCTATGCACATCCACATAGATCCATCTTTCTTCTTGACGAACAACACTGGAGCTCCCCAGGGTGAATGACTAGGGCAGATGAATCCCTTGTCGAGTAACTCCTGTAGTTGTTCTTGCAGTTCTTTCAATTCTGCCGGTGTCATGCGATAAGGTGCCTTTGAAATCGGGTTGGTCCCTGGAGCCAACTCAATTTCAAACTCGATTTCCCGACTAGTAGGCAGCCCTGGTAACTCTTCAGGAAACACCTCCGGATAGTCGCAAACTACTCGTACTTCTTCTTTCTTTAACTCTTCTCTTTGCCTTGCATCTACTATATGCGCTAAATAACCAGAACATCCATTATCTAACATCTTGTGAGCTTGTAGGTTAGAAAGAAACCTTTTTGTCTTTCTCTTCGGGTCTCCGACAAACTCGAATGGAAGTTCTGCTTCTGGTGTGAACTTTACTCTTCTTCTACGGCATTCAATAGCGGCACTGTACTTGCTCAAGAAATCCATCCCTAAGATGATATCATAATCCTTCATGTCAAGGACTACTAAATCACCATAGAGTTCTCGGTTGGAAATCTGAATTAGCACAGCTCTCAGCCACTGAGTAGATGTCATGACCTCTCCCGAAGGTAGGGTTGTTAGGAACTCATCATTCAACACCTCTGGTGGAATCCCTAGTTTCTTGGAGAATGATATTGACACAAAAGAATGTGTTGCACCAGTAACGAATAACACACTAGCATAATGAGATAAGATGAGTATTCGACCTGTGACCACGGTAGGAGAATTTGCCACCTCTTCCTTGGTGATGGCGAAAATCATGGCGTTGGTCAGGGCTGGTGAGGCTTCCACTCTCCCTTGACTGCTGTAGGGTCCCTCCAGTGTTGGCTGCATTTGGTGCAACTGTGCAGGCTTCCCCCCATACTGAATAAGTTGTGGTGGAGTTGGGTTTGCTTTGTTAGGGCAAGGCCTCGCCATGTGCCCTTCTACTCCACAGATATAGCACCCGCTCATACCTTGACGACATGCTCCTGGGTGCATCCTTCCACATTTTAGACAAGAAGGATATTTGGGGTGCTTGCTTGGTGAGCTTCCTTTGTTGCTCCCAGAAGTTTTCTGATCCTCCTGCTTTCTCTTGTTTGGGTTCCCCTTCCAGTTCTGCGGGTTACCCTGAGACTTCTGGAAGTTCTGCTTCTGGTGTGAACTTTACTCTTCTTCTATGACATTCAATAGCGACACTGTACTTGCTCAAGAAATCCATCCCTAAGATGATATCATAATCATTCATGTCAAGGACTACTAAATCACCATAGAGTTCTCGGTTGGAAATCTGAATTAGCACAGCTCTCAGCCACTGAGTAGATGTCATGACCTCTCCCGAAGGTAGGGTTGTTAGGAACTCATCATTCAACACCTCTGGTGGAATCCCTAGTTTCTTGGAGAATGATATTGACACAAAAGAATGTGTTGCACCAGTATCGAATAACACACTAGCATAATGAGATAAGATGAGTATTCGACCTGTGACCACGGTAGGAGAATTTGCCACCTCTTCCTTGGTGATGGCGAAAATCATGGCGTTGGTCAGGGCTGGTGAGGCTTCCACTCTCCCTTGACTGCTGTAGGGTCCCTCCAGTGTTGGCTGCATTTGGTGCAACTGTGCAGGCTTCCCCCCCATACTGAATAAGTTGTGGTGGAGTTGGGTTTGCTTTGTTAGGGCAAGGCCTCGCCATGTGCCCTTCTACTCCACAGATATAGCACCCGCTCATACCTTGACGACATGCTCCTGGGTGCATCCTTCCACATTTTAGACAAGAAGGATATTTGGGGTGCTTGCTTGGTGAGCTTCCTTTGTTGCTCCCAGAAGTTTTCTGATCCTCCTGCTTTCTCTTGTTTGGGTTCCCCTTCCAGTTCTGCGGGTTACCCTGAGACTTCTGGACCGCCACCTGCTCTTGTTGCATCCTAGTGGCCTTTATACTGTTTAAGTAGTGCTCAGTGATCAAGGCACTACTTATCAGCTCTTCTGAGGTTTACAGTCTATTAACACCGCTGGCCACATTTAACGTTATCTCAGGCCTTAACATCTTCAACATCAACCTGACCCTCTCTTTTTTAGTGCTGACCAGCTCTGGACACAGAAGAGCTAACCGATTAAACTTCTTCACTCCTTCATCCACAGATAAGTCTCCTTGTCTGAACTCCGTGAATTCGTCGTAATATTTGTTGGTTACTCGCATGTGAAAATATTCTTCGAAGAACTCGGTCTCAAAGTCGGCCCATGTCATCTGGCTAACATTCCTCTTGGCCTTGACTCTCTTCCACCATATTCTAGCGTCTCCAGTAAGACAGAAGGAGGCGCACTTGATCTTCTCTACCTCAGGCCAGTCCAGTAGCTCCATTATGCTCTCTAACATTTTGAACCATGCTTCAGCATCCCATGGTTCGTTTGTGCCTGAGAAATTTTCTGGCTTCAGTTTCTGCCACTAAATGAGGTACGCTTCTTGCCTTACCCCCTTGTGGGGACTACTCATGTAGCCGATGGATCTTCAGTCACAACTGGTACCGTAATATTTGCCACCGGTGGGGGAACAGGAGTGGCCTGCTGATTAGTCATCATCGTGGCGATAACTTGTTGTTGCTCTGCTACTTGCCTCTGCAACTGAGCCACCACCTCTAAGAGATTTGGTGGTGGTACTGCCTCTGTTGCCTCTGGCCCCCTAGGAGCTTGCTCCTCATTTTGGATCGTTCTAGGACGTCCCCTTGCCATTCTCTTACTATACATCATAAAGAGAATGAGGACATTACTTACCATCATACTCATCTAGCATATGTCATCATCATATTCATATAAAAGACATGTATTGAAAAACATGTATTGAAAACATGTATTGGAAAAAAAAACTAAACATATTCACTTTCTTACGTGGTAAGAGGCAGGATTGATGCTTGATGTCAGTGTGGCGGAAGGGTGGAACATGCTCTGATATCAAACCTGTAACGACCCTCTCTTACTAACCTTGACCTTATAGGGCCGTTACGTTGACTTTACTGCTGGGCCAAAACCAAACGAATTAAAAAAAAAAATAATTCTTGTTAGCTTTGGCAAGAATTGAACCCTAAACCTCTTCTTGCAAGGCCCAAGCACTAACCAGCAACTCTACAACACTTCCTATTTTAAATGGGAACCAGTCGACTGATAAGTTATCAGTCGACTCATCTTTATGTTTCCTCGGCCAGTCGACTGATACCTGCATCAGTCGACTGATACGCCTCAAACTGTAGTTTCCAGGTCTCAGAAACACTGATCAAGTGTACTTATACATCCCATTTCGAATACACAATAAATAGAAGACTCATAATCATATAAACCATCATAATTGGACTCAATCATACTCCATTTAGCATGTGTATCAACTTCAAATCATGACAACTCAACTTAAAGTCTTTTGCGGAAATAAAACTACTAATATGACCCATAAATCTCAAACTCAAGAAACCCATAACATTCTATTGTTTAGAGCTTGGAACATTAACAACTTATCCCAATGGATCTCATTCCACCGTCCCGCCACCACTAACACTAACCATCCATCCTGTAGCCTCCTTCCTCTATATCTTTTCATTACCTTTATCTGCAATAAAAAGATGCAACTATAAGCAATTTGCTTAGTAAGTAGATACCTAACTCACAAAATATGCATTCGATATGAACATGCTTATGCTTGCTTTGAAGCATGCTTATAACTGAAATGTCATTCTTTAACATGAAAGATGCCCATGAATCCAATTGGAACAATTGCTTGCATTAGACAGAAACTTTGCTTGAAATGAATACTTGTAATGGGAAAACTTGAAACTTATCTTATACTTTATATACTTCAAAATAATAAACATTCTTCTTTGGGCCCGACATAGTACCAATGCGCACATCCCTAATAGGTTTCGGGGTAACTAGCCACCGAACCCTAATAGAGCGACTACTAGGCTCGCCTAGATCTTGTGGGCCTCAACCCGGTATATGCCAAAAAGACCTTGGTCTTTCAAAGTAATATACTTAAACTTATACTCATGCTTGTATTTAAATGTCTAACTTAGCACTTAAAAAGGTAATGGTCCCAAAACCTAATTTAGGACACAACAAGACCTTGGTCTTGTTTCTTATCTCATTTCTTAGTCCTAGAACTCGTTCTAGGGCTTAGTAAGACTTTGGTCCTACTTAGAAATTTTATCGAACACCTTACGTGCCGAAACCCCAAAACTTGTTTTGGGCAAATCTAAACCGTGGTCTTGCTATACTAGGATCACATCATCGAAAAGCTTAGAATTTTGGTTAGAATCACACGAAACTACTTATATTGCAGGTGAGTGATCTACTTACATCCTTGGGCTTCGAAACTTACTATCCAGCGTAGAATCATCTTCCTTGCGTGATCTTGCAACCCTTGGCCCTAGGAGAGAAATCTAGTTGCCTTTTGGTGAGAAACCCTAACCTCTCCTTTCTTGGTTTTCGCAGGGAAGAAGAAAGAGGAGAAAACCCTTGGTTTCCTCTCCCTTCATCCTATTTATATTAAGTGGAAGTTGAACCATTTCCACTAAAGAGTGCTTACTATTTCTTATCTAATATCGATTCCAAATTCTTTTGAAATGATCAGTAGCTTGGTTGGAAACTTGTGGCCAACTCTTAGGGCGGGTCGCGGGTTTGAATCTCTACTCCGATCCATTTATAATAAAATTTTAGTTTCCCTTTTGTTTATTTTGGACAAATTCAGAAAAATTTAGGTGTTACACCTGGTGAGTGAATCTGGGTATGATGTCTTGGACCGAGGGACTGAGCACTAAGTCTTGGTCCGGGATCGGGCAACGGATTCTTTGCCCAGCGAGGATGGCGGACAGAAGTAGAGACGGGTTGAGGTCGGACGTCTCAAGATCCGAGTTCTCGGAGGTCGAGCAAAAGTCCAGCTGGAGGTCCTAGTTGGCAAAAGATTTAGCCGAGCAGGAATCGCGAATAGAAGTAGAGACAGGTCGAGGTCGGGCGTCTCGAGATTCGGGTTCTCGAAGGTTAAGCGAAAGTCCAACCGGAGGTTCCGGTTGGCAAATGTAACTTCTCCAAGTGCGGAGTAGGTCAGGATGCGTTCCCCGGGAAAGGGAACATTAGGTGTCGGTTCGACCTAGGGTTTCTAGTGAAATCCAAAGTCAGAACCAATCATTAAGGCTAAGAATATTTGTTTTATTGTGTGTTTTGTTGTCTTGCAGGTACCTGGAGTTGGAGGCAAGATAGAAGAACGAAACACAAAGCAAAGCTGCCTGGGAATAGGGCTTCCTGGGCGCCTGATTCAAATCAGGCGCCCAACATACCATTCCTAGCCGCCTGGGAGCTTCCTAAGCGCCTAAGAGCTTATTAGGCTCCTAGGAAGGGATGTTTTATCCCTTTCGCGAATTCGGTGCTGGATAAGGCTTTGACCGACACGTGGTAGGCACCCAAGGTGTTACAGGCGCCCGTGAAGCCTGTATATAAAGGGGTTCGACCCCTCATTGTAGTACATCAATATCCACATCTGCTAAAGCAGTCCGTATGAAACAAAAGTACTAAAGGCGAAGCTCTGCGACCAAGGAGGTTCCAAGAAGAATTGCGCGGCACTTCGGACTTCCGGATTGGCCGGATCTTCACCGCTTTGTTTGGTTTGCTTTTATTTAAGTATTGCATTCATTATTCTTTGATTGTAAACATGAACTGTAAGATGGGTTTCTCTGCCTCCGGAAAGTTCGGAAAGGAGACCATTAGTGGACACATGATTGAGTACTTAGCCTTGGACATACTGACCCTGGGGGGTTGGGAACCAAGTAAAACCCACGTGTCATTTGTGTGTCGTCTTTCGTTTACTCTATTATTTTCCGCTGCATACTAACCCTGATAGAATGACATTAAACGAAGATTATTTCCGATGAATTTTTTCAAGTCGATATTCACCCCCCTCTATCGACCGACACTGATCCTACACAAGTCTTCGGTGCCTAGTCCTCAACCAGGTCTTCGTGCCCAACCCTCGGTCAGGTCATCAGTTCCCAGCCCTCGGCCAGGACTTCATGCCGAATCCTTGACCACAACATTGTGCTCAACCCTGCAGGTCAGGACTTCATACCTAGGTGAACTAGGACTTTCCTGCACACTTAGCAAATCCATTAGATCACAACTCAAACTTAACTTTGAACCCTTTGCCATTATCAAAACCAGGATCGATTTGGTACTTCTGGCACCAAAACTATCTTGGTTGATCACATCAAAACCAACCAAGACAACAATAATCTCCCTCTTTTTGATGTGCATCAACCCAAGATCAATTAGGGTCAAATAAAAAATAATAATACTAAGTAAGATAATTAAGTATAAAAGTAATATTTGCAATAAAAAATCACAACCTCCCCCTGAACATAAGCTACTCTCCCTTTGATCACAACAAAAAAATGGGGCACAAAAAAGAGTAGGGAAAGCGAAGAGAAAAAGATATGAATTGCACATCGAAAAAAATAAACATTTTATTAAAGGTAAAAAAATAAATTTCTAAAGAATATTTTCGTTGGAAAATTTTCAAAATTTTCAGAATTTTGTGCAAGTGTAATAAAATATTGAGAATAGCCAAAAAAAATTTGAAATAAAAATAAATTTTCTGTGATTGAAAATAAATCAAATATTCGACGATTAAAATTCTGAAGATTAAATTTTTAATATTCAAAATTATATCAAAAAATTCCAAGAAACTTGTATTAAAGTCAACCGATGAAAAGTAGATTTAGAAAAATTGGATTTGGTAACAATAATTTTCTATCAAAATTTAAAATTAGAAATCAAATTAAAAAGAAAAATTCATAGAAAACCAAAAATATGTTAGAAAAATCTGAAAATTTTTGCACAAGTGGAAATAGAATTTTGAGTTTATACAAAAAAATTTAACTTTAAAAACGTTAACTAAGTCCAAAAATAAATTAGATACTAACATAGTGAAATTTTTGAAAAATAAATATTTAATATACAAAAACACTTCAAAAAATTTGAATAAAAGTTTATTGAAGTCTATTGATCATATCTAGATTTGAAAAAAAATCAGATCTAGGAAAATAAATATTTTTTATCTATTTTTAAAATTTAAAATTAGATTTTTGAATGAAAAATCATGAATATTCAAAAAAAAATTAAAAAAAATCTCAAAAATTCACAGTATGTAAAAAAATATTTGTGTTGTTAAATCCGAAACTTGAAGGGGGCTGGTTGCTAAAAGTTTCCAAATTCATGGGCGAAATTCGAATTAACTATAATGGGTTGGACTTAAATGCAAAAATGCCACTATAAGAGCCGATTAGGGCACATTGGCCGCAGGTGTTTCCTCCACAGCCGCAGCCAAACGCCTCCGCGCCCGTGCCCTAGCCGAAAACACCGCCCCTTCGCCTCCTTCCCTACCCGATCGAAGCCAAAGCTGCCACTGTTCTCCTTCACCCATTCCCTTTCTCTCCGATCTCATCGGCCGAGCCCTTCTTCTTCTGCCTGGGGAGAGCTACACTTCACCGACGTCTTTCCTTTGGGGTCTACCGATGCCTCTCACGACGTTGCCGTGAGTCCACTGATCCAGTCGATATTTTTCCCCGTCGGCGGAGTTTGATACTAGGGCTAACTCTCGATTGTTTTGGGTAAGTGGTTGAAAGTTTATGGGATGGCGCTGTGAGACCATTGGCCATTGATGAATCAAATCCATTTCCAATCACAGTCTTGCGTGGAGTTCTCTGGTGAGGCTACCTCAAATCGGTAGGAGTGGCTACTGAGGAGACCTACCAAGCTCAGGTAAGGATTTCTGGGGTTGTTGGTTTGATCTATGTGGAGTTAAGCTAGCATTCCATTTCAGCCGTGAGTTTTACTTTGAGGATTACTATTTCCAGTTGTTAATTTTGTGATTGAATTGGATTGCTTTAGAGTAGATCAGTTTGTTTGCTTAGAGAGGACGAACTAGGTTTTGCAGGCAGGGGATGTTTTCATCTGGGTTGGAACTCCTTGCTGTGTGATACCATGTAAAATTTACCTAGCTCAGTAGTTGATTAAGCTGTGGGATTCAATGTGTAGAAATTGGTATCATTGTTTTGAAGTTGTAGCAAACCGTGTTATTGATCCTATGACCATTGCCCTGAGGATCTGCATAGGTTATGGGATGGACATGCTCAATAAATTATGCTCCAGTCATGAGCTACCAAGCTCACCATGCTCAGGTAAGGATTTCTGGGGTTGTTGGTTTGATCTATGTGGAGTTAAGCTAGCATTCCATTTCAGCCGTGAGTTTTACTTTGAGGATTGCTATTTCCAGTTGTTAATTTTGTGATTGAATTGGAGTGCTTTAGAGTAGATCAGTTTGTTTGCTTAGAGAGGACGAACTAGGTTTTGCAGGGCAGGGGATGTTTTCATCTGGGTTGGAACTCCTTGCTGTGTGATACCATGTAAAATTTACCTAGCTCAGTAGTTGATTAAGCTGTGGGATTCAATGTGTAGAAATTGGTATCATTGTTTTGAAGTTGTAGCAAACCGTGTTATTGATCCTATGACCATTGCCCTGAGGATCTGCATAGGTTATGGGATGGACATGCTCAATAAATTATGCTCCAGTCATGAGCTACACTTTGGGCTAGATTCATAGATGGTTTGGAAATTGGGATTAAACGTAAAGTGAAACGTATCTTAATTACGCGGAGTAATTAAGAACCTTTCATTTAATTATAGATAATTAAATGGAAAGTGATGGATTAGGTTAACCCTAAAACAGATTAGAGATTAATTAGGTAGTTGTTATTTGTGTAATAGCTAATTAAATACATCCTTGATACAGGAGCTTGATCGGATTATTATTTGGCGGGTGGTTCTATCTCGTTTGATACGGATTTCCACTCTTGGAGGCGGGTACTCTTTGACTTATCTATCTTGATATTGTCATTTTGTTATGCATAGAATGTTATAGATAGGAGTAAGATTCTACGCTATCCCAGGTTATTATGTCTGTTTGTTGGTGCAGAAATGCACCTAAGTCAAACCTATGTTTTGATAATGGCAACATAGGTCAAAAGTTAAGTCTTTCTTGTTTTCTAACAAGTTAATCAAGTGTGCAGAAAAAGCCCTAGCGAAGGACTGCTAGGCACTGGCGAAGGACTGCCAGCATCAAGCCCTAGCAAAGGACTGCTAGGCACTGGCGAAGGACTGCCAGCGTCAAGTCCTAGCGAAGGACTGCTAGGCACTGGCGAAGGACTGCCAGCACCAAAAGCCCTAGCGAAGGACTGCTAGGCACTGGCGAAGGACTGCCAGCAGCAAAAGCCCTAGCGAAGGGCTGCTAGGCAACTGGCGAAGGACTGCCAGTTCACAAGACTTGACAAAGGACCGTCAGGCAAAAGTCCAACCAAAGGAGCGGTTGGCATCAGGTAAACTATCCCGAGTGGAGTAGGTGAGGACGCGTTCCCCGTCGAGGGAACAGTAGGCGTCGGTTCGACCTAGGGCTCCATTTTGGAGACCAAAGTCAAAACCAAGACAGCTAAGGCTGTATAAAATAATAATTAATTATTTTATTGTGTTTTTGGACTAACCCTTGATGCAGGACCGAAGGAACGTGTGTCTGCAACTCAGAGAGCCTCAAAGGAGTGAGGCAACAGCTGAGTAAGGCGCCCTGAGTGTCCAGGGCGCCCTCAAGGTGAACCAGAACCAAGCGAAGCAAAATGGGCTTCGGCTGCTTACTGGGCAAGGCGCCCTTAGCAGCGAAGGCGCCCTCGTCAGCCAGGGCGCCCTCAGCGCCGAAGGCGCCCTCAGGAGCGAAGGCGCTTCACGCCTAAGCCAGCGAAGGCGATCAACTCCATCCAGCCGAGAAGACCGGGTCAACCAAGGCGCCCTCAGCGACCAGGGCGCCCCAGAGGTCAAACCTCATCCCTATTCCGGTGGGATAACGCTTGACCGAGCGAAGCACGGATCGGCTGACACGTGGCAGGGCGCCCCCGACGTCCAGGGCGCCCTAGGTGCTATAAATAGCACCCCTCGACCCCAAGCTTGAC
The DNA here is from genome assembly GCA_024364735.1 of Boesenbergia rotunda. Lineage (NCBI taxonomy): Eukaryota > Viridiplantae > Streptophyta > Magnoliopsida > Zingiberales > Zingiberaceae > Boesenbergia > Boesenbergia rotunda. The sequence continues at coordinate 123,374 of JAGFNQ010003340.1, read as the reverse complement.
ATCAACTTTGAATCCAACGCTTCCATGCTCTTTTGTGCTCACGCCTTGCTCCGGAAACTCTCCAACTCAAGCCGACGACGTCCCGCTGCTCCGAAGAAGTTGATCTACTCCGGACGTCGGTAAAAAGGAGCGTTCTTTTTATTTACTGTATTTAACTTTATAATTAAATTGTGTAAATCTATTTGCGCCTATATAGAATTGCCCAAAGTAAACGGTCAACGACCGTGGGCCTTGGAGTAGGAGTCGACACAGGCTCCGAACCAAGTAAATCGACTGTGTCTCTGTCTTATTCTTTTTAAATTCCGCTGCGTACCTACTCTTATTCAAATCTGAAAGTTTTCCGATATTCACCCCCCCCTCTATCGGGCTCCTCGATCCAACAAGTGGTATCAGAGCGGGGTTATTCAAACTTGGTGCAACCACCAGTTTGAAAATTTCTTTCCGGATTTTCGAATTCTTTTTAATATTCCTTTACTTGTCGTTCGATTTTTTTGTTAATCGAGGTTGGTGCAACACCCCTCGATATTTTAATTTCTTAATCCCGCACTGTAAATCCAAGACCAAGTCTTGGGACAATTTTTTTTGTAATGTTTTCTGTTACAGAACAAATGTCTATGCAAGAGGGATTCAGCACCGCTAGACCTCCACTCTTCAGTGGAGAAGACTTTTCCTACTGGAAAAGTCGCATGGAGGTCCACCTGAAAACTCAGGTGGACATGTGGATCATTATCCAGTCCGGTCTGGAGATCCCCCGAAATGCGGAAGGACTTCCACAAGGCTACTCGGAGTGGGACAACACTCTAAAGCGCAAGATAGAAGCCGACGCAAAAGCAACGCAAACCCTACAATGCGGGCTGACAAAGGAAGAGCTGAACCGAGTGGGCCCCTTCAACAGTGCAAAGGAGCTATGGACAAAGCTGATCGAGCTGCACGAAGGGACTTTAGACACCAGGATCAGCAAAAGGGATCTTCTACTGAACAAGATCTACACTATCAAAATGGGCGACAACGAAACAGCAGCCCAGCTCCACGCACGAATCCAAGAGGTAATGAACGGTCTTCATTCAATAGGTCATAAGGTCGAAAACCGTGACCTAATAAGGTATGCTCTAAACGCATTCCCAAGAAATACCTTGTGGGCATCTATGGTAGATGCATACAAGGTATCCAGGGATCTTTCTAAAATAAAACTAGATGAATTATTTTCTGAACTAGAACTGCACGAACAGACTAACACCAATTCGGTCGAAAAAGGTATCGCTTTCGTTGTAGGTAAAACTCCAAAGACAATGAAGAAGAAAACTGAACCTGAACCCGAGTCTGACTCAGACTCAGAAGAAGAGGAAGGAGAACAAACTAAGCTGGTCCGGCTCGCTCGAAACTACTACAAGGAGCTGAAGAACCGAACCAACAAAAGGAAAACCGGCCGAAGAAAGGACGAACCAACTGAACCTGCGAACAAGCCTAATGTGACCTGCTACGATTGCAAGAAAAAGGGCCACTACAAAACAGAGTGTCCAAATCTGAAAGAGTCCAAGAAGACGAGAAGAAAGAAGGCACTGCAAGCAACCTGGGACGAGTCTTCCTCAGAAGAAGAAGAAGAGGCACCCCAGTCCAATCTCCTAGCTCTAACCGCATCAGAAAAAGTCGAGTCAGAATCAGAACAAGAGGACGGCGAGCTGACCTTCACAGAAGACGGAGAAATAAAGGTAACTGGTTTTAATAGATTACAGTTAACTGAATTGATTTCTTTTCTTTCTCGTGATTTGGCAAAAGCCAAACTCCGGGTCGAAACCCTCTGACAGGAAGTAAAACTCCTGAAAGAGGAAGCTGGCACTAAATCCTTAACCGAGAGGGTTCAGGAAGGAACTTCTACTCAAGTTGAAAAACTTGAAAAGGAGAATTCCTCCCTGAAAACTCAGGTTAAGGAATTTAGAACAGCTTTAGAACGATTTACATCTGGTTCCAAGGGTCTTGACATGATCCTTGGAAAACAGAAATCAGTTCTAAATCGATCCGGACTTGGCTACCGAACCAAATCCCGACAAAGATCATATTTGTCTGTACTGAGTCAGTCCAGAGGAAAAATTCAGGCATGGGTTCCTAAACTGTGCCTGAACAAAGCTACTGGATCAAATCAGTATTGGATCCCCAAGGTCAAGATTCACATCTTGCCTAACCATCACCGTGGCTTTAGTCCAGGGGAGCCAAACTGAAAACTATTTTTATTATTAGATAAACTTGTTATTATTGATTGCTTGATTGTTTGCCTGTTTATTTAATTTCTGCAAATTACCATGCTTAGACTTAGGCTAGTTTAAGGACCAAAACAAACATAACTGAAACTTGAAAACATAGTATTGGGTGGAGGTGAGATGATAGTACGTTGGGGAAACCAATTCTAATAAGATCAAGTTTACTTGGTCTCATTAGACTGGTGAAACCAGCCGTAGCTACCGATCCAAAATCCAAACTAGTTAGACCAGAAATTTTTCAAAGAGTAATTTGAAAATGAAATTTCATTAAAAGGCTTTGTCAAGGAAAGGGTGGATGATCCCATAAGGCTTCGACCAAAGAAGGCCTAGTGCCTCGCCAAGACCTGGAAGCCAATTTTTAAAATTCAAATTCAAATTAATTTTTGTCAAATTCGAATCTAACACAAAATTTCAGCTATGTATAGATTTAAACATCTTTTCAAAAATTTCAAAATTACTTAAGTTTTCAAAATTTAAATTGTTTTCAAATTTTTTTAAAATAAACTATCAAAGACTGTCTCACAAAACCTATAAGGTTAACGTGATTGAAAACCCTAGATTTGGGTGAGACGGTAAAATTAAGACTAAATTATGATTACTTTAATATCTGTGTTGCATTTCCAACCATGATCAACATAGTCAAACCACAGTCAACATAAGTCAAACCATGGTCAAATCAGGTCAAAATTTGGTCAAATGCACTCCCTTAGGGCTAAGGCTCGTCCTTAGGGCGCCCTAATCCGTGTGGGCGCCCCAAGGATGGTCAAAAATGCCTTTGCCACTGCACGCTGACCGAGAGTGGTCAAAAGCTGCCAAAAGGCAGCTGCAGCTTGGTTTGGGGTGCCCTTGTCGTGCAGGGCGCCCTCCCACTGACTTTCAACGGCAGAAAGCTGCACAAACAGAACCACAGACCTGGTGGAGGCACCCTTGTCCGGAGAGGCGCCCTTACCAGTGTCCTTCGGTGGTCAAAAGCTGCCAAAAAGGGCAGCTGCAGCCTGGTCAGACAGGGCGCCCTCGCCAGTCAAGGCGCCCTCCCGAGGAAGGGCGCCCAAACTGCCTATAAAAAGGGGGCTCCCCTTCCTCTCTTCACACCCAAAACTCTTCTCCTCCTCCTACACTTTCTACCTTCCAACCCTCTCAAGCTCTCAAGCTATCAAGCTCTCATCTTCAAGAATGCCACCCCGAGCAAACCGGTATTTTTTTTGTTGTTATGTTAATTTCCTTTCAATTTTTTTTTAACTAGCAAATTTCTTTAAGTATATATTCTTTCTCTTAGAAGACGCCGACCTAATCAGGCAGAACCCGGTGCTCAACCTAGTCCTGATCCTAGGTTTCCCAACTTAGAATTGTGTAACAAGTTCGCTCGTACCACCTATAAACCTATAAAAACGAGCTACTTGAATAGACAATTCTTCACCCAATCCTGTCCCCTAGCTATGAACGTCATAAACCACTACCAACTGGACAATCTCGTATTCTGCACCCACCCAATTAATACTTCCTTATGTGCAGAATGTTACAATAATATCATTAGACAGGATAGTCTCATGTTCTCCACCATGGTTCAAGGTATTCCCTTAACCATCACACCAACATTACTGAACCGGTTTCTAGGACTACGACCCTCGCAGTCCATCTTTTGTTGTTATCCTCCTAGAGAGCCTCCCTTTGATGCTCCCTATTCTCACATCACCTTAGATACATTACACTCATATTTCTTTAGGCAACCAGTTGACAGACGATTTCAATCAGTCCACCTAGAGGTCCAGGACTACGCCCTATATAGGGTCTTAGTCCGATGTATTCTGCCATTGTCCACCAGGGACGTCACCACTATGCGACCATTCCATACCTTTCTCCTGTACGCCCTGATTCACC
>JAGFNQ010003340.1:53536-118128 GCA_024364735.1 Boesenbergia rotunda | reverse complement strand
TCCCCCACTAATAAAAATTTGGTCCCCAAATTTCGCATTCACGTATAGTATATACCTGCCACACGTATACCGTGTAAATGTTTGACGAAAACTAATCATACGTTTCCTGAGTAAGGTAGCAACCCATAGAATTCAATAGACTCCATTGTCTCTGTTTGACAACCAATATCTCGCCAGCCGCTAAGTACACTACCCCATGATCTAATCGTAGATACCCGCTAGATCTCATCCTAGTGTATCCGTGCCCAGCAATAAGGAGGACTAGCAATATTTATCACTATTTGAGCTGAAAAATGCATGAATGAACATCATACCGCGAAAGGTCGATCCGTCGATCTGCGGTGCCTCCCCTCGGGTGGCAGCATATACTCGTCCCGTCTCGGTACCCGATGGTGGCATCCTCGGAACTGGCTGGGATGGAAACACAGGGGCTGCAATAAAATGTTGCGGCTGGTGTACCGAATAAGTCACGACTGGCTGCAGAGGCTGATGCGTCAGATGCATCTGACCATAAACTCTCCTTTCCTATCTCTCCCCCTTTGCCATATATCAAAAACAAATAAATATAGCAGAAACAGGATAATTAAATTGCATAAAAGCGAAATAATAAATTGCATTATTTTGCTGTACTGACCCAATTCAGGATATGAACTAAACCAAATCAGTTTCTTTTAGGGTCCTGTCTAACCCAATTAGCTACTTACTAAATGCTATTAAACAGTAGTTTTTGCTGGGGTTAGTCAAGTTAAGTGTTCTGTTCAAGTTAGATTTTCTAAACTTGACACTTAACTTGATTACTGTGTAGTTTGTATTTAGTGCCCCAATTACTGTAGATGCACTGACTTAAAGCATCTTGAATTAAGGCAAAGACCTAAGCATCTCAACCCATTCTAGGTTATCAATCAAAAGAACCCTAAGGTGCTTGTGAGATGGCTTCTAAATCTATAGGTGTTGGTGCAGAAATGCACCTAAGTCAAACCTGTGTTTTGATAATGGCAACATAGGTCAAAAGTTAAGTCTTTCTTATTTTCTAACAAGTTAATCAAGTGTGCAGAAAAAGCCCTAGCGAAGGACTGCCAGCATCAAGCCCTAGCGAAGGACTGCTAGGCATTGGCGAAGGACTGCCAGCACCAAAAGCCCTGGCGAAGGACTGCTAGGCACTGGCGAAGGACTGCCAGCACCAAAAGCCCTAGCGAAGGACTGCTAGGCACTGGCGAAGGAATGCCAGCACCAAAAGCCCTAGTGAAGGACCGCTAGGCAACTGGCGAAGGACTGTCAGTTCACAAGATCTGACAAAGGACCGTCAGGCAAAAGTCCAACCAAAGGAGCGGTTGGCATCAGGTAAACTCTCCCGAGTGGAGTAGGTGAGGACGCGTTCCCCGTCGAGGGAACAGTAGGCGTCGGTTCGACCTAGGGCTCCATTTTGGAGACCAAAGTCAGAACCAAGACAGTTGAGGCTGTATAAAATAATAATTAATTGCTTTATTGTGTTTTTGGACTAACCCTTGATGCAGGACCGAAGGAACGTGTGTCTGCAACTCAGAGAGCCTCAAAGGAGTGAGGCAACAGCTGAGTAAGGCGCCCTGAGTGTCCAGGGCGCCCTCAAGGTAAACCAGAACCAAGCGAAGCAAAATGGGCTTCGGCTGCTTACTGGGCAAGGCGCCCTCAGCAGCGAAGGCGCCCTCGTCAGCCAGGGCACCCTCAGCGCCGAAGGCGCCCTCAGGAGCCAAGGCGCTTCGCGCCTAAGCCAGCGAAGGTGATCAACTCTATCCAGCCGAGAAGACCGGGTCAACCAAGGCACCCTCAGCGACCAGGGCGCCCCAGAGGTCAAACCTCATCCCTATCTGGTTGGGATAACGCTTGACCGAGCGAAATCCGGATCATGGGGCACGTGGCAGGGCGCCCCCGACGTTCAGGGCGCCCCTAGACCCTATAAATAGGACCCTCGACCAAGGCTTTCACATCAACTTTGAATTCAACGCATCCAAACGCTCTGACGACCGCGCTCTGCTCCGGAAACTTCCCGACTCAAGAACGAAGCGCCGTCAACCTCCCACTGCACCGAAACTCGATCTACACCGGGAGTTGGTAAAACAAAGTGTATATTTCTATTTACAGTAATTTTGTAATCTCACTTTGTAACCGTTTTTGCGCACTATAGAATTGCCCAAAGTAAACGGTCAACGACCGTGGGCCTTGGAGTAGGAGTCGACCCAGGCTCCGAACCAAGTAAAACCTTGGTGTTTGCGTTGTTTGATTTTATTCCGCCGCGCACTTACTCTTTCTTTTAAATCCGAACATTTTTCGATATTCACCCCCCCTCTATCGGTCTTTCTCGATCCAACAAGTGGTATCAAAGCGGGGTTATTCAAACTTGGTGCAACCACCAGTTTGAAAATTTCTTTTCGGATTTTCAAATTCTTTTTAATATTTTTTTCTTTGTCATTCGATTTTCTTGTTAATCGAGGTTGGTGCAACACCCCTCGATATTTTAATTTCTTAATCCCGCACTGCTAATCCAAGACCAAGTCTTGGGACAATTTTTTTTGTAAAATTTTCTGTTACAGAACAAATGTCTATGCAAGAGGGATTCAGCACCGCTAGACCTCCACTCTTCAGTGGAGAAGACTTTTCCTACTGGAAAAGTCGCATGGAGGTCCACCTAAAAACTCAGGTGGACATGTGGATCATTATCCAGTCCGGTCTGGAGATCCCCCGAAATGCGGAAGGACTTCCACAAAACTACTCGGAGTGGGACAACACTCTAAAGCGCAAGATAGAAGCCGACGCAAAAGCAACACAAACCCTACAATGCGGGCTGACAAAGGAAGAGTTGAACCGAGTGGGCCCCTTCAACAGTGCAAAGGAGCTATGGACAAAGCTGATCGAGCTGCACGAAGGGACTTTTGACACCAGGATCAGCAAAAGGGATCTGCTACTGAACAAGCTCTACACTATCAAGATGGCCGACAACGAAACAGCAGCCCAGTTCCACGCACGAATCCAGGAGGTAATGAACGGTCTTCACACAATAGGTCACAAGGTTGAAAACCGTGACCTAATAAGGTATACTCTAAACGCATTCCCAAGAAATACCTTGTGGGCATCTATGGTAGATGCATACAAGGTATCCAGGGATCTTTCTAAAATAAAACTAGATGAATTATTTTCTGAACTAGAACTGCACGAACAAACTAACACCAATATGGTCGAGAGAGGTGTTGCTTTTCTTGCAGGCAAAACTCAAAAGACAACGAAAAAGAAGCCCGAACCTGAACCCGAGTCTAACTCTGACGTAGATTCAGAAGACGAGGAAGGAGAACAAACTAAGCTGGTCCGGCTCGCTCGAAACTACTACAAGGAGCTGAAGAACCAAACCAACAAAAGGAAAACCGGCCGAAGAAAGGACGAACCAACTGAACCTGTGAACAAGCCTAATGTGACCTGCTACGAGTGCAAGAAAAAGGGCCACTACAAAACAGAGTGTCCAAATCTGAAAGAGTCCAAAAAGACGAGAAGAAAGAAGGCACTGCAAGCAACCTGGGACGAGTCTTCCTCAGAAGAAGAAGAAGAGGCACCCCAGTCCAATCTCCTAGCTCTAACTGCATCAGAAAAAGTCGAGTCAGAATCAGAACAAGAGGACGGCGAGCTGACCTTCACAGAAGACGGAGAAATAAAGGTAACTGGTTTTAATAGATTACAGTTAACTGAATTGATTTCTTTTCTTTCTCGTGATTTGGCAAAAGCCAAACTCCGGGTCGAAACCCTCCGACAGGAAGTAAAACTCCTGAAAGAGGAAGCTGGCTCTAAATCCTTAACCGAGAAGGTTCAGGAAGGAACTCCCACTCAAGTTGAAAAACTTGAAAAGGAAAACTCCTCCCTGAAAACTCAGGTTAAGGAATTTAGAATAGCCTTAGAACGATTTACATCTGGTTCCAAGGGTCTTGACATGATCCTTGGAAAACAGAAATCAGTTCTAAATCGATCCAGACTTGGCTACCGAACCAAATCCCGACAAAGATCATATTTGTCTGTACTGAATCAGTCCAGAGGAAAAATTCAGGCATGGGTACCTAAACTGTACCTGAACAAACCTACTGGATCAAATCAGTATTGGATCCCCAAGGACAAGATTCACATCTTGCCTAACCATCACCGTGGCTTTAGTCCAGGGGGAGCCAAACTAAAAACTATTTTCATTATTAGATAAACCTGTTATTATTAATTTAAATTGCTTGATTGTTTGCCTGTTTATTTAATTTCTGCAAATTACCATGCTTAGACTTAGGCTAGTTTAAGGACCAAAACAAACTTAACTGAAACTTGAAAACATAGTATTGGGTGGAGGTGAGATGATAGTACGTTGGGGAAACCAATTCTAATAAGATCAAGTTTACTTGGTCTCTTTAGACTGGTGAAACCAGCCGAAGCTACCGATCCAAAATCCAAACTAGTTAGACCAGAAATTTTTCAAAGAGTAATTTGAAAATGAAATTTTATTAAAAGGCTTTGTCAAGGAAAGGGTGGATGATCCCATAAGGCTTCGGCCAAAGAAGGCCTAGTATCTCGCCAAGACCTGGAAGCCAATTTTTGAAATTCAAATTCAAATTAATTTTTCTCAAATTCGAATCTAACACAAAATTTCAGCTAAGTATAGATTTAAAACATCTTTTCAAAAATTTCAAAATTACTTAAGTTTTAAAAATTTAAATTGTTTTCAAATTTTTTTTCAAAAATAAACTATCAAAAACTGTCTCACAAAACCTATAAGGTTAACGTGATTGAAAACCCTAGATTTGGGTGAGGCGGTAAAATTAAGACTAAATTATGATGTCTTTAATATCTGTGTTGCATTAAAATTCTAACCACAGTCAACATAGTCAAACCACGGTCAACATAAGTCAAACCACGGTCAACATAAGTCAAACCACGGTCAAATCAGGTCAAATTTGGTCAAATGCACTCCCTTAGGGCTAAGGCTAGTCCTTAGGGCGCCCTAATCCGTGTGGGCGCCCCAAGGCTGGTCAAAAATGCCTCTGCCACTGCACGCTGACCGAGGGTGGTCAAAAGCTGCCAAAATGCAGCTGCAGCTTGGTTTAGGGTGCCCTTGTCGTGCAGGGCGCCCTCCCACTAACTTTCAACCGCAGAAAGCTGCACAAACAGAACCACAGACCTGGTGGAGGTGCCCTTGTCCTGAAAGGCGCCCTTACCAGTGTCCTTCGGTGGTCAAAAGCTGCCAAAAAGGGCAGCTGCAGCCTGGTCAAGGCGCCCTGGTCAGATAGGGCGCCCTCGCCAGTCAAGGCGCCCTCCCGGGGAAGGGCGCCCAAACTGCCTATAAAAAGGGGGCTCCCCTCCCCTTCCTCTCTTCACACCCAAAACTCTTCTCCTCCTCTTACACTTTCTACCTTCCAACCCTCTCAAGCTCTCAAGCTCTCATCTTCAAGAATGCCTCCCCGAGCAAACCGGTATTTTTTTTGTGTTATGTTAATTTCCTTTCAATTTTTTTTAACTAGCAAATTTCTTTAAGTATACATTCTTTCTCTTAGAAGACACCGACCTAATCAGGCAGAACCCGGTGCTCAACCTAGTCCTGATCCTAGGTTTCCCAACTTAGAATTGTGTAACAAGTTCGCTCGTACCACCTATAAACCTATAAAAACGAGCTACTTGAATAGACTATTCTTCACCCAATCCTGTCCCCTAGCTATGAACGTCATAAACCACTACCAACTGGACAATCTCGTATTCTGCACCCACCCAATTAATACTTCCTTATGTGCAGAATTTTACAATAATATCATTAGACAGGACAGTCTCATGTTCTCCACCATGGTTCAAGGTATTCCCTTAACCATCACACCAACATTACTGAACCGGTTTCTAGGACTACGACCCTCGCAGTCTATCTTCTGTTGTTATCCTCCTAGGGAGCCTCCCTTTGATGCTCCCTATTCTCACATCACCTTAGATACATTACACTCATATTTCTTTAGGCAACCAGTTGACAGACGATTTCAATCAGTCCACTTAGAGGTCCAGGACTACGTCCTATATAGGGTCTTAGTCCGATGTATTCTGCCATTGTCCACCAGGGACGTCACCACTATGCGACCATTCCATACCTTTCTCCTGTACGCCCTGATTCACCAGCTAGATATTGATATAGGACTTCATATGTTTCACACTATCCTACACGCATCCAGTGTGACCACGCAAGGGCGGGTTCGCACACCTTACTGCCACATTATCACGTCCCTATTACATTACCATGGTAGGAACATTACCGAAGGAGAAATGGCCGATCTGACCGACTACGATGAAATAGGATATAGAAACTTCGCCCTAGCAGGTATAGAGGTGTTCGGCACCGGGGTCCTGTCCTGGAGACGTCAGAGAGCAGCTCAGATCGATTCGGACGAGGAGGTCGAGTACGACGTCGCAGATGTAGCAGCAGAAGCCCGAGCCCATATAGACGAGCCTGCACCACCAACACTTTACGAGAGAGTGACCCGTATGGAGACACAGATACAGAGTCTCCGAGAGGAGGTCGAGGCTTATCATATAGAGCAGATCGACTCTCGCCGAGCTGATAGAGAGATAGCTGATGCACGATTCTTAGAGATGATGACCCGATTCGATTCATGGCAGCCGGGTCCATCTGATCATCCCGGTTCTTCGTCTTAGATTTACTTTGCATTGTACTCGTAACTATCTGACTTCCCCTACTCAGTAGGGTTGACTTGTGTTTGACTGGTTGATTGTATTTTGAACCTTGATTACCTGCTTTATTTTCTGTTGATTTAATTATGAACAGTTAGGATTGTGTTCTGTAGAATAGGTTAAAAGGTTTCTTAAAATTGATTTTAAAATAGAATTTGAAAAATTGCTTTACTCAATTTCAAAATCAGTTTTCAATTTTTTTTCTTTCGACTTAGTGTTATTTTTATTTAAAAAATTACCCCTTTTAAAATTAGGGCTTTTTCGAAAATGGACCTAGCCTAGGCCTTAACTGTAGAACTGCATGCACCTATAGACTTAGAAGCCAGCATCTCACAAGCATCTTAGGGTACTTTTGATTGATAACCTAGAAAGGGTTGAGATGCTTAGGTCTTTGCCTTAATTCAAGATGCTTTAAGTCAGTGCATCTACAGTAATTGGGGCACTAAATACAACTCATACAGTAATCAAGTTAAGTGTCAAGCTTAGAAAATCTAACTTGAACAGAAACACTTAACTTGACTAACCCTAGCAAAAACTACTATTTATAACAGTTAGTAAGTAGCTAATTGGGTTAGACAGGTCCCTACAGAGATAATTGACTGATTTAGTGTAATTGACTGATTTAGTGCAATTGATTGATTTAGTGTAAATTTAACTGATTCAGTACAGCAAATTATTTATTTTCTTTACTTATGCTATATCTTTTTGTTTTGATATATGGCAAAGGGGGAGATAGAGAAAAGAAAAAATTAATTAATTTTTTCCTTTATTCAAAAAGATTCAAAATTTTGAGCTTGTTTAAGAAGTACTTAAGTTCTTAAAGTTTTCAAAATCCTTTTAAGAAGTAGTTATGTTCTTAAAGTTTTCAAAATCCTGCTAAGTACCTTCAAAACTCTTTACCCAAGCCTTCAAAATTCTGTTAAGTACTCTAGCTTAGAATTTTTCTTAAAAGCTTTCAAAATTTTGCAAAATACTCTAGCCTTTCAAAAGGTTCCTTTATTTTTGAAAAACTTAAGACTTTAAAAATGTTTTTTACTCAAATTATGCTACTATGTATTTTTAAGTTACTTCTAAGTAACTAAAACTTAAGTTTTCAAGTAAGGTTTTTCCCCACAAACTTTTGAAAAATCTAGGGGGAGATTCCCTCCTGGGGGAGGGAACAAAACTTTGTCATGCTTTGCTTAAACTTAACTTTTTGAACTAGGGTTGCCATAAATCAAAAAGGGGGAGATTGTTGGTGCAGAAATGCACCTAAGTCAAACCTGTGTTTTGATAATGGCAACATAGGTCAAAAGTTAAGTCTTTCTTATTTTCTAACAAGTTAATCAAGTGTGCAGAAAAAGCCCTAGCGAAGGACTGCTAGGCACTGGCGAAGGACTGCCAGCATCAAGCCCTAGCGAAGGACTGCTAGGCACTGGCGAAGGACTGCCAGCACCAAAAGCCCTAGCGAAGGACTGCTAGGCACTGGCGAAGGACTGCCAGCACCAAAAGCCCTAGCGAAGGACTGCTAGGCACTGGCGAAGGACTGTCAGTACCAAAAGCCCTAGCGAAGGACCGCTAGGCAACTGGCGAAGGACTGCCAGTTCACAAGATCTGACAAAGGACCGTCAGGCAAAAGTCCAACCAAAGGAGCGGTTGGCATCAGGTAAACTCTCCCGAGTGGAGTAGGTGAGGACGCGTTCCCCGTCGAGGGAACAGTAGGCGTCGGTTCGACCTAGGGCTCCATTTTGGAGACCAAAGTCAGAACCAAGACAGCTGAGGCTGTATAAAATAATAATTAATTGCTTTATTGTGTTTTTGGACTAACCCTTGATGCAGGACCGAAGGAACATATGTCTGCAACTCAGAGAGCCTCAAAGGAGTGAGGCAACAGCTGAGTAAGGCACCCTGAGTGTCCAGGGTGCCCTCAAGGTAAACCAGAACCAAGCGAAGCAAAATGGGCTTCGGCTGCTTACTGGGCAAGGCGCCCTCAGCAGCGAAGGCGCCCTCAGCGCCGAAGGTGCCCTCAGGAGCCAAGGCGCCCTCAGGAGCCAAGGCGCTTCGCGCATAAGCCAGCGAAGGCGATCAACTCTATCCAGCCGAGAAGACCGGGTCAACCAAGGCGCCCTCAGCGACCAGGGCGCCCCAGAGGTCAAACCTCATCCCTATCTGGGTGGGATAACGCTTGACCGAGCGAAATCCGGATCTTGGGGCACGTGGCAGGGCGCCCCCGACGTTCAGGGCGCCCCTAGACCCTATAAATAGGACCCTCGACCAAGGCTTTCACATCAACTTTGAATTCAACGCATCCAAACGCTCTGACGACCGCGCTCTGCTCCAGAAACTTCCCGACTCAAGAACGAAGCGCCGTCAACCTCCCACTGCACCGAAACTCGATCTACACCGGGAGTTGGTAAAACAAAGTGTATATTTCTATTTACAGTAATTTTGTAATCTCACTTTGTAACCATTTTTGCGCACTATAGAATTGCCCAAAGTAAACGGTCAACGACCGTGGGCCTTGGAGTAGGAGTCGACCCAGGCTCCGAACCAAGTAAAACCTTGGTGTTTGCGTTGTTTGATTTTATTCCGCCGTGCACTTACTCTTTCTTTTAAATCCGAACATTTTCTGATATTCACCCCCCCCCTCTATCGGTCTTTCTCGATCCAACAATAGGTGCATGCAGTTCTAGGGTTAGGGCCTAGGCTAAGTCCATTTGCGAAAAAGCCCTAGTTTTGAAGGGGATATTTTTAAAATAAAACTAAGTCAAAAAATATTTAAAATTTTTGAAAACTAAGTAAAATTTGATTTTGAAACCATTTAAAAGTTTTAAAAACTGATTTTAAAAACATTTAAAAATTTTAAAGGCTGAAGTAGTAGAAAAATCAAAAAGCAAAGTAAACCTATTCTACCAAGCATAATCCTAACTGCCTTCTTAGTGAACTGAACTCAAACTCAGGTAAGGGTTTGGTGAATATGTCAGCTAAGTTAGATTTAGAGTCTACATGCTTAAGGACTATCTCACCCCTGGCTACATGATCTCTTACCAAATGGTGCTTAACTTCTATGTGTTTAGTTCTGGAATGTTGGATTGGGTTTTTAGTTAGATTAATTGAGCTTATATTGTCAATAAAAACTTGGGTTTGGGTGTAATTGAGCTGAAAGTCCTTAAGAGTGTGCATCATCCATAAAAGTTGTGCTACACATTCTCCTAAGGCAACATATTCAGCTTCTGTTGTGGATAGAGCTACACAGTGTTGTTTTCTGCTGCACCAACTTACTAGACTCTGTCCTAACAGTTAGCAGCTTCCACTTGTGCTCTTTCTATCTAATTTGCAACCAGCATAGTCAGAATCCTAGTATCCTGACAAATCAAAGGTTGAGGTCCTAGGATACCAAATCCCTACATTTAGGGTGCCCTTAACGTATCTTAGTATTCTTTTTAGGGCTGATAAGTGTGTTTCCTTAACACAGGTTTGGTATCTTGCACACATCCCTACGGTAAAAAGAATATCAGGTCTGCTGGCTGTAAGGTACAGTAGACTACCTATCATACTTCTATAGAGTTTAAGGTCTACTGGTTTACCATCAAGGTCACTATCTATTTTTATATTAGTGGTCATGGGGGTACTTATGCTTTTAGAGTTATCCATTTTAAATTTCTTTATTAACTCTTTAGCATACTTGGATTGATGGACATAGTTTCCATCCCTAGTTTGTTTAATTTGTAAGCCTAGGAAAAAGTTAAGCTCACCAACTAAGCTCATTTCAAATTCATTTTCCATTATTTTAACAAATTCTTTTAGAAAATTTGAGTTGGTGGACCCAAAGATTATGTCATCTACGTAGATTTGGGCAATGACTATATCTTTTCCTAGGGTTTTAATAAATAAGGTTGAGTCAATTTGTCCTTATTTAAATTCTTTTGAAATTAAGTAAGTTGACAAGCGTTCATACCAGGCCCTAGGTGCTTGTTTTAGTCCATATAATGCTTTAGTAAGTTTGAACACGTGGTCAGGTCTTTCTAAGTCCTCAAATCCAGGGGGTTGTCCTACATAAACTTCTTCTTTAATGAATCCATTTAAGAAGGCTGACTTTACATCCATTTGGTATAGCTTAAATCATTTATGGGATGCAAAGGTCAATAACATCCTAATGGACTCAAGTCTAGCTACTGGGGCATATGTTTCGTCGTAGTCTAACCCTTCTACTTGGCTGAATCCCTTCGCTACTAGGCGGGCTTTATTTCTGACTATTTCTCCTTGATCATTTAGTTTATTCCTAAAAACCCACTTAGTGTCAATGATGGATTTGCCTGCAGGTTTAGGCACTAGTTCCCAGACTTGGCTCCTCTCAAATTGGGCTAATTCTTCCTATATAGCTATGATCCAATCAGGATCAGGTAGGGCTTCATCTATAGTTTTAGGTTCTATTTTTGAAATCATTGCTATTTGACTAAGGTTCCTATAGGTGGATCTAGTCCTGACTCCTAGTGTTGGATCACCCACAATTTGATCGGTTGGGTGACTGAGTCTGGGTTTCTTAGATTTTTCTAGAACTTGGTTCAGCCTCAGGTCCGGCTGGTCGGTTTGGTTCACTATTTGATTCAACTCTTTGGGCTGGTTCAATTATTGGTTCGATAATTGGTTCATTTGACTCACTAGTTGATTCAATGGTTAGTTCGTTTATGGGTTCAATTAAGGATTCACCAATTTGTTGATTATCTTCTTGATCAGTGTTTGATGAAGTTGGATTTTGATTTGAGTTAATTTCTTCATCAAATATTAGGTTGGTTGTTTCTTCGATTTTCTTGGTTTGGTTGTTGTAAACCCTATAGGCTCTACTTGTTGTTGAATATCTTAGGAAGATGCCTGGGGTTGACTTAGACTGGAATTTTCCTAAGTAGTCTTTGGTGTTTAAGATATGGACTTTGCATCCAAAGACCCTTAGGTAGTGTAGGTTTGGAAGTCTATGATAATATAATTCATAAGGTGTTTTGTTGTGTCGTTTGTTAATCAGGACCCTATTTTGGATGTAGCAGGCCGTACTGATTGCTTCTGCCCAATATTGATTAGCTAAATTAAATTCATTGAGCATAGCCCTAGCAGCTTCCTGTAGAGTTCTATTTTTTCTTTCGACTATCCCATTTTGTTGGGGGGGGGGGGTTCTAGGACATGAAAATTCATGTATATACCCATTTACCTTACAGAATTCCTCAAATCGTTGATTTTCAAATTCTCCCCCGTGGTCACTTCTAAGTCTTTTGATTTTAGTATCGTTTTGATTTTCAATTAACTTACAGAATTCATTAATTAAGTTTAGGGTTTCATCTTTGGTCTTTAGAAACCTAACCCAGGTAAACATAGAGTAATCATCAACTATTACTAAGCAGTACCGGCTTCTGCTTAGTGACTTGGCTCCATGTGAATCAAATAGGTCAAGGTGCAGGAGCTCAAGTGTGGTTTGAGTTAGATCAGATTGAATTGGTTTGTGATTAGATCTGGTTTGTTTACCTTGATTGTAGGATTCACAGATTAGGTTTTCATGATTTTTAATCTTGGGAATACCTTTAATTAAGCCAAGTTGGGTAATTTTTGAAATAGTTCTTAGGTTGGTGTGACCTAGTCTCCTATGTCAAAGGTTTAATTGTTCTAACTGGGTTAACATGCATTTAGGTACTAGGGGAAGGTTTATAGTGTAAACATTATTTTTCCTAGTGCCCTTAAGCATGATTTCTAAGTCTTATACGTTTTTAATCAGGCAGTTAGAATTGTTAAAGGTAACTATATAACCAGAATCACACAACTGACTTATGCTAAGCAAGTTAAAATTGAATTGTTCAACCAAGAGTACTTTCTTAATAATAAAGTTAGATTTGAGTTCAATATTGCCTGACCCAATTACCTTGAGTGTAGCATTGTTGCCAAATGCCACAGAGCCTAGGTTCTTGAACTTGAGTTTGGTGATTTTCAATTTATCTCCAGTCATGTATCTGGAGCAACCGTTATCCAACATCCATTGGTCCAAATCTTTATGTTCCTATACATAAAGAGTTTTGTTGATTTGGATCTAATTAGAATCAGGAATAGCCTAAATTGATTTTCACAGCCTAGTCTGTCTCACCCAAATCTAGGGTTTTCAATCACGTTAACCTTATAGGTTTTGTGAGAGAGGTTTTGATAAAAGAATTTTTGAAAAAAAGACATGATTTATTTTGAAAAACTTAATTAATTTTGGAAATAATTGAATTTATTTAAAAACTGTTTAAATCTATACATAACTGAGAATTTGTGTTAGATTTAAATTTTACAAAGACTAATTTGAATTTGAATTTCAGAGATTGGCTTCCAGGTCTTGGCGAGGCACTAGGTCTTCTTTGGCCGTAGCCTTATTAGATCATCAACCCTTTCCTTGACAAAGCCTTTCAATGAAATTTCATTTTCAAGATTATTCTTTGAAAAATTCTGGTCTAACTAGTTTGGGTCTTGGATCGGTAGCTTCGGCTAGTTTCACCAGTCTAAAGAGACCAAGTATACTTGACCTTATTAGAATTGGTTTCCCTAACGTACTATCATCTCACCTCCTCCCGATACTATGTTGTCAAGTTTCAGTTAAGTTTGTTCAGTCCTTAAACTAATCATTCCTAAGTCTAAGCATGGTAAATTGCAGAAATTAAGTAAACAATCAAACAGGCAAATTGCAATCAAGAATTGAATTTTATCTAACAATAACTATAGTTTTTAACTTGGCTCCCCCTGGACTAAAGCCACGATAATGATTAGGCAAGATGTGAATCTTGTCCTTGGGGATCCAAAATTGATTTGATCTAGTTTGTTGGTTCAGGCATAGTTTGGGTACCCATGCCTGAACTTTAGGTCTGGACTGGTTCAGTACAGCAAAGTAGGATCTTTGTCGAGACATAGTTCTATAGCCTAGTCCGGATCGATTTAGAACCGATTTCTGTTTTCCAAGAATCATGTCAAGATTCTTGGAACCACAAGTAAATCGTTCTAATGTTGATCTAAGATCCTTAACCTGAATTTTCAGGGAGGAGTTCTCTTTCTCAAGTTTTTCAACTTGAGTAGAGGTTCCTTCTTGAACCTTCTCAGTTAAGGGTTTAGGATCAGCTCCCTCTTTCAGGAGTTTTACTTCCTGTTGGAGGGATTCGATTCGGAGTTTGACTTTTGCCAAATCTCGAGAAAGGTAAGATATTAACTCGTTTAATTGACTTCTAGTAAAACCACTTACCTTGATTTCGCCGTCCTCTGAGAATGTCAGTCTGCCGTCGTCCTGTTCTGATTCTGACTCGATCTCGACTTCTTCTGAGGTGGTTAGTGCGAGTAGGTTCGATTGTGGGACCTCTTCTTCTTCTTCGGAGGAGGACTCGTCCCACGTTGCTTGAAGTGCCTTCTTCATCCTTCTATTCTTTTTGGTCTCCTTTAGGTTCGGACACTCCATCTTATAGTGACCTTTCTTCTTGCACTCGTAGCAGGTCACGTTGGGCTTGTTCTTTTCATTTGCGGGTTCAGCTGGTTCATCCTTTCTTCTACTGGCTTTTCGTTTGTTGGTTTGGTTCTTTAATTCTTTGTAGTAGTTTCTTGTCAGTCGAACCAGCTTAGGTCTATCTCCTTCTTCGTCTTCTGAGTCTGAGTCTGAGTTAGACTCGGGTTCAGGTTGAGGCTTTTTCTTTATTTTCCTTCCAGTTTTACCTGCAACAAAGGCAATACCTTTCTCGGCCAAATTGCAGTTAGTCTGTTCATGTAACTCTAATTCAGAGAACAATTCATCTAATTTAACTTTTGAAAGGTCCCTTGAAACTTTGTATGCATCTACCATAGATGCCCACAAGGTGTTTCTAGGGAAAGCATTTAAAGCGTACCTTATTAGGTCACGGTTTTCTACCTTGTGACCGATGGTGTGCAGTCCGTACATCAGTTCCTAGATTCGGGAGTGAAGCTGAGCTGCTGTTTCGTTGTCGGTCATTTTAATTGTATACAGCTTGTTCAGGAGGAGATCCCTCTTGCTGATTCGAGTATCTGATGTTCCTTCATGCAGCTCGATCAGTTTCCTCCACAGCTCCTTAGCACTGTTGAAGGGACCCACCCGGTTCAGCTCCTCTTTTGTTAAGCCGTATTGGAGGGTCTGGGTCGCCTTTGCATCCGCTTCAATTTTCCGTTTCAGAGCGGTGCCCCATTCTATGTAAGTCTGAGGTACTCCTTCAGCATTTCTTGGAATCTCCAGTCCGGACTGGATGATTATCCACATGTCCACCTGAGTTTTCAGGTGGACCTCCATTCTGCTCTTCCAGTAGGAGAAGTCTTTTCCACTGAAGAGAGGTGGTCTTGCGGTGCTGAAGCCTTCTTGCATGGCCATTTTATCTGAAATGTAAACGAGACACACAAAAAAAAGGAATATCCCAAGACTTGGTCTTGGATTAGTAGTGCGGGATAAAAAAAATTATTTGTCGAGGGGTGTTGCACCAGCCTAGATCAACGAGAAGAAATTCGAATAAAAAAGAAATATTAGAAGAATTTCGAGAAAAAAATATTAAAAAAAATTTGAACAAATCCGAAAAATTTTCAAACTGGTGGTTGCACCAAATTTGAACTTCCCCGCTCTGATACCACTTGTTGGATCGAGAGAAACGATTGAGGGGGGGTGAATATCGTTAAACGCTTTTCGGATGAAAACTAGAGTAAGTACACAGCGGAATAAAATCAATCGCGAACACAGGTAGTTTTACTTGGTTCGGAGCCTAGGTCGACTCCTACTCCAAGGCCCACGGTCGTTGACCGTTTTCTGCGGGCAATTCTATAAGTGAATTTTTCGGAGCAACGGGACGTCGTCAGCGCTTGAGTCTCGAGTCGGGAGGTTTCCGGAGCAGAGCGCGGGAGCAGAAGAGCGTGATTGCGTTGAAAGAATTGTTGTCCGAAGCCTTGGGGTCGAGAGCCTATTTATAGCCCCTGGGGGCGCCTGGATCATCGGGGGCGCCCCCCCCCACGTGACGGCCGGTCCGAGTTTTACTCGGTCAGCTCTGATCCCATCAAACTCGGGATCAGATCTTGACTGGGGCACCCGGGATGCTGGGGGCGCCCGGGTTGACCGGGTCAGGCTCTTAACCTGTTGGCTTTACTGCTGCCTGCTTCGACTGCTTGACCTGGGAGCGCCTGGGACGCTGGGGGCGCCCGGGAGCATGGGGGGCGCCCGGGAGCACGGGGGCGCCCGGGAGCACGGGGGTGCCCCGCCCATGAGCTGTCGAAGCCTGCCTTTACTTCTTGTGTTTTGTGTTCACCTTGGGGTGCCCGGGACACTCCGGGCGCCCTGGTTAGCTGCTGCCTCACTCCTTTGAGGCTCTCAGAGCTGCAGACACTCGTTCCTTTGGTCCTGCATCCAGGGTTAGTCCAAAACAACATAAAGCAATAAGATGTTAGTTTATACAGCCTTAGCTGTCTTGTATCTGACTTTGGGCCTCCAAAATGGAGCCCTAAGTCGAACCGACGCCTACTGTTCCCTCGTCGGGGAACGCGTCCTCACCTACTCCTCTCGGGAGAATGTACCTGATGCCAACTGGCTCCTCCGGTTGGACTTTTGCCCAGCAGTCCTTCGCCAGGTGCCTAGCTGTCCTTCGCCAGGTCTTCAGTACCAAGCTGCCCTTCGCTTGGTGCCTAGCAGTCCTTTGCTAGGTCTTTGTATCCTGGCATTCCTTCGCCAGGTGTTTAGCAGTCCTTCGCTAGGGCTTTGTATCCTTACATTCCTTCGCCAGGTGCCTAGCTGTCCTTCGCTAGGGCTTTGCCTGCACACTTGGGTAACATGTTAGACAAATAATATACCTTAACTTTTGAACCCTGTTGCCATTATCAAAATACAGGTTTGACTTGGGTGCTTTCTGTTGGTGCAGGAAGCACCATATCGAAACTTGTTTTGATATTGGCAAAGGATTCAAAGTTAAGTTTGTTTGTAATCTAACAATATTCACTGAGTGTGCAGGAAAAGCCCTAGCGAAGGGCTGCTAGGCACCTGGCGAAGGACTGCCAGGATCCAAAGCCCTAGCGAAGGGCTGCTAGGCAACTAGCGAAGGGATGCTAGTCACCAAGTCCTAGCGAAGGGTTGCCTAGCTGCTAGGCAACTAGCGAAGGGCTGCTAGTCACCAAGTCCTAGCGAAGGGCTGCTAGGCAACTAGCGAAGGGCTGCTAGTCACCAAGACCTAGCGAAGGACTGCTAGGCACCGGGCGAAGGACAGCTCGGTATCCAAGACCTGGCAAAGGACCGCCAGGCAAAAGTCCAACCAGAGGAACGGTTGGCATCAGGTAAATTATCCCGAGAGGAGTAGGTGAGGGCGCGTTCCCCGTAGAGGGAACAGTAGACGTCGGTTCGACCTAGGGCTCCATTTGGGAGGCCCAAAGTCAGAACCAAGACAGCTAAGGCTGTATGAAACTAACAACTTATTGATTTTTGTTGTTTTCGTACTAACCCTGGATGCAGGACCAAAGGAACGAGTGTCTGCAGCTCAGAAAGCCTCAAAGGAGTGAGGCAGCAGCTGAGTAGGGCGTCCTGAGTGTCCAGGGCGCCCCCAAGGTGAAGATGAAACAAATGAAGCAAATGAGCCTCGACTGAATACTGGCCGGGGCGCCCTCAGCAGCCAGGGCGCCCTCAGCAGCCAGGGCGCCTTCCGCGCCCAGGGCGCCCTCAGTAGTTAAGGCGCCCCGCGCCTATTCCAGCGAAGCCAATCACCCTTATCCAGCCGAGAAGCCCGCGCGGAAGGAGTCAAGCAAGGCGCCCCCAGCGTCCAGGGCGCCCCCAGGGTCAAACCTCATCCCTATTCGGGTGGGATAAAGTTTGACCGAGCGAAGCTCGGATCGCTTGACACGTGGGGGGCGCGCCCGACGTCCAGGGCACCCTGAGGTGCTATAAATAGCACCCAACGCCCAGGCTTCCAAGGATATCTCGAACACAAAGCTTCTACGCTCTTTTGCTCTCACGCCTCGCTCCGGAAACTGCCCAACTCGAGCCGACGACGTCCTGCTGCTCCGGAAAAAGTCAATCCACTCCGGACGTCGGTAAAGAAGAGTGAATTTCAATTTACTGCACTTACTCTGTAATCAATATTTGTAAATTGTTTTTGCGCCTATATAGAATTGCCGAAAGTAAACGGTCAACGACCGTGGGCCTTGGAGTAGGAGTCGACCTAGGCTCCGAACCAAGTAAAACCTCCCGTGTTTGCGTTGTGTGTTTTTACTTCCGCTGTGCAATTTCTCTTAAGTTTTCAAATCCGAAAGTTTTCCGATATTCACCCCCCCTCTATCGGTTCTCTCAATCCAACAAGTGGTATCAGAGCGGGGAAGCTCAAATTTGGTGCCACCACCAATTTGAGAGTTTTTCGGATTTATGAAATTTTTTATTTTCTTTTCTTTTTGTTAATCAACACCACTCGATCAGTCTCGCCTTTTTCAATTTTAAATTTTCATATTTTCACCATAAGTCTGAATTGATAAAATAAATAATTTTTGAAAATTTGTCATAAATTTTTTATTATTATTTTAATATTTTTCTCAAAATTCGTGCTACTTTAATTCGAGCAAAATTTTTCCCAACATTAAAATCTTACTTTTTCATTATTAATCAGAATTGAAAAAATCGTCATTCTCAAAAATTTATCATAAATTATTTTTATTATTTTATTATTATTTCGCCTCGAAATTCGTGTAATTTTTTTGGGGCTACTTTTTTTTCCCGCACTACTAATCCAAGACCAAGTCTTGGTACATTTCTGTTATTTCTTTTGTGTGCAAGTGATCATTTTAAATGGCCAACCGAGAATGGAACAGTGCCCGTCCACCACTCTTCTCTGGCGAAAAGTTCAACCCCTGGAGAAGTCTAATGGAATCCCACCTGAAGGCCAATCTGGATCTTTGGTTGATAATCCAAACGGGGTTTAAATTCCCCACAGAAGATGGGATAGCACTCGCTTGGGACAAATTGGACGAACCAACTTTGAGGAAGATCGAGACTGATGCCAGGGCAACAGTAATCTTACAATGTGGCCTGACCAAAGAAGAACTGAAGCGGGTTGGATCCTTCAACTGTGCCAAAGAAATGTGGGAAAAGCTAATCAGACTACACGAAGAGAGCTCCGTTGTTGAGATCTTAGAAGCTCAAGAACAAGTAGCTGAGACGGACTCGACACCCGACGACGAAAACGAACCAGAATTAGACGACGAGTTGACTGAGACAAAAATGGTAACCAATTTCAAATCTTCTTTTAAATTAAGGTTAAATAATCAAGTTGATACTGCAATGGTCGAGGAAGGTATAGTTTTTATTGCAGGGAAAACCCCAAGAGAACCACCAAAGAAGAAGATTCAACCTGTACCTGAGTCCGACTCAGACTCAGAATCTGACGACGAAGGAAGGGATCCTTGGAAACTGGTCTGGTTGGCTCGCGACCGCTACAAAATACCAAAGAAACAATCAAGCAAAAGAAAGATGGCTAGAATCAAGGGGGAGATTCCCAACCGGGAATCAAAAGGTAAATTTACAGTATTTGAAAATTCATTATTTACCATGAATAATATGAGTGAATCTTATAAGGCTAATGTGTTAGAAATTCATAATATTGCTGTTTTTGATAATCCAGAATATTATTACGATTATGATGTAACTTAGATAATTTTTTTTTGCTTTAATTGTATGTTTCTTTTTATTTCATTTTTATTTTTTTTAATTAGGATTGATTAGTTTAAGGATAAAATAGTTTAACTGAAATTTGAACAACATAGTATTGGGTGGCGGTGAGATGATAGTACGTTAGGGAAACCAACTCTAATAAGGTCAAGTATACTTGGTCTCTTTAGACTGGCGAAACTAGCCGAAGCTACCGATCCAAGACCCAAACTAGTTAGACCAGAAGTTACCAAAAAGTAATTTTGAAGATGAAATTTCACTAAAAGACTTTGTCTAGGAAAGGGTTGATGATCCAATAAGGCTACGGCCAAAGAAGACCTAGTGCCTCACCAAGACCTGGAAGTCAATTTTTGAAATTCAAATTCAAGTTATTTCTTGTCAAATTCAAATCTAACACAAATTTCAATTGATCTTAGACTCAACTACTTTTTCCAAAATAAAGTTAAAATTCATTAAAATGGTTTTCAAAGCTGATTCAATTTTTCAAAATTAATCATGAATCTTCAAAGTATAATCCTTACTTCTATTTAAATTTGTCTCACAAAACCCATAAGGTTAACATGCTTGATCATGTAGAACTGGGTGAGACATCTAGGACCTAAAAGCATAATTCACTATCCTTTTAAATAAATAAAAAGGTTTGCAAAAGTTATTCAAAATTTTTCAAATTTATTCAGTTTACTGTACCCTCCTTTTCATCTCTATTTTTCTTAAAATATTGAATTTCATGTTAAAATAGACCCATTTTAAATAGAATCTTGTTTGGTTTAGTTATTGATTGGTAAAACATAGTCAACTGAGTCAAGCTTGGAGAACACAGTCAAACCCTAGTCAACATAGTCAAACCTGGTCAACACTGAAGTTCCATAAAGAACTTAGATAAAAATCAGACTGTGTCAGATACAGGGGGAGTTTCTTTTAATACTTTTCAAAAAATTAAATTGTTTTTCAAAACCCTTATGCTCTAAATCTTATTATCATGTCGATAAGGTTTTTCAAAAATTGATTCAAAATCCTTCGTATACTACTATCTGTTTGAAAATTATCATCATTTCAAAATATTTTTTGAAAACTATTTTCAAAAATGTATCTCCTTGAAAGTTATCATACTCAGAAGGTTATTCAAAATTATTCTTTTGATTTTAATAAACCCAAAAGACACAGAGGAAGGTCCACTTCATGATCTACAAGGACTTCTAGGATGTGTCAAATTTAAAGGGAGTTTGAGTCAAAAGAAGAATTTCTGAAATGTTTTTTTTGCTTTTGTTTTGAAATTGTTAGATAAATTCCTTTGATCTGAACTGAACCCTAAAGACTTAGAGGAAGAATACTTGTGGTCAACAAGCTTCCAAGGATTGCGTCAAATTTAGGGGGAGGTCAAATTAAAAGAGTTATTAAACATTTCTAAATAATATATTTTCATACACTATATTTTCAAAATTGTGTCGAAAACATATATAATTTGTCTTACAAAATATTATTTTAAAAAAATTTTGTGGCTTATAAAATTATTTTTGAAATACCTTAGAAAACAATACTTGACATTGGAAAATTTTCCAGGACACTTAGGAAAAGATCTTGTAGTTAACAAGGTTTCCTAGGATTGTGTCAGACTGAAAAAGAAACCAAGTAAAGTATCATGATCTCAAAATAACATTAAATTCTTTTAAAATATTATGTTTAAAAGTACTTATATTTTTCAAAGATTGCGTGATATCTTTTAAAAAGTACTTCTATTTTTTCAAAATGTAATATGTTCAAAAGTACTAATACCTTTCTAAAGCAATAGTGTTCTAAGTACGTGAATTTTCTAAAGACTTGACTACAAATACAAAATCTTTTTCCAAAATTACACAATATCTTTTAAAGCGGAGTTTTTTTTGTGCAATTTAAGTTGTGTGCTTTCAGAATTATACTAAGTATTTTTATATTTTCAAAACTCATAAGCTCTGATACACACATTTTTTTTAAAATCTTCTTTCAAAAAGTTCCTTATTGATAGATGGCCAGGAGAGAGAAAATTTTGAATTTTATCTTGTTTTCACTAAGTATTTTTAAGTGCTTTAAAATTGGTCTAAGCATCTTCCAAGTACTGTCAAAACCTCTAAAGCACTAAGTACATTTATTTTGAAAATATTTCTAAGCAAAATCTTTCTTAGTAAACAAAGTTTGTCTGAGCAAAAACCTTTGAAATTTTTGACAAATGTTTCTAAGCAAAAATCTATGTTTTAGCAAAAACTTGTCTATTTAAAGATTTTTCCAAGTAAAAATGGGTTTTAATACACAAAATATGTTTCAAGGAAATTTCTCTATGAGTGTAAATGTTGAACATTTTTAAAAGGAAAACCTGTTTCCAAAATATTAGCTATGAAAGTTACTCTTGAAAACTATGTTGCAAGTTTTTGCAAGTTTTTTTATAAGGAGAAGAGTTGTCACATTAAGGGGGAGCTTCATGTATTTTCAAAACACCTATTACCTTGAACATCATTTTTTTTGAAATCCATTACTTAAAGTTTTTCTTGAAAACTAAGTTTTTAAACTCCCTTACTTAAATTTATTTTAGTGAAACTCAAAACTCCCTATTAGATACCTTGTTCGCCCATGTATGTCTTTGATATATGTCAAAGGGGGAGGAAAGGTCAAAGTTAAGGGATATAACACAAGTATTCAGGGATTTAGGGGGAGTATAAAATTTTTTTTCTACACTTATACTGTTCATACTCCTTCATTTCTTAGCTGTTATATGTTTTTTACTTAACTTTGAATTGTGTTGCCATAAATCAAAAAGGGGGAGATTGTTGGTGCAGGAAGCACCATATCGAACCTTGTTTTGATACTGGCAAAGGATTCAAAGTTAAGTTTGTTTGTGATCTAACAATATTCACTGAGTGTGCAGGAAAAGTCCTAGCGAAGGGCTGCTAGGCACCTGGCGAAGGGCTGCCAGGATCCAAAGCCCTAGCGAAGGGCTGCTAGGCAACTAGCGAAGGGTTGCTAGTCACCAAGTCCTAGCGAAGGGCTGCTAGGCAACTAGCGAAGGGCTGCTAGTCACCAAGACCTAGCGAAGGACTGCTAGCCACCGGGCGAAGGACAGCTCGGTATCCAAGACCTGGCAAAGGACCGCCAGGCAAAAGTCCAACCAGAGGAACGGTTGGCATCAGGTAAATTCTCCCGAGAGGAGTAGGTGAGGATGCGTTCCCCGTCGAGGGAACAGTAGGCGTCGATTCGACCTAGGGCTCCATTTGGGAGGCCCAAAGTCAGAACCAAGACATCTAAGGCTGTATGAAACTAACAACTTATTGCTTTTTGTTGTTTTCGTACTAACCCTAGATGCATGACCAAAGGAACGAGTGTCTGTAGCTCAGAAAGCCTCAAAGGAGTGAGACAGCAGCTGAGTAGGGCGCCCTGAGTGTCCAGGGCGCCCCAAGGTGAAGATGAAACAAATGAAGCAAATGAGCCTCGACTGAATACTAGCCGGGGCGCCCTCAGCAGCCAGGGCGTCCTCAGCAGCCAGGGTGCCTTCCGCGCCCAGGGCGCCCTCAGTAGTTAAGGCGCCCCGCGCCTATGCCAGTGAAGCCAATCACCCTTATCCAGCCGAGAAGCCCGCGCGGAAGGAGTCAAGCAAGGCGCCCCCAGCGTCCAGGGCGCCCCCAGCGTCAAACCTCATCCCTATTCGGGTGGGATAAAGATTGACCGAGCGAAGCTCGGATCGCTTGACACGTGGGGGGGCGCCCCCGACGTCCAGGGCGCCCGAGCTGCTATAAATAGCACCCAACGCCCAGGCTTCCAAGGATATCTCGAACACAAAGCTTCTACGCTCTTCTGCTCTCACGCCTCGCTCCGGAAACTGCCCAACTCGAGCCGACGACGTCCTGCTGCTCCGGAAAAAGTCAATCCACTCCGGACGTCGGTATAGAAGAGTGAATTTCAATTTACTGCACTTACTCTGTAATCAATATTTGTAAATTGTTTTTGCGCCTATATAGAATTGCCCAAAGTAAATTGTCAACGACCGTGGGCTTTGGAGTAGGAGTCGACCTAGGCTCCGAACCAAGTAAAACCTCCCGTGTTTGCGTTGTGTGTTTTTACTTCCGCTGTGCAATTTCTCTTAAGTTTTCAAATCCGAAAGTTTTCCGATATTCACCCCCCCTCTATCGGTTCTCTCGATCCAACACTTTCTGCACCAACATAGTATAAATAAGGGTTCACCCCCAAGGCTTCAGGACAACTTACAAATCTTGCTCTCAACACTTTCGTTCAAGAGCTACACTCCGACAAGTTCCGTATTCGCGATTCAAGTGCCGCCGCCGACTTGCTGCTCCGAACATCCAACCTTTCCGGTCGTCGGTAATAGTTTAATTATTTAAGTGTTGTAATTCATTTTCAGTTCTATATTTGTACTCCAACTTGTAAACTCTTTTCAAATATAGAATTGCCCATCATAAATAGTCAAGGATCATGGGCCTTGGAGTAGGAGCCGACCGCGACTCCGAACCAAGTAAAAAGAAATCGTGTTAGTGATTGATTTTACTATTTCCGCTGCGTAATCGCTCTATTTGTCCGAAAACTATTACGATCGAAATTCACCCCCCCCCTCTATCGATTCAATCCGATCCCAAAGAACGCGCCTTTCGCCTACTCCTCTCAGGAGAAGTTTGCCAACCGGCTACACCGGTTGGACTTTTGCCCAATCTTACGACCAGGACTTATTGCCCAGCGTTCACCAGGACTTCGGTGCCCAGCCCTCGGCTAGGACTTATTGCCCAATTCCTCGAATAAGGACTTCATGCCCAGTCCACGACCAGGACTTATTGCCCAACCCTATGTTAGGACTTCGGTGCCCAGCCCACGGTCAGGATTTATTGCCCAATTCCTCGAATCCGGACTTTGTGCCCAACCCTCGGTCAGGTCTTCGGTGCCCAGCCCACAGCCAGGACTTAGTGCCCAATCCATGATCAGGACTTAGTGCCCAATTCTTCGAACCAGGACTTATTGCCTAGGTTAACTAGGACTTTTAATCACTTTGGTACTGATTTCTTGACTTACCCTTCCCTTGTTTAATGTATCACTAACTTAAGCATATTGTTAAACATTGAAACACTCGAGGAGGGCATCACTGATGCATCTTGCACCAACAAAACACACAATGTCCTTCTTATCCTTCCGTACCATAGGGCTGACCTCCTTTGGCTTCTCCTTGGTCTTGGGTGCCACTTGCACCTTCTTTTTGACCAATTTGGGACACTTACTCCTGTAGTGTCATCTTTCCCTACACTCAAAGTGTAAGATGTGTATACTAAAAGACTTGCCTCTTTTATATATGATCATCTTTATTTTGAAAAGAGAATCACAACATCACTAGGTGCTTATTTATATTAGTGCATGCATGAAAGTCCTTTACAACGCATTGTAGATAACATGGTGTATGGTGTTACACGGAAGATCATATTATCAGTCCCTTGCCTAGTATAAGTAGAGGCTCACAACTGAGATGAAATTGGACAAACCATCGGGATGGTTGTAGTGTAATTAGGTGTGGTTGGTCTTGACCATAGAATTACACTAGTGTGCTTTAAATACATTGAGCAGGACCAAAACCAGAGGTTATCCAATTTGTACTTACTTGATAATTGGATAGGACCTCAGATTTTATTACGGAGTA
Organism: Boesenbergia rotunda; assembly: GCA_024364735.1. Classification (NCBI taxonomy): domain Eukaryota; kingdom Viridiplantae; phylum Streptophyta; class Magnoliopsida; order Zingiberales; family Zingiberaceae; genus Boesenbergia; species Boesenbergia rotunda. Next base: position 93,088 of record JAGFNQ010003340.1, on the reverse strand, counting down.
CGATCCCTAAATCTCGATATAATAACGGGCACATATTATTAATTATTATTTCTTTGATTTACCAATGGGCGAGATCTATTCTGTTAGATCGATAGGCCCGATAAGTTGGGAGATAATATTAATAATATAGTGTGTCATTGATTATTGATGGAATTCATGTCCTAGTGAGTTGGGATGATGATGCCCCCTTGATGAGCTCAAAAGGTTCATCATGCTAAACCCTGCAGGTGGATTTGATCTGCCATGATGATAAGGTTGAGTGGTACTAATCAAGGATCCAGAAGTTAATTAATTTGAATTGACAGTAATTTAAATTAATTAATGGGCATTCGATATCTTAAACATGGGGGGATGGATGACTCGTAATATGTGGGGTTTGGTGAGGAAGTTCAATTAAGATCTTTTAGTGGAATAGATCTTAATTAATGGATCGGGTTTAGATCCATTGGTGGGCCAAGATCCAACTCCTCCTCTTGGTCCCTACCTTAGCCCTATAAATACCCCATGGGATCATGAAACCAAGGCTTAATCCAAGAGTTGACACCCTAGGCCTCTCCCCTCTCCGCTCTCTCTTCTATTCTCCCTTAGGGTTCGGCCGGCGCCAAGGAGAAGAGGCTTCTCCTCTTCGGTCCTTCTTCTTCTCTCCACCAAGCTTCGGCTAAGACTCATAGAGACAAGGAAGGGAAGCTCTCTTCCTTTTGTGGTGACCAGCAGGGGGGAGAAGTCGCTGGCGGCCGGTGGGAGCGGCACAAGCAAACTTGCGGCGGCGCCGTAAGGTTGAGGGAGGGGCTGAGTTTTGGGTTGTTTGGTTGAGGATGAAGGAGAATTCTCTCCTTCTTCATCTTCTTCTCCTTTCTCTCGAGGTTAGCAGCTGGTCTGGTGGCCCTAGTGCAGCTCCGACGGTCAGCGACGCAAGGGAAGAGGAGGTGAAGGCTTACGGCGAGTAAACCTATAGGAGCTAGGGTTTCTTATTCGGCCAAGTCAAGGAGAAGAGCTCGATTGGAGTGCTTCGGTGATCTCGGTTCCTGGTAGATCATCACCCACACGACGTCCGGGAAGGGAGGGACATAAGGTAGAAGGTTGCGAGGTAATCGAGAAGGTATAATCTCTTCCCAAGCTCCTTATGTTTTATTGTGCCATGTTTATTTGCCTCGTCATTTCATGTTTGTTTGTTAATTATTTTGATTGTTTGTCATGGATAATAATTAACTAACTGGACCCCGACCATAAACACAAAAGTCAGCGATCCACCCGTCGTCTTTTCCGCAGTTAATTAATCCAGAAAGTTACAGGGCCTTAACCTTGGATTAATTAACACGGCGACGAGATGGTCGTTGGGAGACGGGTCTCCATTCAGATTAATTTTAATCCGTAGACATGGAGAGGTCACTCAAGGACGACCAACTTTTCGCTAAGGAAATCCGCCAAACCATACCCAACAATTGGTATCAGAGCTGAGGTTTCCAGTTTTGTGTTTAGGATTGGTTAATTTTTGCATTTTTTTCATACATTATATTTTGCTGGATGATACGTGGATGTGTGTAGGCTAACTTTGTGTTGCAGGCACGAGATTCCAACTTGTCATGGGCAAATATTTGATATGTGAATGGTTCTGCAATTATTGTAAATTAGTTAATCCTCGGAGTTGACGAGGCTAGGTAGTATTTAACTTTTGTAATTAAATATGGCACATGTTTAGCCAAGCTATTTATTTTACTTTCGATCTAGTTTTCATGTACACTCCTTTGTGTAGTATAGGATCGATGATGTAAATAATTAGCTAGTTATTTCAGCTCGGAGATCCCTCAAGGTAGCTTGCACAGAAGGAAAGGAGGAGTGGACGAAGTGACGACACGACTGGAGGCGCATTGGAGACCAAGGCAATGAAAGTTGGAAAATCTAGAATTTTCTATTTTTCATATGTTGGTTATGTGCTTGTTGTGTGAATGTGCTAGTTAAAATTCCTCGTAATAAATTACTAAGTGAGAGAGGGACTCTAAGGGTCCCATGGCCTCCATTACAATCCGATAAGTGATGCGAACAAGTCTGCGCGTCGGCTCTGAGTGCCTTCTTCCCCATCGGATGGACTTGTTCTGCGGATCACTAGGTCAGAAAAAACTATAGAAAATTATTAAAGAGCATGTGTACTTCCCCATCGGAAGACACATAATCGGAAATAATTTTCTTAATATCGTGTAATGGTAAACACTTAGATGCGAATAAGAGTATCCTCCCCATCGGAGTCACTGCTATTATTTTGTAGGGCCGAAGTTAACCAACTATTAATCTTACTTGTTAAAAAGTTAGGTTGACGAGATAGTAAGATTAATGGGTAAAACCTTCTCTTACGAATGTAGAAGTTCATATACGTCCACACCATCGTGGCATACGAATTTCTCGATGTATAGGGGTGTTGGTTGATTTCAAAAATTTATTGTTTTGAGGAATCAATTTATTTTCGATTTCTAAAATAGTGTATGTTGTGATTCTCAGTATTTTCAAAATGGCCTTTAACCCACTACCTACAATACTTAAGGAGAATAAACTTACTAGACCCAACTATATTAACTGGAAGAGAAACCTTGACATTGTCCTTACTGCTAAAGAATACAAGTATGCACTCTTTGAGGACTATCCCAAAAGGCCTAGCGAGAACTCTAGTGAAGAGCAGAGGGAGCGCTTTAAGAAGTGGGTCAAGGCAGATGAGATGACGTGGTGCTACATTCTGGCATCTATGTCAAATATTTTACAACATAAGCATCAGGCCATGCCCACTGCTTATGCAATGATGCTAAACCTCAAGGAGCTTTTCGGGCACCAGGGTCGGGCAGCTAGGCAGGTTGTGATGAAGAACCTAATGATGACGACTACTATGGTCGAAGGGACACCCGTTAGGCATCATGTCCTAAAAATGATGGCTCACCTCAATGAGATTGAGGTACTGGGAGCACATATCGATGGGGAAACCCAGGTTGATATTATACTCCAGTCTCTGCCTAGGAGTTTTAAGTAGTTCCGGCTCAACTATAACATGAACAACCATGAGTATACATTAGGGGAACTGCTAGGAGAACTCCAAGCGGGAGAGGGGATATTTCGTCAGAGTTCACAAGCCTTAGTGACTCAAAGGGTTTCCTCTTCTATGCCGAAAGGCAGGAAGAAGAAGAAACAAGGAGGGTTTAAGAAGGCAGCAACATCGCAGGGACCTCGGACTGGCGTGAAGAAGCCGAAAGACAAGTGCTTCACGTGTAAGCAAACTGGACACTGGAAGGCAGACTGTCCTCGTCGTCCTTGTGCTTAGTCGTTGAAACATGTTTAGCGGTGTTATCTACCAGTACCTGGTGCGTAGATACGGGAGCTATTGATCATATCTGCAATACTCTGTAGGGGTTCCAGGAATCCCGATGACTGGCTGATGGAGAAATCGTAGTCTATATGGGCAATGCTACGGAGGTAGCAGCAGTTGCAGTGGGTGATTTTTATTTGTCTTTTGAGAGAAATAAAGTGTTAGATCTGAGAGATTGCCTATATGTACCCTCATTTAGAAAGAATTTAATTTCAGTTTCTAAGTTAATAAAAGATGGATATTCTATTGCTTTTAATAACAGAGTTGTTATAAAGAGAAACAGAGAGATTATCTGTTCGAGTACTATGGTTGGCAATCTGTACACTCTTCAACTAAAGACTCTCACGATGCAAACAGTAGTGAATAGCTTGTCATCTAACCTAAGTAAGAGAAAGGAGACTTCTAAGATGAATCGGGCGTATCTTTGGCACCTTAGACTTGGTCATATTAACCTTAGTAGGATTCAGAGGTTGATAGCCGATGGGCCCTTGGGTTCATTGGTGGTGGAAGACTTCCCAACCTATGAGTCTTGCTTTGAAGGTAAGATGACCAAGAGGTCTTTCAAGGCTAAGGGGAATAGGTCCAAAGATGTGCTAGAACTAATTCATTCTGATTTGTGTGGTCCTATGTCAATCCAGGCTAGAGGTGGTTTTGAATATTGCGTCACTTTCATTGACGATTATTTAAGGTACGGATATATTTACCTGATGCGTCGGAAGTCTGAATGCTTTGATGAGTTCAAAGAGTTCAAGGCTGATGTGGAGAAACATCGGGGTAAAAGTATCAAGACAATACAATCTGATCGTGGTGGTGAGTACCTCTTTGGAGAGTTTAGGACCTACCTATCAGAGGCTGGGATTCAGTCCCAGCTAACTGCACCCAGTACGCCCCAACAGAACGGGGTGGCAGAAAGAAGGAATAGGACTCTTATGGAAATGGTTAGGTCAATAATGAGTTATTCTGACTTACCTGATTCGTTCTGGGGATATGCTCTGGAAACAACAGTGTATATACTGAACTTGGTTCTATCTAAGTCAGTCCCTTCTACTCCCACAGAACTGTGGACTGGGCGCAAGCCTAGTCTAGGACATGTTCGGATTTGGGGTAGTCCAGCACATTTGCTGAAGGGAGATACTGATAAGTTGTAATCTCGTACGGAAGTACGTCTGTTCGTAGGCTATCCTAGGGGAACGAAAGTTGGCCTGTTCTATAGTCCTAAGAATCAGAAGGTAATCGTTAGCACGAATGTCAGATTCATAGTAGAAGACTATGTGATGAACCACAAGCCCAAGAGTAGACTAGTGCTTGAAGAATTAAGAGGGGGTGTTCTGACCTTAGGACCAATTGTACAAGAGGATACACCACAAGTGATTGCACCGCGTGTCATAGAAGATACACAGGTAGTACCTCATCGCAGTGAGAGGTGATAGATCAAAGACGTTTGCTAGAGGGGGGGTGAATAGCAATTCTTCGTCGTTTTCTCTACAAGATTGTTAGCACAGCGGAAATACAAATAAAATAAGACTAACAATACTACACAATGATAACAAACTGATTTACTTGGTATCCACCCCGAACGGGTGACTAATCCAAGAATCCGTCTGTGGATGACTCCCCGGATAACCTCCAGCTAGCTCTCGTCGCTCCTTGTGGGTGGAGAAACCTCGCCACAATCCCAAGCAACCCTCTGAGCACAAAAACTACTATCTTGCTTTTAACCAAGACAAGATTCGTCAAGAATCTCAGCCACCACGAAGTCCGCTTGAAATACGACTCGGGTTGAAACCCTCGCCACCAGTCAACTGCTCCCAGGGCAGTCAACTGGTGCCACTGAAATTCGACTATTGCACCCCAACGTTCGAATTCTCAGCCAACTCACCAGTCACCTACCAGTCGATTGCTCCCATAATAGTCGGCTGGTCCCCCGGGCAGAACCTTTCTGTGAGTTTTATCAGCCGACTGCCCCAATGGCAGTCGACTGCCCCACTCACACACCTAGGGTTTCCCTTCCCGAGTGCATTTCACTCCGCACTCAAACCCTAGGACTTTCCCGAGTACAATCACACAGCACTCGTACCCTCACGACTCGACTGACTCCTCATCCGCAACCTCGATTGTTACCTTCGCGCCCTCTTCATCTTCGGCCCTCGTCCCTCGGATGCGCACGCAAGCCTCCAGCTTGCCTCCATGCCACCCTTCACATACGCCTTGAAGTCCGCGCCCATCAACTCATCGTCCCTGCTCTCCAAGGTCCCTCGGGTGCACACAAGCCTCCAGCTTGTCTCCATGCCACCCTTCACCGTACCGAGGCTGTCCAGCCAAGTCCATATGTGTAACTTATACAATCTGCACACTCAACATACACATATAAGATAACAAGGGTAAATCTAACTTAAACCCTTTGCCCAACATCAAAACACTTGGTCACTCCGGACCACAGATTGCCTCAACAATCTCCCCCTTTTTGATGTTTGGCAATACGTTTAAGTTAGGGAATGCAATATAGTAGTCAATAGCAAAAACCATGCTAAAACAAATGCATATGCAATGTATACATGGATCCTATCCCAAGGCATCCTGCACCTAACCCTCCAAGTTAGGAATTTTTACACACTTAGCCCTCCAAGCCTGGACTTTTCACACCTAGCCCTCCAAGCTAGGACTTTTTACACCTAACCCTCTAAGTTAGGATTTTCACTAAAACGGGCTTTTTAAAGCTTCTCCCAAGCTCCCCCTACATTGGACTTACAAAGACTTTTGAAGAACCTCTCCATGGTTCCCCTTACGCTAAGAATGGAACAACCATGCTCCCCTAAACCTAGGGTTTCTAGCAAAGGAGTGTTTGGTTTCTCAACTTAAACCCAACACTTCTCCCCCTTTGCCTAACATCAAAAAACTTCAACAATATCCCAATTATTGGATTTTTTAATCCCTAATGATCATAAACAATGTGTACTAGCCCCCCATACACTTGTTTTGCATCATTTGGACACATACCCAGTTGCTGAAACTTAATTCACCTTTTACTAGTCGACTGCCCCCCAGGGCAGTCGACTGATACTCTGAAAATCAAAATTTCAGCCTTTCTGACGAAATTCAGAAATGCGCCAGAAATTCCACAAATCTCCAAAAATTCTCAAATTTTGTAGAGACATTTGTGGTACCCATACCTACTTGGGAAAAATACATTCCAAAATGTATCTATTACCATTCCCACGTTTGACACAAAATCCAAAACTAGCAAAAAGGTTCACTCAAACCTTAACCAAAAGTCCTAGTTTTGGTTTCCCCTTGATGTCTTTGCCCATACCAATCCACAATGCATCCCTAGCATTGATTTATATGGCATTTGCACATATGACCCCAATGTCATATTTCCATGCATTAAACTCAAAAATACTGTGCCAAAACTCATGAATTGAGACTCAAGTCTGTCTCCAATTCTTTTGGCACATCCTATGGTCCATCTAGACCTCTAGGAGGAACCCTCCTAATATCCATTCACCATATATCCCAAAGGCTCCTAGAGCTCCCCCTTGAGCTCTTAGCCCTAGCCACCTCCCTAGATGACTCAACCATCACTAGGCCACATCGGTGTTCCACCGGTGACTCTTGGCCTACCAACTTGACACTCTTAACCTTAGACTCCTCGTCTTTGGTTAAGTCCTTCTTTTCCCCTTTAAATGACATTCCCTTGCCATTTTTGGACTTCCCCTTCTTGCCATAATCATATGCTACCCTAGCATATTTCTTCCCCTTGGCATGGGAGTTCTTAGACCGGTATCCCAACTCCGATCTATCATTGGTGCGGTTTAAGCTACCCAACACCATGTCTAAGCCCTTAGAACCAACTGTGAATCTTTCTAGGGTCTTTTCTAATGTATCAAGCCTTGCCCTCAAGGCTTGATTTTCCCTTTCTAGAATTCTAACCTTAGAACCCATATGTCCACCTTGGACATTCCCAGGACTACCCATTTTCCTAGGCACATTCCTTCCCTTTTTGGGATTAGTTCCATGATCCTTAGGTCTAGAGGTCTTGGGTTGATCATGATGAATGTTTCTCCTAGGATTTTGATCTACCTTGTTACTCCTAGTCCTATCATTATACTTAAATCCAAAATTATGCACCATTAAGCATTTTTCATTAAATCTAGCATGCATGGAGGGATGATTGACATTATTTCTAATATGTAATGAGGAACTTGAAATTGAATTACATTTTACCCTAGGGTTAGGAATTACCTCCCTTACCCTTGAAGTTCCCCCTTGATGTGATCTTCTTCTCTTCTTTCTTTCCTCCTTCTCCCATCTTCTTAGATGCTCTATTTTCTTTATTTCTCCTTTTCTAGGACACTTAGTATGGTAGTGCCCTAGCTCTCCACATGTGAAGCATCGGATCTTCTTCTTTTTATCTTGGGCCTCTTCATTCCTACAACCCACGTTAGATTTAAAAGAATTTGAATTGAGTTTAGATTTTATCTCCTTTTTACCTTTTGGACACTTGTCCTTGTAGTGCCCTTTTTCATTGCAACCAAAGCATGTGATATGTTCTTTTGATTTGGCTTTGGTGGAGGTTGGAACTTCTTCTTCAACTTTTGATGATGTGGATACTGTAACGCCCGCCTTTTTTTTCCCATAAAGCGGCGTTACGTTAACATGAGTAGGGCAGGTAGACATCATAAGGCAGCAGAATAACTTTAATCTTACACATACATGCACCTACTACCATTCCTAACATAATGACATGGGAACTTGGCATATTGACTTCATACTTAGCATCATATCATGTCATACTTAACATCATGTCATAGAGTCACATAAGTCATCATTCAAGCACATAAGTAGCAAAGGTAAAGTTCTAACATAAGATGAGTAAACATATGGTTTTCTTGGCCAAGTCACTACCACACACATGCATTCTTGCCCTCCTGCTGCTTCCTTATTGTCCCCTTGCGTGATCTGTGGTATAAGGAAAATAAGACTATAAGCACACAGGCTTAGTAAGACTCTTTCCTACTCACTAAAACCATTCATCACTTAATCATGAGCACATGAAACATTAACATAACTTGGTGCTCTACATAGAACATAAGTATCTAAAATCATTTAGCATGACCTAGTTCTTACATAGTACATGGATATAAGATCTCACTTAACATGGCATGAACATAAACATAAGTAAACATTCTTAGCATGACATGATACATGGCATAAACGTAAACATAAGTAAATATTCTGAACATGGCATGATACATGGCATAAACGTAAACGTAAGTAAACATTCTTAACATGGCATGATACATGGCATAAATGTAAACATAAGTAAATATTCTGAACATGGCATGATACATGGCATAAACGTAAATGTAAGTAAACATTCTTAACATGACCATAAGCATAAATCGTTTACTATCATGCATATTTCTTGACATGAAACATAAGCACAAGACATTACTATCATGGCATAATGCACAACATGAATGAATGCATGAGTCAAATGCATATACATAAGGATGCTTAACTTTTAAAATCATACTTTTAAATACTTAAACATAATCATCACATCATTGGGGTCCCCGGCTTGTACCACATACATACATCATGTGCGCGTATCCCTAAGTAAATACGAGGTAGCTAGCCTCGACCTACTAGGGTAAGGACAGCATAGTCGGTAGTCCCAGAACCGAGGCGTTCTTAAGGTGCCCATCCCTGTTGCACAGCTTCGGTAGTGCCAGAACCGTGGACAGCATATTCGGTAGTCCAGAACCGGGGCGTTCTTAAGGTGCCCATCCCTTGGACCCATACTTCGGTCCGGTACAAGCCCATTCATAAAGTAAAATACTTTACATGCTTCATCATTCATAAGATATTCATGGCATATTTAACATAGCATAACCTTGTTACATGAAGCATGACTTAAAACATGCTTGTCCTTTCATTGTTCATTCCTAATGCATAGCATCATGATGCCTTGAAGGCATGAGCATTATCTTCATTCATAAACATGATATGCATCTTCTTTCATAAAACATGGCATGCATCATCATTCATAAAACATGGCATGCATCTTCATTCATAAAATATGGCATGCATCTTTATTCATAAAACATGGCATGCATCTTTATTCCTAAAACATGGCATGCATCTTCATTCATAAAACATCATTCTTATTCATAGTGCTTGCATGATCATGGCATATAAGGTAAGCATTGCATTATGTTCATTGAACATGACATGTTTACATAAACTATTATCCAAATCCATAGAGCTTGCATGATCATGATACATGAGGTAAGCATTGCATTTCATACATAAGCATGGTATCTATCACAAGCATGCATAGGTAGGACTTCCATAAACATGCTACCTACTATCCAAGTGCATGGAATAGAACATAAGACATTCGGGAATAAACCCTATTCAGCATGGCATCTAATCATAAACATACAAACATAAAACATGGTGCTTAAGGTTAGGGTTATCGGTAACTTAATTTCTACCACATGCTTGAACCTTTATACATACTTCATAATAAACCATAAACCATCATTCTTCAAACCCTAACTCTTCCCAAACCCTGCTTACCTTGCTTGGCCGAAACCTATAAGGGAGAAGTTCCATCATTCAATGACATATAAGATAGCATAAGGAAAAAAGGAACAACCATACACTACATCTAAGGCCATAAGAAGCCATTAAGGCTCATGATTAGGGTTTACCCTAACTTTTAGCCCTATTTTCTAAGGTTGGCCGAAACATGTAAGGGCCATGGGTGCATGAATAAATTCATCAAATTTTCAATTAATCATCTAACACCTTCCATACCATACCATAGGAGTCATTAGGACCCTTACTTGGGGTGCGCCCTAACTCCTTGCCCTAGAACCTTCTTGGCCAAAACCCTTAGGGTCACAAGACTTTGTGAAAATTCACATAAAACCCTTCAACCTCCCCTTGTATCATAAGGGTACACAAGATACATAATTGAAGGGTTAGATCTAACCCTAGCCATGGAATCCTTATGAGGGTCCCAAACCCTAAAGGGTCTTAGGGTACTCCAAAAATTCCCAAAAATTATATTTATTCTATAAACATCATGAGAACACATTAGAAAGCATGTTTAAGATTTTTAACATCATCATGGACCCAAAAACCCTAGTGGCCGAAAGTCATAGGGGTCCAAATCATGGTTTCTTCAACATCAAACCTAAACCAAACTTTATATTATGCTAAACATCAAGGAGAACTATTATACCACAGGTGAAGGAGTCTTACCTTGGTTGATCTTGATTATAGACCTTAGATTTGGGAGAAGGATGAAGATCTTGTTGCCTCTTGACCACCCCTAGCCTTTGTACCCTTGTAAAAGCCTTGGATCTTGGAGATGAAGCCTTAGGTGAACCTTTTCCAAGGAAAAATCCCCCCTTGGGGTTTCGGCTAGGATGAGGAAGGGGGAGAAGAGGAGGACTTGGTGGATGAAAAGAAGAGAAGTAACTCCCAAGTAATGAGTTATCTCTCATTTATGCTCAATGAAGAGGGCAAATGAAGAGACATGGTGCCTCCTCTCATGTGACTCTTCCTTTCCCCAAGCCTTAACTAAAATCCACTTCATTCCCTCATAGCACTCCCTTGCTAGGTGAATTGGTTAATGCATGCATGGTTGTACAAGAGGTCCAAGGTTCAAATCCTTGGTGCATGCACTAATTTTCTATTTTATTTTCTATTATTTCGAAAATTCCTTAAAAATTCCCCCATAATTATGTTAATATTTCTCATTAAAACCCCTTTATATTTCTATAAATTTTTACCTAAAATTCACCCATAATCATGGTACTAGAAAGCCCATATAAGGCCCATTAGTGCTTATTTTTCCTAATTTAAATGAGAAAACATGGATTTCTAGGTTAAAATTCGTATTAATATTTCTAGGTCCCTCAGAAAATTATCTAGACATGCTCAATATTTTAAAGAAATATTAAGAAAATTTTTCGGGTCATTACAGATACCTCCTCTTGATCCAGTGCGGTTGAGGGTCTCTCCTCCCCCTCAATTCTTGAAATCGATACCTCCTCTTATTCTCTTGAGGAGGTTGATGATCTTTCACTCTCTCCCTCACTTGAAGATGTAGATACTTTCTTTTCTTCTTCTTCTTCTTAACTCATTTGACTTATCTCCTTGGGCTCTTGAACTTGTGTAGGACTTTCATGATATTCTTTCAAATTGCTCCACAGTTCACATGCATTTTGGTATGCCCCTACACAACTCAAAATTTTGTTAGGCACAATATCAATCAATATACCCATTACCTTTTCATTTGCCCTTGCTTGTTCTTGTTGCTCTTGATTCCAATACCTAGGTCTAAGCATCTTCCCGTGCTTATCCTTTGGAATCTCGAACGGCTCTTCAAGCGTGATCCGAAGGTCACACTCCATTCCGAACCATGCCTCCATTCTCGCTTTCCAATATCCGAAATTCTCATGGTCGTAGGCCGGCAGAGTGTAGATGTCGTCCCCCAACTTATCTTCCATTTTCTTTTCCCTCTACCGTGTGCTCCCTCGGTGGTTAGTCCGATCAAGAGCGGTCCTCGCTCTGATACCAATTGATAGATCGAAGACGTTTGCTAGAGGGGGGTGAATAGCAATTCTTCGTCGTTTTCTCTACAAGATTGTTAGCGAAACGGAAATACAAATAAAATAAGACTAACAATACTAGGCAATGCTAACAAAACGATTTACTTGGTATCCACCCTGGACGGGTGACTAATCCAAGAATCCGTTGGTGGATCACTCCCCGGATAACCTCCGGCTAGCTCTTGTCGCTCCTTGTGGGTGGAGAAACCTCGCCACAATCCCAAGCAACCCTCTGAGCACAAAGACTATTATCTTGCCTTTAACCAAGACAAGATTCGTCAAGAATCTCTGCCACCACGAAGTCTGCTTTAAATACGACTCGGGCTGAAACCCTCGCCACCAGCCGACAGCTTTCAGCGCAGTCGACTGGTGCCACTGAAATTCGACCGTTGCACCCCAACGTTCGAATTCTTAGCCAACTCACCTGCCACCTACCAGTCGACTGCTCCCATAATAGTCGACTGGTCCCCCGACCAGAACCTTTCTGTGAGTTTTATCAGTCGACTGCCTCAATGGCAGTCGACTGCCCCACTCACACACCAAGGGTTTCCCTTCCCGAGTACATTTCATTCCGCACTCAAACCCTAGGACTTTCCCGAGTACAATCACATAGCACTCGTACTCTCACGACTCGACTGACTCCTCATCCGCAGCCTCGACTGTTGCCTTCGCACCCTCTTCATCATCGGCCCTCTTTCCTCGGATGTGCACGCAAGCCTCCAGCTTGCCTCCATGCCACCCTTCACGTATGCCTCGATGTCCGTGCCCATCAACTCATCGTCCCTGCTCTCCAAGGTCCCTCGGGCGCACATGAGCCTCCAACTTGTCTCCATGCCACTCTTCACCGTACCGAGGCCATCCAGCCAAGTCCATATGTGTAACCTGTACAATCTGCACACTCAACATACACATATAAGATACCAAGGGTAAACCTAACTTAAACCCTTTGCCCAACATTAAAACACTTGGTCACTCCGGACCATAGATTACCTCAACAGGAGGGTTGTGAAACAGCCTGAAAGGTGTTGGATCGAGAGAACCGATAGAGGGGGGTGAATATCAGAAATCGTTTTTCGGAAAAACTTAGAGCAAGTACGCAGCGGAAATTAAGAAAACAAAATCACACAGAGACACGATCGATTTTACTTGGTTCGGAGCCTGGGTCGACTCTTACTCCAAGGCCCACGGTCGTTGACCGTTTACTTTGGGCAATTCTATATGAGGCGCAATAATAGTTTACAAGGATTGATTTACAAATTCAGCACAGTAAACTAAATAATTAAAAAGACTCTTCTTTTACCGACGCCTGATTGTGAGTTGACCTTTTCCAGAGCAGCGGGACGTCGTCGGCTCGAGTTGGGCAGTTTCAGGAGCAAGGCGCGAGAGCAGAAGAGTGTAGAAGCGTTGTGTTGGAGTTCTCCTTGGAAGCCTGGGTGTTGGGTGCTATTTATAGCACCTCGGGGTGCCCTGGACGTTGGGGGCGCCCCCCCCCCCCCACCTGTCACGTGATCCGAGATTCGCTCGGTCAACCTCTATCCCACTCGAATAGGGATGAGGTTTGACACTGGGGGCGACCTACTTGACTCCTTCCGCGCGGGCGTCTCGGCTGGATAAGTGTGATTGGCTTCGCTGGCTTAGGCGCGAGGTGCCTTGGCTGCTGGGGGCGCCCTGGGCGCTGAGGGCGCCCTGGGCGCTGAGGGCGCCCTGGGCGCTGAGGGCGCCCTGGGCGCTGAGGGCGCCCTGGGCGCTGAGGGCGCCCTGGGCGCTGAGGGCGCCCTGGGCGCTGAGGGCGCCCTGGGCGCTGAGGTCGCCCTGGGCGCTGAGGGCGCCCTGGGCGCTGAGGGCGCCCTGGGCGCTGAGGGCGCCCTGGGCGCTGAGGGCGCCCTGGGCGCTGAGGGCGCCCTGGGAGCTGAGGGCGCCCCGGCCAGTATTCAGCCGAGGCTTCTTTTTGCTTCATTTGTTTCATCTTCACCTTGGGGGCGTCCTGGACACTCAGGGCGCCCTACTCAGCTGCTGCCTCACTCCATTGAGGCTCTCTGAGCTGCAGACACTCGTTCCTTTGGTCCTGCATCCAGGGTTAGTCCGAAAACAACATAAAGCAGTAAGTTGTTAGTTTTATACAGCCTTAGCTGTCTTGGTTCTGACTTTGGGTTTCCAAAATGGAACCCTAGGTCAAACCGACGCCTACTGTTCCCTCGACGGGGAATGCGTCCTCACCTACTCCTCTCGAGAGAGTTTACCTGATGCCAACCGTTCCTCTGGTTGGACTTTTGCCTGGAGGTCCTTTGCCAGGTCTTGGATGCCGAGCTGTCCTTCGCCCAATGCCTAGCATTCCTTCGCTAGGGCTTCATTCCCAAGCTATCCTTCGCCTGGCGCCTAGCAGTCCTTCGCTAGGGCTTGGATACTGGCAGTCCTTCGCCAGTTGCCTAGCAGTCCTTCGCTAGGGCTTGGATACTGACAGTCCTTCGCCAGGTGCCTAGCAGTCCTTCGCTAGGGCTTTGTATCCTGGCAGTCATTCGCCAGTGCCTAGCAGTCCTTCGCTAGGACTTTGTATCCTGCACACTCAGTGAATATTATTAGATCACAAACAAACTTAACTTTGAATCCTTTGCCAATATCAAAACAAGGTTCGATATGGTGCTCCCTGCACCAACAATCTCCCCCTTTTTGATTTATGGTAACACAATTCAAAGTTAAGTAGAAAACATATAACTGTTTAATCAAGAAGGTTAAGACTAATAAAACATAGCAATTCTGAATAGTCTAAAACCAATGTAATTTGAACAGAAAAATTTTTTCTCATACTCCCCCTGAATCATTGTGTTATAGAATACTTAACTTTACACTTAACTTTGACCTTTCCTCCCCCTTTGACATATATCAAAAACAAACATGGGTCAACAAGGTAAAGTTAAAAAAAAGTTTTTTTCAAACTTAAATTTTGAAAAAGAATTTTACTTAGGCAAGATTTTGAAGCCAAATTCCCTAACAAATGGTTCAACTTTGAGAATTAGGAGAAAACTTTGCTTGGAAATACTTTGGGTATTTTGAAAAACAAAATCTTTAAAAAAATTTCTAGACAAGTTTTTTCACTAAGACAAACATTTGCCAAAATTTTCAATTTTCAAAAAGTCTTTGCTCAGGCAAATTTTGTTTACTAAGGAAAAATCTACTTAGAAATATTTGCAAAAAGATGCTCTTAGAAATTTTTGAAAGCACACTTAGAAATTCAACTTTGCTTTTTGAATAAGAGAAAGCTTTTGAAAAACATTTTGATTTTGAACAATTTGAGCTTTTTCTCTCCTTAGCTGTTTATTAGTAAAGAAATATATTTTGAAAGAAGTTTTAAGAAAAAATTATGTATCAGAGCCTATGAGTTTTGAAAACATAAAAATACTTAGCATAATAGCAAAAACTTTAAACTACACCAACAAAACTCCACTTAAAAAATATTTTATATTTGTAGGCAAATCTTTTAGAAACTTCATGCACTTAGAACACTATTGGCTTTACAAGTATTAGTACTTTTCAAAACATTGTACTTTGAAAAATAGAAGTACTTTTGAAGATTATGCATTAAAAAAAATTATTTTTAATTTGAATACTTGACTTGATTTTTTTTTCTGTCTGACACAATCCTAAGAAACCTTGTTAACTACAAGGGCATTTTCCTAAGTGTCCTGGAAATTTTTCAACCCAAGTAAATATTATATCAAAAGGTATTTAAAAAAAAATTATTTTATAAGCCACAAAAAAAACATTTTAAAATAATATTATTTTGTAAGACAAATGTTTTTCACACAATTTTGAAAATATAATGTATGAAAACATATTATTTAGAAATGTTTAATAACTCTTTTAATTTGACGTCCCCCTAAACCTGATACAGTCCTTGGAAGCTTGTTGACCACAAGTATTTTTCCTCTGAGTTCTTAGGGTTCGATTTAAATTATAAGAATTATCTAATAACTTCAAAACAAATGATTACCAAACAAAATTTCAGAAATTCTTTTTTTTACTCAAACTCTCCCTAAATTTGGCACATCCTAGGAGTCTTTGTAGATCATGAAGTGGACCTTCCTCTGTGTCTTTAGGGTTCATTAAAATCAAAAGAATAATTTTGAACAATCTTCTGAGTATGATAACTTTCAAGATAAATTTTTAAAAACATAGCTTGAAATGATAGCACAGTTTTCGAAACATGATGATAATCTTTCAAAGAGATAGTAATATCGAGGGTTTTTGAATAAGTTTTTAAAGCATTAGGTTTTTGAAAATTTTGAATTTTTTTTTAAAATTTAAGAAGAACTCCCCCTGTATTCGACACAGTCTTCTTTTACCTAAGTTCCTTAAGGGACTTCAGTGTTGACCAGGTTTGACTATGTTGACTATTTTGACCAAGTTAATGACTAAATCAGAACAAGCCTTAGACTCTATTTATTGTGATATTTGACAAAAAAATGTGATGAATGAAAAAGTAGTCAACCCCCTTTTTTGAATTAAAATTTTGAATAACTTTTGCAAACCCCTTTTTTTTTATTTAACAGGATAGTGAATCAGGCTTTTAGGTCCTAAATGTCTCACCCAGTTCTACGTGGTCAAACATGTTAACCTTATGGGTTGTGTGAGACAAATATTTAATTTTAACAAAAAAATGATTAATTTTGTAACATTAAACTTTAGTTTAAAAGTTAAAATGATTTTTGAGGATTTTGAAATTTTAACTTTGAATTTTAATAATTGTTAAGATGAATTTTGAAAATAATTGATTGAAAATAATTAAGTTGAATTTGATTTGTACGGTTGATTGGGTTGGACTAAACTTTTAGGTCCTGAGCATCTCACCCATTTCTAAGTGACAAAACAGGATATCCTTAACTGTTTTGTGAGATGCATATTTTAATAGAAAGATTTATTTTAAAAAGGTCATGATTAATTTTGAAAAGTTAAATTAATTTTCTAATCCCAATTTAAATTTATTTTGAAAAGAGATATTTGAATCTAAAATTAACTGACAATTTGTGTTAGATTCGAATTTAACAAAGAGTAAATTGAATTTGAATTTAAAAAATTAGCTTTCAGGTCTTGGCGAGGCACAAGGCCTTCTTTGGTCGTAGCCTTATTGGATCATCAACCCTTTCCTAGACAAAGCCTTTTAGTGAAATTTCATCTTCAAAATTACTTTTCGATAAATTCTGATCTAACTAGTTTGGGTCTTGGATCGGTAGCTTCGGCTAGATCCGCCAAGATGGCTTCCCTAACGTACTATCATCTCACCTCCACCAAATACTATGTTGTTCAAATTTCAATTAATTGATTTAGTCCTTACACTAACCAATCCTAATTCTAAGCAGAAAAATAAAAAGAAACACATAATTAAAACAAACAATTGTCTAAGTAAGGTCACAATTGGAGTAATACTCCAGATTTTCGAAATCAGCAAGATTATGAATTAAATTTTCTAACTTATTGACCTTATGTTTTAGGGTTTCATTTTCTTGTTTCAATTTTCTGAAGTTTGCTTTAATTAAGTTACATGAATTACTCACATTATTCAAGGTAAACAATGGATTTTCAAATATTGTAAATTTACCTTTGTCAATCGTTTGTCCGGCATTCTTGGTGGCTCTTTTATCTGTGCATTCACGTTGGTAATGCCCGAAATCCTGACACTTGAAGCATTGAGTGCGACTTTTGTGCTTTCGTGCTTTTGGAACTGATTCCTTCGTCGCCGTTGGTGGTGTCGTTCGAATCTTACGAGTAGGACACTCATTTTGGTAGTGCCATCTCTCCCTGCATGTGTAACAAATTACATGATTAAAATTTGAATTTACACTTTTACCTTTTGGTTCTTTATTGGGAATCTCCCCCTTGATTCTTGCCGCCTCTGATCTAGGCTCATATTCTGATTCTTTGTCTGAGTCGGACTCGGGTGCTGGTTGAAGCTCCTTCTTTGGTGGTTCTTTAGGAGTTTTCCCTGCAATAAAATTTACACCTTCCTCGACCATTATAGTATCTGTTTGATTATTTAATTCTAATTTTGAAAAGAATCGAAATCGGTTACCGTCTCAGTCAATTCGTCGTCTAATTCTGGTTCAATTTTGGATTCGGGTTCAGACTCTGACTCGGCTGTTTGTGCTTGGACTGAAAGGGCAAGATAATTTACCTGATCTTCTTCTTCATCTGAGATCTCTTGATGAAGGTCAATCAGTTTTTTCCAGATTTCTCTAGCACATCTGCATGGACCTACTAGCTCGAGTTGCTCTTTGGTTAGGCCATATTGTAGAATTGCAGTTGCCCTTGCATCAGTCTCGATTTGGTTGAGAGTGTGTTCATCCAGTTTATCCCACTCGATTGAGGACTCATCTTCTACGGGAAATGAGAATCCCGTTTGGATGATCCGCCATAAGTCCATGTGGGCCTTCAGAAGGGATTCCATTTGACATCTCCAAAACTTGAAGTTGTCGCCGGAGAATAGTGGTGGACGGGCACTGTTCCACTCGTGGTTGGCCATTTAGTTTAATCCTAGCACACAAAAAAAATAACAGAACTGTACCAAGACTTGGTCTTGGATTAGTAGTGCGGGAGAAGGAAAAAAAATAGCCCAAAATAAATGTTGCATCAATTTCGAGGTGAAATATTAATAAAATAATAAAAACAATTTATGATAAATTTATTTTATCAATTCTGATTAATGATGAAAAAAATTTGCTCGAATTAAGGTAGCACGAATTTCGAGGAAAATATTAAAATAATAATAAAAAAAGTTTGTGACAAATTTTCAAAAATTATTCATTTTATCAATTTTGACTTATAGTGAAAAAATGAGAATTCAAAATTGAAAAAGGCGAAAAGATCGAGTGGTATTGATTAACTAGAAAGAAAAGAAATAATATTAAAAATTTTGTAAATCCGAAAAACTTTCAAACTGATGGTTGCACTAAGTTTGAACTACCCCGCTCTGATACCACTTGTTGGATCGAGAGAATCGATAGAGGGGAGGTGAATATCGGAAATCATTTTTCGGAAAAACTTAGAGCAAGTACGCAGCGGAAATTAAGAAAACAAAATCACACAGAGACACGATCGATTTTACTTGGTTCGGAGCCTGGGTCGACTCCTACTCCAAGGCCCAAGATCGTTGACCGTTTACTTTGGGCAATTCTATATGAGGCGCAATAATAGTTTACAAGGATTGATTTACAAATTCAGCACAGTAAACTAAATAATTAAAAAGACTCTTCTTTTACCGACGTCAGATTGTGGGTTGACCTTTTCCGGAGCAGCAGGACGTCGTCGGCTCGAGTTGGGTAGTTTCAGGAGCAAGGCGCGAGAGCAGAAGAGCGTAGAAGCGTTGTGTTGGAGTTCTCCTTGGAAGCCTGGGTGTTGGGTGCTATTTATAGCACCTCGGGGCGCCCTGGATGTCGGGGGCGCCCCCCCCCCACGTGTCACGTGATCCGAGATTCGCTCGGTCAACCTCTATCCCACTTGAATAGGGATGAGGTTTGACACTGGGGGCGCCCTAGACGCTGGGGGCGCCCTGCTTGACTCCTTCCGCGCGGGCGTCTCTGCTGGATAAGGGTGATTGGCTTCGCTGGCTTAGGCGCGGGGCGCCCTGGGCGCTGAGGGCGCCCTGGGCGCTGAGGGCGCCCTGGGCGCTGAGGGCGCCCTGGGCGCTGAGGGCGCCCTGGGCGCTGAGGGCGCCCTGGGCGCTGAGGGCGCCCCGGCCAGTATTCAGCCGAGGCTTCTTTTTGCTTCATTTGTTTCATCTTCACCTTGGGGGCGTCCTGGACACTCAGGGCGCCCTACTCAGCTGCTGCCTCACTCCATTGAGGTTCTCTGAGCTGCAGACACTCGTTCCTTTGGTCCTGCATCCAGGGTTAGTCCGAAAACAACATAAAGCAGTAAGTTGTTAGTTTTATACAGCCTTAGCTGTCTTGGTTCTGACTTTGAGTTTCCAAAATGGAACCCTAGGTCGAACCGACGCCTACTGTTCCCTCGACGGGGAACGCGTCCTCACCTACTCCTCTCGGGAGAGTTTACCTGATGCCAACCGTTCCTCTGGTTGGACTTTTGCCTGGCGGTCCTTTGCCAGGTCTTGGATGCTGAGCTGTCCTTCGCCCAGTGCCTAGCATTCCTTTGTTAGGGCTTCAGTCCCATGCTATCCTTCGCCTGGCGCCTAGCAGTCCTTCGCTAGGGCTTGGATACTGGCAGTCCTTCGCCAGTTGCCTAGCAGTCCTTCGCTAGGGCTTGGATACTGGCAGTCCTTCGCCAGTTGCCTTGCAGCCCTTCGCTAGGTCTTGGATACTGGCAGTCCTTCGCCAGGTGCCTAACAGTCCTTCGCTAGGGCTTTGTATCCTGGCAGTCCTTCGCCAGTGCCTAGCAGTCCTTCGCTAGGACTTTGTATCCTGCACACTCAGTGAATATTGTTAGATCATAAACAAACTTAACTTTGAATCCTTTGCCAATATCAAAACAAGGTTCGATATGGTGCTCCCTGCACCAACACCTTTATTGTTAATAATAATTCAAAGTTTGTTTTAAAAAATACTTGCATTTTTCGCTTCCACATAGTGAACTCCCCCTCAAACTTTGGTTGGTAGATAACTGGTCCAACCATTTTTGTTACTTCAGATGACGGTTAGTCCTTCTGGAGCATCCTAACTCTGATACTAGTTGTTGGGGATTGTGTGATCAGCAAAAGGGTGGGTGAATTATCTCTGTAAATAAAAATAATCTTTTGTTCTTTCTTAAACAGAAATACAGATTAGCTGTTATAAATAACAAACACAAGTAAAAAATGATGACAAGAAAAGAAAGAGGCAGGCAACCAGATTTACTTGGTTGTAACTAGCGTGGTTTCCAATCCAAGACAGTGAAACAACACAATCACCAGATGTACTCCTTTCGGTTGAGAAGCTTCTTATAGAACTCAAGCACTTAGAAAGAAAATGAAAACTCATATCGAATTCAAGTATTGTTCAACTGATGATTGTAACTAAGCTCTTAGAGTCTATTTATAGCCCCAATGATATTTATCTGATTGATGACATGGACTTATACGGGCACCCGAGTGTATAGCGGTACCTGACACGTCGCTCAAGAGTTTTCTGCATCGCAACGACTGCGAATGGCTAGTTCTGGATGAAACTTAGCTTCTCGGGCGCCTGTATTGACTGGGGCGCCCGGGAACACAGGCGCTTGAGTCAATAAAGGTACCCCCATTCATGGGCGCCTGAGTTGACTCGGGTGCCCGAGTTGACTTTGGTCTGCATTTCCCTGACCAGTCTCCCGGTGGATCTCTTTGGGTGATCTCGGCCCTTCCAGAGTTGGGCTCACCTGAACCCTCCTCTGGCCTTCTCCTCTAGCTAGAGTGCTTCCCCCAGGCTTCTCGTCTCTCAGATGTTGCGTGCGTCCTTCTTACTCCACCGACATACTTTTTCGTAGACCTCCGTGTCCCTCGGATGCATCGAGCCCATCGACCATGCCATCCTTCTCGACCGTTATGTCTTCCGCTCGACTTCCTGCGCTCCTAAGCTCCTACACACTTAGACATAGGGATCAAACACAATAAGACCTAACTTGACTCGGTTGAGCACAACAAAACTTACCTAGGTTGCTTACATAAGGATTAACAACCTCATCTTCTAGGTTATTTGCTTCTTTATTTAGATCAAAGGTCAAATTGCTTTTATTTCTATTTGTGTTCCCCACACCCGTATACCCAAAAGAAGATGGAATATTTGTGTGAGATACTTCTAGTACATTAGTTCTTTGTCCCACGGTAGAATTTACAACAAACGTATTCCATAACTTTATGAGAATTTCATTAGTCTTATAATCGTACCTGAAAAATAAATTACAAACTAAGATAGCAAAGTTAAAATGTCAAAATCAAGTGGTGTTGTAATTCAAAAAGCAAGCAAAGTTGGCTTGGTATCGAGAAATGCATTGCATAGTGCCTAATATGGTCCCATATCAGCCCAACACGGGCCTAGTATGATGATATTAGACTCACGTTCTAGCTGAAATTTATCGCAACATTGAAGCATCTCCGGATAGCCCTAAATAAGCAATGAAGGTAATGTTGGACTCCTTGCGGTCTTAGAAAATCATCAGATTTAAAATGAGTATAATCGGATTTATCTAGGTTCATTAATGAGTTTTGACCGAAATCCACTGATGAATCTAATCTATTTGGATTTCAACAAACTTGCTAGCACTAGGAAGAGTTGAACGAGGAGAAACTATATATGATGTCAAAACTTAGTTTTGATCAAGGTGCTAAGTGGGCATGATATTGGGATATCAATGCTACAAAAGGCCTAACATGATTACATATTTAACCTGAAACTTATCATAACATTAAAGCACATCTGGAGAGTCCTAAATAAGCAATTGAGGGCACTATTGGACTCCTTGCAACCTCAAAAAATCATACTTGAAATGGGTGGAATTAGACCTATTTAGGTCCATAAGTGGGTTTTAGTCAAAACACATTGATGGACCTAGGCTATTTGGATTTCTGTAAACTTGCAATCACTAGGAAGGGTTGAGCGAAAAAAAGATAGATATTGTGTCAAAACTTGATTATACTTAAGGAACAAAGTTGGTCTGATATCGAGATATCAACACTATAAAGAGCTTGATATGATTAGGCCCAATGTGGGTATGTTTAGTTGATACCAAGCCCACGTTTGTGGAGTACCTTCGGAGAGCCCTAAATAAGTAATGCAGGATACCACATTGTTGGTGTTGTTCCATAAATCTTCCCCACACAATGATACATTGTATTTTTTTCACATTACATACCAATTTTATAAACACTAGCAAATATAATATGTACATCACTAAATCTTTATTTATCTTCTTCTACCAAATTTAGTCTTGCTTGAAAATTTTCCTTTAAAGCCGATGCTCTTCCGTGCAGTTGCCCTTCAACGTTGCCTCTTGAATGCCTTATGATAATACTCCTGCTTTCTACTTACTCTTTTGTAATCCCGCCAAATTGCAGGAAGAGGTATGGTAAGCAGGGAGAGGTTTGTGATGACATTGTGTTTATAAGAGCTGGGAGAGATATCAAAGGAGCTCAATGACACACAACCGGGAGAGAGAGAGAGGGTGAGACACATGATGAGGTGATGTGACAAAAATAACTTTCAATTTAGAATTTCTAAAAATGTGCCTCGGATGTATTGGAAAACAGCGTTTGGAAAATATAGGTGGGTGGGAAAGGTAGAATGGGAATAACAAATAAATAAGTGTGTCCTTTGATAATTACTAAAGTATAGTACGTTTTTTTGGACAATTCATAAATATACGTGCGCCCTTTGATAAATTTTCATATTCTATACGATAATTGAAGGATCTACCACCACAAACTCCAATTAATCAGATTGAACAATAAGAAAAAGAGACTATGAAAAAATGCTAATATCTCAAACAATATATAAAGAGGAGTTTGCTGCAACTCGACGATCATGTGACTAGTTGCGAGTCATTTAGAAATTTTGATACTTTTATTGAAAGTAAAGCCCGACTTAGTAGTTGAAGTTATCTCCAAGTAAAAGGATCCAGAGCTACGGGTACCATAATTGTCTACAAATTTGTTAATCTAGCTATTAACTAGATTTTGCCAACAAAGTTTTTGCTTAAGTAGAGCCTTCTTTTGGAGTCGAAAATCTATTCATTCAAGTTACAAAGCTTGAAACCGACTTAGTCACACAGTTGTTGTGGCCATGGGCAGATCCGGAGATAATTTTTGACAAGGATTAATTGAACTTTTTACAACATAATAAATATATTTAATAATAAAAAAGTTCAATTTGATATCGTAAAAATGATAAAATACTAAATTAATAAATTATAAAATTACTATTAGACTATTACTTAACACTTGGGTCTGAGCTACAATCTGTCAGCTGCAAAGTTAATAAAATGACCAATTTTATTTTATTTTATAAGGAGTTAGTTGAAGGATCCACTAACTCCTTTATAAAATTAAAAAAAAAACACTATAATAAATATGACTTTTCGTAATACATCATCAATAACATATATTTATAATGCACTACTAATAATAATTTTCACAACACGCTAAATAAAATGTACTGTGAATACCTTAATATATTTATAAATAATAAAAATAATATGCTATCAAATATAATTTTAACCGCTTAAAAAGTGCGATGTTAATAATAAAATATCCGGAACGCAAGGAAACACCTACTACCTCGAGCATGGCATCCAGCCGGATGGCATCATCCCTAGGTGATCTCTATGACTGCATGCATTTTGTTGTTAGATCTTGCATTATTTTGAGTGGATCTTTGAGTTCGAATGGAAAAGATCTGGATGTGTTTTTGTCTCTTGCACAACCAAATCTAGAGTTTTTCTTTCAAATTTGGGTTGCCCTTTTTATGTGGGAAAAGCGCTATAGGCTCTTTAGTCTCTGGGACAACAAGATCTACGGCGTAATCTTATTTGGATTTCGTTTGTGTAGTATTTTGCTAACATCAGAAGCATGATTTTCTGTGATAGTTTTTTTTAGTTAAGAAGATATTTTGTCTTCTTTGTCTAATGTGTTGGTCGTCTTCAGTAAATTCTAATGTAGGAGTGGCGTGCGACGCCTTCAATACATTCTTCAGTGAAACTGGTGCAAGGAAACATGTGCCAAGGCCATCTTTGTGGATCTGGAGCCGGCTGTCATCGATGAAGTTAGAACTGAATCTTATCGTCAACTCTTCCATCCGGAGCAACTCATATCTGGGAAGAAGGATGTCGTAAATAATTTTGCCAGGGGTCACTATAAGAAGAAGAAAGAGATATAAACCAATAATGAATCTTATTCTTGATGTGCAATGAAGAATACAATATATATAGATGTCTATGAGGACTTAGTCAATTGACCAATTCTAAATTAACTAATTCTAAATACCAATTCTAAAGACATATTAATAAGAAATTATTATGTCATATAGAAAATATTGATTAGGTCTTATTTTCTAATAAATCTCTTTTACCCCCCGACAAATTCAACGGGAGATCTCTGACGTTGAGTTTGCTTGCCAGCTTGGTAAAACGTTGCCTGGATAATGGTTTCATAAAGATGTCAGCGATTTGATCTTCTGCAGAAATATAGGAGACAGACAACTGTTTAGCTGCAATGCGTTCGCGAACAAAATGAAAATCAATTTCCACATGTTTTGTACGAGCATGAAATACTGGATTTGCTGTAAGATATGTTGCTCCAATATTGTCACACCAAATTTTGGGTGTAATTTTTGATGCAAGACGAAGTTCAGAAAGAAGAGATTGAAGCCAAATAATTTCTGACGTTGCATTGGCTATAGCTTTATATTCAGCTTCAGTGCTTGAACGTGATACTGTAGGTTGCTTTTTCGAATTCCAAGAAATAAGATTTCATCCAAGAAATATTGCATATCCGCTAGTAGAGCGTCTATCTTCAGGAGAACTCGCCCAATATGCATCGCAATAGGCATGTAAATCTCGAGATGAGTGACGATATAAAAGAAGACCATGTAGAATAGTGTCTTTAAGATAGCGAAGTATTCTTTTCACACTTTTCCAATTTTGTTCAGTGGGAGCATGCATGAACTAACAAGTACGATTTACCGCAAATGTAATATCAGGGCGTGTGATAGTAACATATTGTAAAGAGCCAACAATACTTCGATAAACCTGGGGATCAGACATCACCGAAAAGGAAGAAGTAATAGAAACGTTATTTGTAGTAATTGGTGTAGAAATCGAACGTGTCCCATCCATTTTAGCTCTTTGAAGAAGCCCAGTAATATATTTTCTTTGAGAAAGGATATAACCTTCATCATGTGGAATAAGTTCAATACCAAAAAAGAAACGAGCATTTCCTAAATCCCGAATAGGAAATTCTTGATTGAGAAGAGTTAATAGATTTGCGATGCCCTTTTGATCATTACCAGTTAATAGAATGTCATCAACATAAATAAGAAAGAATATCATTGACTCAGCATTATGTCTGTAGAATAGAGAGGAGTCAGTCTTAGATCCAGAAAATCCTTAAATCTGCAACCAGTTAGATAATCGATGAAACCATGCACGAGGCGCTTGCTGAAGACCATATATGGATTTCTTAAGGTGACAAACATGAGATGGAAATTGCTGATGAATAAATCCAGATGGTTGCTCCATAAATATCGTTTCCTCAATATTACCATGAAGAAATGCATTAGAAACGTCTAATTGTCGAATAGACCAATTAGAACTCACAGCTATTGATAATAATAATCTAACAGATGTAATTTTGATAACTGGGCTAAAAGTATCATTGAAGTCAATACCTGGTTGTTGACTAAACCCTTTGGCAACAAGTCGAGCTTTATATCGTTTAAGAGAACCATCAGCTCGATGCTTAAGACGGAAAATCCATTTAGAGCCCACAACATTCATGGAGGGAGTGCGCGGAACTAGGGTTCATGTTCCATTGCGAAGCAGTGCATCAAATTCTGCAGTCATCGCACTACGCCAATTCGGATCCTTGTTTGCTTGTGTAAAACAAGTTGGCTCAATAGATTTTGAGGCAGCCACCAAAGCACGAGGAAGAGGATGTCGAGTAGCGATTGGTGGGCATCTTGCATATATGTCACTTAACGGAAGCACACGACGAGGAGTATCATCACTTGTTGATGGTGACGAACAAGTAGGCAGACAAGGGGATTCTGATGAAGGACTTGTATTGTTCGATGATTCAGAGTTAGGGAGCATATTGTCTGTAGCTGGAGATGCTTCTAAGATTGGGCACGAAATAGGTTCTAAAGCATTGTCACTTCTGAAATTATTAGTGCGCCTAGCTCTTAATGGAGTAGTCACTTGGGGTGATTTCGATAACCTAGGAGAATTTGTAGAAGGCTCCAGAGCAGGACCAAGGATGCCATTACCTTCAGTATCTTTAGTGTGTCTGATTGGATGAGCAATCTGAGAGAATTCAGATGTGATATTAGGTGGCATCAAAAAAGTTCCACTGCTCCCTGAAGATGGAGGTCCTGTTGAGGCTATAAAAGGAAATAAAGACTCATAAAAAATAGCATGCCGAGATATATATATACGCCCTGTTGGAATATATAGACAATGGTAGCCATGATGCAAATTACTATAACCAAGGAAAACACATTGTTGAGAACGAGGATTTAGTTTATGTTTAGAGTAAGGTCGTAGCCATGGATAACATGCGGAACCAAAGATACGTAAAAAGGTGTAGTTAGGAGTTTGATTGAAGAATTTTTCCATGGGACATTTATGTTGAAGTAATGGAGTAGGCAGACGATTAATAAGATAAACTGCAGTTTGAACCGCGTCATCCCAAAATTTAAGTGGAACTGATGCATGATTGAGAAGAGCTAATACAGTTTCAATTATA
The DNA here is from genome assembly GCA_024364735.1 of Boesenbergia rotunda. Classification (NCBI taxonomy): domain Eukaryota; kingdom Viridiplantae; phylum Streptophyta; class Magnoliopsida; order Zingiberales; family Zingiberaceae; genus Boesenbergia; species Boesenbergia rotunda. Next base: position 65,697 of record JAGFNQ010003340.1, on the reverse strand, counting down.
TGACGATGTTTTCTTTATGCAGAGCCATTCTGTTCAGGAGTGTGAGGACACGAGACTCGATGAAAGATGCCAGAAGAGTCTAGATGCCGATGAAGTGCTTGATATTCTCCACCCCAGTCAGAGTGGAGAGAAAGAATTTTACGATCAAAGTAACGTTCCACGTGCCTTTGAAATTGACAAAATATATTAAAAAGATCAGATTTTCGTTTCATGAGAAAAACCCAGGTAAACCTACTAAAATCATCAATAAAAATCACATAATAAAGAAAACCTTGATTTGACAAAACAGGAGCAGGACCCCAAACATCAGAATGAATTATTTCTAAAGGAAATTTAGACATATGAGAAGAAGAAACAAAAGGTAATTTATGACTCTTCGCTTTCAAACACGCATCACAAGAATGAGATGAGGAAGACAAAAAGGGTAGGTAAGTTAAACCGATTAATAACTTCTTGAATGATACGGAGGGATGGATGACCAAGACGTGCATGCCAAGAGGCTTTATTTGTACGTTCTCCAATAAGCGCTTTGGCGGATGTAGGTTGTAGGTGATAGAGACCATCCCTAATTTCTCCTTTGAGCAGGGTGATTTTGGTAATGGGATCCTTCACAAGACAATAATGAGGGTGAAATTCAAAAAATTGTCACGCCCCCAGAGGCACATGCTTCCTCGAAAATCGAGTAGCATCTCCCCTGTACGGCGGACAATATGGGGCAATAATACATACTATCTTCCACCAACATAGCTCAGCCACAAGCGGTTGGCATCACAACAATAAGTAATAGACACAACCACGCAGTTTATATCCAAACATAATAAATGGATGGCTCAGCCATCTTAAACTTAAAAGCAAGTCTACAAACCAGTAATAACGACAAAATCCAAACCGATACTTGACAAGGAAACTAACTGCGGAAATAAAACAGACACTAGACCAAACCAAAACAAACCGACACGGTGGAACTGAGGGACTGGCAACTGGATCATCTCCTGGCTCCAAGCAAAATATCTACCTGCTACCTGAAACAACAAAAAGGAAAGTAGGGGTGGTGAGTCCGGGTGGACTCTGCGGGTATATGAGTAGACAAATAAGCATGGCATAAATAAGATAACGAAGTAGAGAATCAAAAGGTACAGTCCATAAGAATTATCAGATTTACCTAATCATGCATAACATATAGTAAAACGACATAGCATAAAATCCGGGTAAGCACTAGGCAGGTATAGAATAACTCAACAACAATAATATCAAGATATACATGCATGTCAAACATATGCAACAATCATAGCTCATATAAGTGCATCAAACACAAGCAAATGCATAAAAGAAATACGTATGCACATGATGCAATGGCATGTGTCACCCCTGACGCCAGTCAAGCCGTCAACACATCCCATCTGTGTGACCGAGTGGGTAGGGCTGTGACAACTGTACCACTCCAACAACAACAATAACCAACAACAACAATAATACCACGTAAGACGTGGTTGAGTGGACAGGATGCTGGGGAGTCTACACTCCAACCCCTATACATAGGGGGAGCTATACAGCTGCAATATCCCTCTGTAAACAACGGTGAGGGTGAGCTACCAACAGCTCATCCCTCTAAAATAACGGTGAGGGTGTCACTGTCTGGCATGACAGGACAAACACTCGCACTCCAACCACTACCATGACAACATGTGGTTGAGTGAATCGAGCAACAATATGACTAACGACGGCTTAACCAAATGTAAGCCAACAATCGTTAGTATGCAACGTGCAAGTATGGTGCATGATATACGATGCACGAACAACCGAAGCAACCACGATGCAATAAAATCCAACGAGTGAAACATGCATCGATACAACCAACCAGAAACTGAAATCCAACGATTATGCATCTACACTACTAGGTAGGGTATTTCTAATGCCAAATAAGCCTTATTGGGTTTAATGAACTTCTAAGTGCTCGCGTACAAGCGGCACTTTACAGAACAGAAAATCAATAGAGGACTGTACAGATACAAACTTGGAATACTTGAAGATCAACGAAGAATAAGTCTCAACGGCGATGTTTAAATAACGACAAAGAACAAGGTCAAGCAACCTATAAGACATAAACTTGCCATGCTTTAAGGTAAAAAGACTACTCGAGTACAAAGGAGAAATACCCGCCTTATAATTGTAGAACTCCGTAAACGAGAACCGCCAACGATAAACCGAACGAGTAAGAATCAAGGTCCTGTATCAAAGGACTTATTAGCTATTTACACAAAGTAGCTTAAATTAGAAACTACAATATCGTATTAGGGTTTATCCCACCTCAATTAAATCCCGACCATTAGGATAACGTGGAATTCCTACAAGATTAACTTCCAAACTTGGAGCTCATGCATGAGATTTCAAGATCCCCACAAAATCCTATATCAAGATCAAAGGGAACAAGCTAAAACCAACACAGCATTAATAACCAAATTCACCAAGATCACCACTTAATTTCTAAACATAAACATAATCTATTTAAAACCAACTCACAGTGGCCAAGGAAATTCCTATTCCACTTACAACAAAAATTTCAATCCGAATACCATAGACAAAACTACACAGATTTACAACAATTCATTCAAGCTCCAAACAAACCTAAACTGACCGAAACTCACCACAAAGCAAACTTAAATTCCAAATCCCATGTAGCACACACGGCTTTACCCATCCAAAATAGAGCTTATGGGAATCTCATGGATGTGAGTATAAAGCACCAACAAGATCTAAAATTCCAATCACCAACTCAGATCAAACTCTAATTAAAATTCTGAATTATAATCCCTTACACAACTGGAGGTCGATGTGAGCAACAGGGATGACGGATCGTGTGAGACAACAACGCGATCAGAGGAAACGGCACAGAAAGGTGTCGCCGGTTAATCCTTCGTGCCCGCCGGAGTAAACAAAAGGAAGAAGAATCTCGGCAGCGGGCGGATCGGCGTCGCTAGGGCAACAAGAAGTAGAGGAAGAAGAAGTAGGAAAGTGCGGTGTAGAGGAGAATCTGCGCGCGCATGACATGCGGTCGGCGTCGGGCTAGGGCTCGGCGGTGGCTGTCGCGAGGGAGAGGAACTGCGTGCGGTTTGGCTTGCGGCGCGTCGAAGGAGGTGGCGTCGGCGATGAGAACCGCTCGGCATGCGGCGTTGAGGCGAAACTGAAAAGGACTAGGGCACGGTGGAAAAAGAGGAACGGTTTGGGGGTTTTAATATATATATATATATATATATATATATATATATATTTAGAAATTTTACATAAAGGCCCTTTAAGTTTGGGAAATTACAACTAAGCCCTTTAAAATTTACAACTAAGCCCTTTAAAATTTCGGGTTACAACAAAAACACATTATTATCAAGAGCAAATTGACACACTGAAAGTAGGTTCTTAGTGATAGAGGGAACATGGAGTGTGTTGCGCATGTGAAAGAGACAACCAGATGAATTAAAAAATGTGTTACCAAGGTGAGCAATTTGCAAACCTGAACCGTTGCCTATTTGTACCGTGTCAGGACCATGATAGGAGGAGGCTTCTATAAGAATATCATAATTCGATGTAACATGATGAGTCACGCCAGAGTCTGGATGCCACCCCGGGTTTGAAGAATCTGCCATTAGTATATAAGGATTGCTTGCAATAGAGAATGCTCCTGGATGAGATGATGAAGTTGATGTTGACGCTTGAGTAGAGGATACAAAACCTCCAATAAAATTATAATCAAATCTCTTATAACATTGATGAGCAAAGTGACCATTCTTAAGACAGATCTAACAACGACCTCGACCTCGTCCTTGACCTTGTCCTCGTCCACGTCCTCGTCCTCGTCCTTGTCCTCGGCCTCGACCTCTATTTCGTTCAACCTGATTTCCTTGATCGTGTGGAGGATGGGTAGTACTATCAATTTTGTACGGTGCATGTGCCGAAAGAGCGAGAGTATCCGAGACCCTTTGAGATTGAAATTGTAGAAGTATCTCGTGTGAAGATAACAAGCCATGAAGAGTATTAAGTGACACTTGATCCATGCGAGTAGTTATGCTGGGAATAAAACTATCATATTGAGGTCCCAATCCTGCAAGAACATGGATAAGTAAATCTGAATCTGAAATTGGATGGCCAATCGCAGCTAAATTATTGGCAATGGTCTTGATTAATTGCATATATTCATTGATAGATTTGTCTCCTCATTGCACCGATTGCAATTGCATGCGAAGCTGAAGTACACGTGCTTGAGAGTATAAAGCAAAGGTTCAGCCAAGAGCTTCCCATATTTGGCGAGAGCTAGCAAGCCCTACAATTATAGGAAGTATAGATTCATCGATCGTCGAGATTAACCATGTCATGATAAGTTGATCCTTCTTGCTCCAAATAGCATGGTTTGCATCGGCTACTTCTGGTTTAGGAGAAGAGCCATCAACAACTCCAAGTAGATCATGAACACGGAGGAGTGAAAGAAACTGCATCTTCCAAAGCATATAATTATCTTTGTTAAGTTTGATGGGTAAATAAGATATGACATTTAGAGGCAAAGAAGAAAGTTGTGTCGTAAAATTTGTTTCTATGGTGGATGATGGAGATGACTGTTCCAATATTATATATATAAGAAGATGAATTTGCGACCACCGATAACCTTCCAAATAATATAAAATTCTGATGCAAAATAGAAAGCTACAATGAAGCTTTCCTCATGCAAGAGAAGTGCACGCAAATCTCAAAACAGAGGGAAGGGAAACTTGAGAGAGAGAGAATTTGGCGATTCTTTGTGGAAGTAAAAAATCGCTCTAAAAAATTTGAGAAAGGAAAAATCGCTCTGATACCATATAAGAAGAAGAAAGAGATATAAACCAATAATGAATCTTATTTTTGATGTGGAATGAAGAAACAATATATATAGATGTCTATGAGGACTTAGTCAATTGACCAATTCTAAATTAACTAATTCTAAATACCAATTCTAAAGACATATTAATAAAAAATTATTATGTCATATAGAAAATATTGATTAGGTCTTATTTTCTAATAAATCTCTTTTAGTCACTATACAAGTAGCTATTGTTTATTGAGCCTTCCTTTTTACCATTAGAACCTGTTGTAACTTCCTCTACGATTATTCTTATGGCATGCAATTGGAAAGGAAATTGTTGATCTGTGCCTTGATCGTGTCCGAAAACTAGCTGACGACTGCACTGGAGGTTTGCAAGGCTTTTTAGTCTTCAATGCTGTTGAGGTGATACTGAATCTGATTTGAACCTTCCTTTTTTAGTTTCTTTCAAGATAAACTAATTAAACCTTTAATCCTTTAATCCTTTAATCTTGTTGACTGTTAATTCTCAATTCTCACAGCATACTCGGATTAAACTACTAAAAGCAATTGTTAGTTAAACAAATAAAGAAGGTTAAATAATAATTCCATTGTAATATTTCATATGGAAATCAAATTTATCTGTGTTTAAAAACTTTAAAATCTACAATATCTTGGTTTTAGTTTCAAATCAATGATTTGCACTCTGTCCATTTATTGTTAAATTGGCGACGATGATGTGAAGGAACACCAAATCTACTATCTATTTGGTGATTGTATAGTGCATATGTATCAAGCAATAAGCAAATTTTTATAGTAGTGCATATTTATCAAATAATTAATCTTACTTTGGTATCACATGTTTCCTAGTTAAAAAATCTGTGCACTTTGATTGAAGCAAATGAATATAAGTTTCCTTCTCTTTGAATTTTTTAGCTTTGAATGCGGCTTAACCTTGTTCTTCCATACACCATCTTTGTATGTTTTTAAATTCGGCAATTTACCAAAGGGCGTACGTAACAATACGAAATTACCAAAGGGCGTCCCATGGTTTCTATGTTACCAAAGGGCGCAGCCCATTAAGTGAACTTCCTATTATACCCTTGGCGCCACAATAGACCTTTTCCATTCCCATTTTCGAGACATCCGAACCACTTTTGCAGTAAAATAAGAATATGTGGTTCGGATGGCAAGGTCATTCTATCTCTCACCGCGAAAACGTAAATGGTATTGTTGAAGGAGGACATTGTGCGTGCCCTAGTTGTGCTTTAGTCGTTTGCTACTCCCTCGAATCCCTCCGCCCAACCAAAACCTAGGCTCCTATACAGGAAAGTGGTAGTGTGTGATCCTGAGGCTGCTTGAAGTGTTAACGTTGAAGTTGATACTGCTCGGCACTATCAAAGTAGGATTTAGGGTTTCTGCAGGTTTGATTTTCATAATAATGGCAGGTAAAAGGTCTGTGGGTGGTTCCTCATCGTCTTCTTCATTGGCATTAATCACCAAGGTATGTGATATTGTTTATACTTAATTTTGCTGAATAAACACTGCTTGTGATATTGTTTAAACTTATTTTTGCTGAATAAACACTGCTTGTGATATTGTTTATACTTATTTTTGCTGAATAAATTTGTAATGTATAAAAACTGTAGGGTTCAGATGAGTTTGGGAAAAAATTACATTGGTGCAGTGTTTTAGGCCATTTTAAACATTTTGTTGAAGCATTTGAAATTTTAAAAGATCAACACATTGCGAAGGTCAAAGAGTCGCCCTTCAGTATTTTCTTGGACATTCAAGAATTGCAGCATATCCGGGGAATTTTGGTTAATATATTTGAAAGTTGGGATTCAACCTCGCAAGTTTTTAAATTCTCAGGTAATAGTTTTAATTATGAATTATAAACAGTATCTATAACCTTAAATAATTGATATTTATCAATTTAAATGAGTGAATTTAAGGTGAAATTCACTTCAGGTCGGTAGGCCTGAAATGAAATAATTTCAGGCCTACCGAGGGCCTGAAGTGAATTTACTTCAGGCCCTAGGTAGGCCTGAAATGAATTCATTTAAGGCCCAACGAGAAATAAATTGAAGCCTATATTGTTGATGATAACTAAATATTTTAATTGTTTCAGGTGTACCGGTTGCGTTCACCAGACGAGATGTTGCTTTGGTACTGGGTATAGTGGACCGTGGAGTTTCGATCCCTATTAATTCAACTGAAGCATCGGGTGACCTCTATCGTACTTACTTCTCAAAAGAAAAACAACCTACTAGAACAAGAATTGAGGACTTACTTAAACATTATTCTAAAAGTGTTGAATCAGAGGATGATGTGTTATTAGTTTGTAAATTTTATATTTTGTATATATTTGTTTGTGTTTTATTTTCGTCTAGTACATATAAGGTCCCTCTAGGGCTTGTAGATATAGTAGATGATTATGACAATCTTGGTAGATTCAACTGGGTGGAAGCTATCCATAAATTTTTGTCTCCCCAATTACCTAAGATTGGGGAATTATTTTCATCAAGTCAAGGAAACCAGAGGACCACAAACCTCCCTTATGTAAAGGGATTTGCTGGGCTTTTGGCAGTGAGTAGAATTTACCTAAATTATATTTTATAATATTTTGCTGTTATTAATGTAATTGGCTGGAAAACTTTGTGTAGGCATGGTTTTTGGAGCATGTACCCATTCAAAAACCATACAATGTTGAAGGACCCCGAATAAATAAGTGGAGGAATATTCCTTCGCATATTAGTAGGGTGAGGGACCTTGTCAACCAAATCAGCTCCGAAGAGGTAATTATTGTAAACTGTGATCTATGTTAGTTTATCTTTGTTAGTTTGATATAGAGGCAGTAAAATTTGTGTACTTGGTAATTGACAGGTGATTGTTGAAATAATTCCTAACCTACATGAAAACACATTGTTTGAGAACCTTGAGATTGGGGATGACATTCCACAGCCAATAGCGACATCACAAGGACATGACACAGAAGATGTAAGGCCATGTGGTGAATGCATTCTTAAAGACACCCTAATCAAGGAGCTAACAGAGGAGAATATATGTTTGAATGAAAGGGTTAAGGAATTACTTTCAATTATTGAAAAAAAGGGCATGGAAGCTCAAGAAAGCTATCCTGTAGTCAGTCCTCTTTCTGATCCAGTATCTTGTAGAACAAGGAGAGGACGTGACCGAACTCGGTATGATTACAGGGATACTCCAATTGAGAGTCCAGTATGGCACCAACTATTACATAAGGGGAAGCGGAGAAAGGAACAAATATCAAATGTCATGGACAAGGGAAAAAGGAAACTTAGTGAGGAGGATATGGATGAAGCAAGAGAAACCATTACTGTAATGGAAGTCATGTCTGAAGAAGATATAGAGGAGGAGAAAAGAAGGACCTTCGAACTAAACAAAATGAGGCGGCAAGGCATTGATGTATGTGACTTATTTTCATATTAATTACGTCAAATTTATTGAATTTGGTCATTAATTAGTTTGGTGTAAATTGTATCGATGTAGTTTGTGAAGAAGCATTTTATGAAGTCGAAGAAGAAAAATCAAGATAAAGAAGTGGCCTACGTGATAAATAAATTGGAGAACCTAAAGTAAGTTATGAAACATAGTTTAGCTAATATATTTGGGGCTTTAATATATAATCTTATCAATTAACTTGGCAGGTTGGATAATGAATTTATCTGGGAGGATGCACCCTTTGCTTTGAAATTGCATTCATTCTTACAAATCCTCAATGGAGAGGTTTTTACAAAAGGCGAGGTCATTGATGCCTTCTGTAAAATGTTATTTAGGGGAGCATCCACATCTGGTAGGCCATACCACAAATCAATATATTGTTCAACCTTCTTCACAGTAAGTGATGTAAATTAGTATGAATTAATAGATTGTAGAAGACCTAGTATTATGATGTGGTTATTAATAATTTTGATTTTGCAACTATTTAGGCTTCAATAAGATCGTCAAGAAAGTTTTCCATGCAACAAGTGATGAAGACGGATATGATAGAACAAGGGTTTAGATATATTTTAATACCTTTGTGCAGTGATAATACACACTTTCACTTGTTGGCGGTGGATACAGAAGCAATGACTTTCATTCATTTAAATTCTCTTGCTAGTGGCCGTAAATATAAGCATGATTTTGACTCAGCGGTGAGCTACCTACCTTTATTCATATATATGTTCATTCCGTTTGATAAAAAATGTCATTGAAATTCATGATATATTTGACAGGTAAAAGAACTGAAACAATATACTCGCGAGGAACTTACGGCTATTCATCCATATCTACAAAGTCAACATCCCTTGGACAAATGGCCCTCCGTTAGACAAAAATGTCCCCAACAAGAACATAGGTCAGTAAGTGAGGAAGAGTTTGAAAATTTTAAAATGATCAAAGTATTTTATTACCCCACTTATTGAAATCTGAAATACTGTTTGTTATTTTCAGCGTGGACTGTGCCTTCTTTGTTATGCAATACGTCCGATGTCTCCTATACGATGAGAAGATGGATTTCAAACAAGGAGATATGACGAAAATGAGATTTGATCTGACAGTAAATATTATGGGAGACATGTATTGTAAAACATGAGAGTGTCAATATCTTGAAGTAATGTTGTAAAAAAACATCCTTTGCTCAAAACTCGGCTCGATTTGTATAGAAATTGTGTAATTTGTATGAATATAATTTATTGTCCAGAAAAACAAAACAATTGTGTGATGTTGATTCACATCGACTTGCTGCAATGTAGTGTACCAACTGATACGGTAAGAAAACAACTCATAATGATTTGGACAAAGTTTGCACACCAGAAATAACATCTCTTTGGTTAACTCTAACTACTGACATATATCCAAGTATCGAAGGTCCATAAGTGGGTTTCTGATACATAATTTGAAAACATGACTTTATCGTCTCGAAGGAATTGAAAATTGGTATGCATTCTGTATTGACTTAGTAAGATGGATTATCTCTACCATAAATTTAAAATACTTGTTTCAAATTGTAAATTTTAATAATTAAATAAAATTACAGGATTTGGTCACAACTTGTAGATAAATATAGAATATTAATCTATAAATCATGATTTTATTTAATGGCCAAGGTGAGCATGAAATTTACTTTTCAGGAACACGGTGGGCCTGAAATAAAATGAATTCAGGCCCACGGTGGGCCTGAAATAAATCATTTCAGGCCCACCGTGGGCCTGAAATAAAAACACTTCAGGCCCAAGGAGGGCCTGAAATAAAAACTTTCAGGCCCACGTTGGGCCTGAATAGATCCATTTCAGGCCCAGGGTGGGCCTGAAATCAAGTCATTTCAGGCCCACCGTGTGCCTCAACTGGGAAAATTTCAGGGTCTCTGTTAACCATTAAATTCTTCTGATTTAAGTTGGTGGATAATAAATTTGTAGTTGTATAGGTGTAAGACGTTTATAGAAGATAACTGATAAATATTGGTACTTAGTGTGCACATAAAAATCCACTGATATAGCCTTGGTGATACAGCAAGATTAGAGGGTTGGCCACCCAAAATCTCATCTCCTATCTCAACCCTAACTACTGATCTAGGTTTTTGAGAATTCCAGATATGGGAGGTCCATCAGTGAGTTTTGCTCAAAACTCACTGATAGACCTAATCCACTGATATAGCCTTGGTGATACAGCAAGATTAGAGGGTTGGCCACCCAAAATCTCATCTCCTATCTCAACCCTAACTACTGATCTAGGTTTTTCAGAATTCCAGATATGGGAGGTCCATCAGTGAGTTTTGCTCAAAACTCACTGATAGACCTAAACCACTGATCTAGCCTTGGTGATACAGCAAGATTAGAGGGTTGGCCACCCAAAATCTCATCTCCTATCTCAACCCTAACTACTGATCTAGGTTTTTCAGAATTCCAGATATGGGAGGTCCATCAGTGAGTTTTGCTCAAAACTCACTGATAGACCTAAACCACTGATCTAGCCTTGGTGATACAGCAAGATTAGAGGGTTGGCCACCCAAAATCTCATCTCCTATCTCAACCCTAACTACTGATCTAGGTTTTTCAGAATTCCAGATATGGGAGGTCCATCAGTGAGTTTTGCTCAAAACTCACTGATAGACCTAAACCACTGATCTAGCCTTGGTGATACAGCAAGATTAGAGGGTTGGCCACCCAAAATCTCATCTCCTATCTCAACCCTAACTACTGATCTAGTTTTTTAGAATTCCAGATATGGGAGGTCCATCAGTGAGTTTTGCTCAAAACTCACTGATAGACCTAAACCACTGATCTAGCCTTGGTGATACAGCAAGATTAGAGGGTTGGCCACCCAAAATCTCATCTCCTATCTCAACCCTAACTACTGATCTAGGTTTTTCAGAATTCCAGATATGGGAGGTCCATCAGTGAGTTTTGCTCAAAACTCACTGATAGACCTAAACCACTGATCTAGCCTTGGTGATACAGCAAGATTAGAGGGTTGGCCACCCAAAATCTCATCTCCTATCTCAACCCTAACTACTGATCTAGGTTTTTCAGAATTCCAGATATGGGAGGTCCATCAGTGAGTTTTGCTCAAAACTCACTGATAGACCTAAACCACTGATCTAGCCTTGGTGATACAGCAAGATTAGAGGGTTGGCCACCCAAAATCTCATCTCCTATCTCAACCCTAACTACTGATCTAGGTTTTTCAGAATTCCAGATATGGGAGGTCCATCAGTGAGTTTTGCTCAAAACTCACTGATAGACCTAAACCACTGATCTAGCCTTGGTGATACAGCAAGATTAGAGGGTTGGCCACCCAAAATCTCATCTCCTATCTCAACCCTAACTACTGATCTAGGTTTTTCAGAATTCCAGATATGGGAGGTCCATCAGTGAGTTTTGCTCAAAACTCACTGATAGACCTAAACCACTGATCTAGCCTTGGTGATACAGCAAGATTAGAGGGTTGGCCACCCAAAATCTCATCTCCTATCTCAACCCTAACTACTGATCTAGGTTTTTCAGAATTCCAGATATGGGAGGTCCATCAGTGATTTTGCTCAAAACTCACTGATAGACCAAAACCACTGATCTAGCCTTGGTGATACAGCAAGATTAGAGGGTTGGCCCCAAAATCTCATCTCCTATCTCAACCCTAACTACTGATCTAGGTTTTTCAGAATTCCAGATATGGGAGGTCCATCAGTGAGTTTTGCTCAAAACTCACTGATAGACCTAAACCACTGATCTAGCCTTGGTGATACAGCAAGATTAGAGGGTTGGCCACCCAAAATCTCATCTCCTATCTCAACCCTAACTACTGATCTAGGTTTTTCAGA
>JAGFNQ010003340.1:0-50838 GCA_024364735.1 Boesenbergia rotunda | reverse complement strand
TTACAAAAGGCGTACGTAACAATACGAAATTACCAAAGGGCGTCCCATGGTTTCTATGTTACCAAAGGGCGCAGCCCATTAAGTGAACTTCCTATTATACCCTTGGCGCCACAATAGACCTTTTCCATTCCCATTTTCGAGACATCCGAACCACTTTTGCAGTAAAATAAGAATATGTGGTTCGGATGGCAAGGTCATTCTATCTCTCACCGCGAAAACGTAAATGGTATTGTTGAAGGAGGACATTGTGCGTGCCCTAGTTGTGCTTTAGTCGTTTGCTACTCCCTCGAATCCCTCCGCCCAACCAAAACCTAGGCTCCTATACAGGAAAGTGGTAGTGTGTGATCCTGAGGCTGCTTGAAGTGTTAACGTTGAAGTTGATACTGCTCGGCACTATCAAAGTAGGATTTAGGGTTTCTGCAGGTTTGATTTTCATAATAATGGCAGGTAAAAGGTCTGTGGGTGGTTCCTCATCGTCTTCTTCATTGGCATTAATCACCAAGGTATGTGATATTGTTTATACTTAATTTTGCTGAATAAACACTGCTTGTGATATTGTTTAAACTTATTTTTGCTGAATAAACACTGCTTGTGATATTGTTTATACTTATTTTTGCTGAATAAATTTGTAATGTATAAAAACTGTAGGGTTCAGATGAGTTTGGGAAAAAATTACATTGGTGCAGTGTTTTAGGCCATTTTAAACATTTTGTTGAAGCATTTGAAATTTTAAAAGATCAACACATTGCGAAGATCAAAGAGTCGCCCTTCAGTATTTTCTTGGACATTCAAGAATTGCAGCATATCCGGGGAATTTTGGTTAATATATTTGAAAGTTGGGATTCAACCTCGCAAGTTTTTAAATTCTCAGGTAATAGTTTTAATTATGAATTATAAACAGTATCTATAGTAAGATAAAACTTGGATATAGTTGACCTTAAATCATTGATATTTGATCAATTTAAATGAGTGAATTTAAGGTGAAATTCACTTCAGGTCGGTAGGCCTGAAATGAAATAATTTCAGGCCTACCGAGGGCCTGAAGTGAATTTACTTCAGGCCCTAGGTAGGCCTGAAATGAATTCATTTCAGGCCCAACGAGAAATAAATTGAAGCCTATATTGTTGATGATAACTAAATATTTTAATTGTTTCAGGTGTACCGGTTGCGTTCACCAGACGAGATGTTGCTTTGGTACTGGGTATAGTGGACCGTGGAGTTTCGATCCCTATTAATTCAACTGAAGCATCGGGTGACCTCTATCGTACTTACTTCTCAAAAGAAAAACAACCTACTAGAACAAGAATTGAGGACTTACTTAAACATTATTCTAAAAGTGTTGAATCAGAGGATGATGTGTTATTAGTTTGTAAATTTTATATTTTGTATATATTTGTTTGTGTTTTATTTTCGTCTAGTACATATAAGGTCCCTCTAGGGCTTGTAGATATAGTAGATGATTATGACAATCTTGGTAGATTCAACTGGGTGGAAGCTATCCATAAATTTTTGTCTCCCCAATTACCTAAGATTGGGGAATTATTTTCATCAAGTCAAGGAAACCAGAGGACCACAAACCTCCCTTATGTAAAGGGATTTGCTGGGCTTTTGGCAGTGAGTAGAATTTACCTAAATTATATTTTATAATATTTTGCTGTTATTAATGTAATTGGCTGGAAAACTTTGTGTAGGCATGGTTTTTGGAGCATGTACCCATTCAAAAACCATACAATGTTGAAGGACCCCGAATAAATAAGTGGAGGAATATTCCTTCGCATATTAGTAGGGTGAGGGACCTTGTCAACCAAATCAGCTCCGAAGAGGTAATTATTGTAAACTGTGATCTATGTTAGTTTATCTTTGTTAGTTTGATATAGAGGCAGTAAAATTTGTGTACTTGGTAATTGACAGGTGATTGTTGAAATAATTCCTAACCTACATGAAAACACATTGTTTGAGAACCTTGAGATTGGGGATGACATTCCACAGCCAATAGCGACATCACAAGGACATGACACAGAAGATGTAAGGCCATGTGGTGAATGCATTCTTAAAGACACCCTAATCAAGGAGCTAACAGAGGAGAATATATGTTTGAATGAAAGGGTTAAGGAATTACTTTCAATTATTGAAAAAAAGGGCATGGAAGCTCAAGAAAGCTATCCTGTAGTCAGTCCTCTTTCTGATCCAGTATCTTGTAGAACAAGGAGAGGACGTGACCGAACTCGGTATGATTACAGGGATACTCCAATTGAGAGTCCAGTATGGCACCAACTATTACATAAGGGGAAGCGGAGAAAGGAACAAATATCAAATGTCATGGACAAGGGAAAAAGGAAACTTAGTGAGGAGGATATGGATGAAGCAAGAGAAACCATTACTGTAATGGAAGTCATGTCTGAAGAAGATATAGAGGAGGAGAAAAGAAGGACCTTCGAACTAAACAAAATGAGGCTGCAAGGCATTGATGTATGTGACTTATTTTCATATTAATTACGTCAAATTTATTGAATTTGGTCATTAATTAGTTTGGTGTAAATTGTATCGATGTAGTTTGTGAAGAAGCATTTTATGAAGTCGAAGAAGAAAAATCAAGATAAAGAAGTGGCCTACGTGATAAATAAATTGGAGAACCTAAAGTAAGTTATGAAACATAGTTTAGCTAATATATTTGGGGCTTTAATATATAATCTTATCAATTAACTTGGCAGGTTGGATAATGAATTTATCTGGGAGGATGCACCCTTTGCTTTGAAATTGCATTCATTCTTACAAATCCTCAATGGAGAGGTTTTTACAAAAGGCGAGGTCATTGATGCCTTCTGTAAAATGTTATTTAGGGGAGCATCCACATCTGGTAGGCCATACCACAAATCAATATATTGTTCAACCTTCTTCACAGTAAGTGATGTAAATTAGTATGAATTAATAGATTGTAGAAGACCTAGTATTATGATGTGGTTATTAATAATTTTGATTTTGCAACTATTTAGGCTTCAATAAGATCGTCAAGAAAGTTTTCCATGCAACAAGTGATGAAGACGGATATGATAGAACAAGGGTTTAGATATATTTTAATACCTTTGTGCAGTGATAATACACACTTTCACTTGTTGGCGGTGGATACAGAAGCAATGACTTTCATTCATTTAAATTCTCTTGCTAGTGGCCGTAAATATAAGCATGATTTTGACTCAGCGGTGAGCTACCTACCTTTATTCATATATATGTTCATCCGTTTGATAAAAAATGTCATTGAAATTCATGATATATTTGACAGGTAAAAGAACTGAAACAATATACTCGCGAGGAACTTACGGCTATTCATCCATATCTACAAAGTCAACATCCCTTGGACAAATGGCCCTCCGTTAGACAAAAATGTCCCCAACAAGAACATAGGTCAGTAAGTGAGGAAGAGTTTGAAAATTTTAAAATGATCAAAGTATTTTATTACCCCACTTATTGAAATCTGAAATACTGTTTGTTATTTTCAGCGTGGACTGTGCCTTCTTTGTTATGCAATACGTCCGATGTCTCCTATACGATGAGAAGATGGATTTCAAACAAGGAGATATGACGAAAATGAGATTTGATCTGACAGTAAATATTATGGGAGACATGTATTGTAAAACATGAGAGTGTCAATATCTTGAAGTAATGTTGTAAAAAAACATCCTTTGCTCAAAACTCGGCTCGATTTGTATAGAAATTGTGTAATTTGTATGAATATAATTTATTGTCCAGAAAAACAAAACAATTGTGTGATGTTGATTCACATCGACTTGCTGCAATGTAGTGTACCAACTGATACGGTAAGAAAACAACTCATAATGATTTGGACAAAGTTTGCACACCAGAAATAACATCTCTTTGGTTAACTCTAACTACTGACATATATCCAAGTATCGAAGGTCCATAAGTGGGTTTCTGATACATAATTTGAAAACATGACTTTATCGTCTCGAAGGAATTGAAAATTGGTATGCATTCTGTATTGACTTAGTAAGATGGATTATCTCTACCATAAATTTAAAATACTTGTTTCAAATTGTAAATTTTAATAATTAAATAAAATTACAGGATTTGGTCACAACTTGTAGATAAATATAGAATATTAATCTATAAATCATGATTTTATTTAATGGCCAAGGTGAGCATGAAATTTACTTTTCAGGAACACGGTGGGCCTGAAATAAAATGAATTCAGGCCCACGGTGGGCCTGAAATAAATCATTTCAGGCCCACCGTGGGCCTGAAATAAAAACACTTCAGGCCCAAGGAGGGCCTGAAATAAAAACTTTCAGGCCCACGTTGGGCCTGAATAGATCCATTTCAGGCCCAGGGTGGGCCTGAAATCAAGTCATTTCAGGCCCACCGTGTGCCTCAACTGGGAAAATTTCAGGGTCTCTGTTAACCATTAAATTCTTCTGATTTAAGTTGGTGGATAATAAATTTGTAGTTGTATAGGTGTAAGACGTTTATAGAAGATAACTGATAAATATTGGTACTTAGTGTGCACATAAAAATCCACTGATATAGCCTTGGTGATACAGCAAGATTAGAGGGTTGGCCACCCAAAATCTCATCTCCTATCTCAACCCTAACTACTGATCTAGGTTTTTGAGAATTCCAGATATGGGAGGTCCATCAGTGAGTTTTGCTCAAAACTCACTGATAGACCTAAACCACTGATTAGCCTTGGTGATACAGCAAGATTAGAGGGTTGGCACCCAAAATCTCATCTCCTATCTCAACCCTAACTACTGATCTAGGTTTTTCAGAATTCCAGATATGGGAGGTCCATCAGTGAGTTTTGCTCAAAACTCACTGATAGACCTAAACCACTGATCTAGCCTTGGTGATACAGCAAGATTAGAGGGTTGGCCACCCAAAATCTCATCTCCTATCTCAACCCTAACTACTGATCTAGGTTTTTCAGAATTCCAGATATGGGAGGTCCATCAGTGAGTTTTGCTCAAAACTCACTGATAGACCTAAACCACTGATATAGCCTTGGTGATACAGCAAGATTAGAGGGTTGGGCACCCAAAATCTCATCTCCTATCTCAACCCTAACTACTGATCTAGGTTTTTCAGAATTCCAGATATGGGAGGTCCATCAGTGAGTTTTGCTCAAAACTCACTGATAGACCAAAACTCACTGATCTAGCCTTGGTGATACAGCAAGATTAGAGGGTTGGGCACCCAAAATCTCATCTCCTATCTCAACCCTAACTACTGATCTAGGTTTTTCAGAATTCCAGATATGGGAGGTCCATCAGTGAGTTTTGCTCAAAACTCACTGATAGACCTAAACCACTGATCTAGCCTTGGTGATACAGCAAGATTAGAGGGTTGGCCACCCAAAATCTCATCTCCTATCTCAACCCTAACTACTGATCTAGGTTTTTCAGAATTCCAGATATGGGAGGTCCATCAGTGAGTTTTGCTCAAAACTCACTGATAGACCTAAACCACTGATCTAGCCTTGGTGATACAGCAAGATTAGAGGGTTGGCACCCAAAATCTCATCTCCTATCTCAACCCTAACTACTGATCTAGGTTTTTCAGAATTCCAGATATGGGAGGTCCATCAGTGAGTTTTGCTCAAAACTCACTGATAGACCTAAACCACTGATCTAGCCTTGGTGATACAGCAAGATTAGAGGGTTGGCCACCCAAAATCTCATCTCCTATCTCAACCCTAACTACTGATCTAGGTTTTTCAGAATTCCAGATATGGGAGGTCCATCAGTGAGTTTTGCTCAAAACTCACTGATAGACCTAAACCACTGATCTAGCCTTGGTGATACAGCAAGATTAGAGGGTTGGCCACCCAAAATCTCATCTCCTATCTCAACCCTAACTACTGATCTAGGTTTTTCAGAATTCCAGATATGGGAGGTCCATCAGTGAGTTTTGCTCAAAACTCACTGATAGACCTAAACCACTGATCTAGCCTTGGTGATACAGCAAGATTAGAGGGTTGGCCACCCAAAATCTCATCTCCTATCTCAACCCTAACTACTGATCTAGGTTTTTCAGAATTCCAGATATGGGAGGTCCATCAGTGAGTTTTGCTCAAAACTCACTGATAGACCTAAACCACTGATATAGCCTTGGTGATACAGCAAGATTAGAGGGTTGGGCACCCAAAATCTCATCTCCTATCTCAACCCTAACTACTGATCTAGGTTTTTCAGAATTCCAGATATGGGAGGTCCATCAGTGAGTTTTGCTCAAAACTCACTGATAGACCTAAACCACTGATCTAGCCTTGGTGATACAGCAAGATTAGAGGGTTGGCCACCCAAAATCTCATCTCCTATCTCAACCCTAACTACTGATCTAGGTTTTTCAGAATTCCAGATATGGGAGGTCCATCAGTGAGTTTTGCTCAAAACTCACTGATAGACCTAAACCACTGATCTAGCCTTGGTGATACAGCAAGATTAGAGGGTTGGCCACCCAAAATCTCATCTCCTATCTCAACCC
Source organism: Boesenbergia rotunda (assembly GCA_024364735.1). NCBI lineage: Eukaryota > Viridiplantae > Streptophyta > Magnoliopsida > Zingiberales > Zingiberaceae > Boesenbergia > Boesenbergia rotunda. Next base: position 44,340 of record JAGFNQ010003340.1, on the reverse strand, counting down.
TAACTACTGATCTAGGTTTTTCAGAATTCCAGATATGGGAGGTCCATCAGTGAGTTTTGCTCAAAACTCACTGATAGACCTAAACCACTGATCTAGCCTTGGTGATACAGCAAGATTAGAGGGTTGGGCACCCAAAATCTCATCTCCTATCTCAACCCTAACTACTGATCTAGGTTTTTCAGAATTCCAGATATGGGAGGTCCATCAGTGAGTTTTGCTCAAAACTCACTGATAGACCTAAACCACTGATCTAGCCTTGGTGATACAGCAAGATTAGAGGGTTGGCCACCCAAAATCTCATCTCCTATCTCAACCCTAACTACTGATCTAGGTTTTTCAGAATTCCAGATATGGGAGGTCCATCAGTGAGTTTTGCTCAAAACTCACTGATAGACCAAAACTCACTGATCTAGGTTTTTCAGAATTCCAAATATTTTTCTTTGAGGCCCTAGTTGGGCCAGAAATTATTTTATTTCAGGCCCAAGGTGGTCCTGAATAATTTTATTTCAGGCCCACGGTGGGCCTGAAATAATTGTATTTCAGGCCCAAGGTGGGCCTGAATAATTTTGTTTCAGGCCCACCTTGGGCCTGAAAGAATTTTATTTCAGGCCCACGGTGGGCCTGAAATAATTGTATTTCAGGCCCAAGGTGGGCCTGAATAATTTTGTTTCAGGCCCACCTTGGGCCTGAAAGAATTTTATTTCAGGCCCACGTGGGCCTGAAAATTTTATTTCAGGCCCACGTGGGCCTGAATAATTTTATTTCAGGCCCACGGTGGGCCTGAAATAATTTTATTTCAGGCCCAACTTGGGCCTGAATATATCTTATTTCAGGCCCAGCTTCGTTCAATAAAATTAAAAACATAATCAATAAAATTAAATATATCTGAATTTTAGAGCCTTGAAAAGTAAATATAAATACATAATCAATAAAATGCAAATCCAAAATCTGAAATATATATGATATATTCCAAATTTAGTTTTATTTTTATAAATAAAAATAGATATAACCTAAATTATATTTATAATACATATAAAAAGCGCCTCCTAGGGCCTGAAACCCTTTATATCAGGCCCAGCAGTCACTCATTTGTATAGCAGTCACTTGTTTAGCTCCAGATTTGTTGCGATTTGAAGGTTGCGGGCTTGTCTTGGTTGGAGAAGTTGTGGGCGACATCATCGTCATCGCACTAGTCGACTTGTACGTACCCTAATTTTTAGTTTGTCATTTGAGTTCTTGCTTTCAGCTAGGGTTAGCGATAGTTTTCAGTAAAAGACTGAATTTGAGGAGGCCCTTTTATGAACGAATTGTAAGTGTCAATTTTGTTTGTGTCAAATAATTTTTTGTTTGATGGTTGCAAAGTTCGGTATGGGTCAAAAAAGATCAGCTTCAAAGAAAGCTGCTCCCACCAAATCTAAGAAACAGCAAGTCTCTGGGGGAAGTCATGAGAAAAAACAGCTGCCAAAACGAAAAATCAAATTGCCTACCCAGTATTCAAGTTTTGCCAACAGAGGTCGAAGCAAACGAATGAACTGGAAAAGTAGCCTATCCCATTTCCAAAATTTTATTGATTCTGTTCCACCCACACCAGCACAAGAACAGTTGCTTCGAGACACACCCTTTTCTTGGGTCCTCGACCTTCCTACTAGTTCTTGTGTAAGACCCCAAGTTCAGAACATGTTTGATAATTGGGATGAAGAAGAACAGAGCTTTGTAATCCATGGGAAAAATCTGAATTTCACAAAGGTTGATATATCACTTATTCTAGGGCTACCTGACCATGGAGAGATAGTCCAACTTGATTTAAATGAGGCCTCCACGCCACTGTACAAGGAGTATTTTGAAGATTCTGCCCGACATTGGAGAAACTGCTAATAAAGTCTACATCCAATGACAAGCTGTACTGTCAGTTGTATATACTCTATTTTTCAGTACAGTCTATTTTGTTACTAGCAGCATACTTGCATTCCTGCCGTGTCACTTATTGATTGTGTAGATGATTTGACAATCTACGAAACTATAATTGGTGCAATGCGTGTACAATTTCATGGCTCCTCAGTTGGAGCCATTGAAAGGTGACATTGAGGCATAGAAGACATGTAGTGATTCAACCCAACCGCCAAGGCTCCCTTGCTCAAGGATTTCAATATTTGGCTGTAAGTTATAGTTACTTATACCTGCTGATATAATTTGATGATGGATATAATTTACTGATTATAATGATGTTGCAGGTATGGTTACTGAACATATTAGATATTGCTGCTCCTCAACATCCTCATAAATTGCCAAGAATACTTCGCTGGACTTGGCCTAAAGCCCACGTTGAGAGTATCAAGAGGATGATAGACCGTGTGGCCACAGATTCAATTATTGTTGATTTAATTCCGTTTGATATAGAGCATGATTTGGTACCTGACTACTATCCTCCAACTCAACCACTTGAGGTACACTCTGAGGAATTACAGCAGGCACCAGAAGGAAGCCAGGCACCACAAGGAAGGCAACAGGCCTTACAAACGGAAGCCTGCAATATATGTATACAAAAACAAGAACAAATTGAGACCTTACAGCACGATTTAAATATAGCACTTAAAAGTTTGGAGGAAGCCACAAGTGAGACAGCAACAGAAATCAGTGCCAAGGATCAAATTATTGCTCAGAAAGAAACAATCATTGCAGAGAAGGAGTCGCAACTTAAACAAAAGGATGACATCATTGTTGAAAAGGATATAATAATTGGTGACAAAGTTTCGCAGCTTAAAGTACAAGAGGAGCGTAATGAAAAAAAACTAGCTGCAAGAGAGAAGATCATACTTCAGTGTAACCAAAGAATCAAGAAGCTGTATGAACAATTGCAAAGCAAAGGGTCAGATGAAGATGAGCCACTTGCCAAAAAATTAAAAAAAACTCAGTTCACACAAGACTACCAGCCCAAAGGCAAGGGCAAACAAGTTGTTCAGGATGAGGATGAGGATGAGGATGAAGATGATGATGAAGATGACGCGGCTCCTGCCCCATCAATCTCAGATACTACAACGCAAACAAATAAATCTGAGACCTCCACACAAACAAACATATCTGAACATCACGCAGCTAAAGCTAAAGAATTTCAAAAGGTCAAAAGCAAAATCTTGAGGAATTCCAGGGCAATTTTTAAGAAGAAGCCTAAAGATTCAGAGATTGCTGAAACATTATTAAAGCTTAGTAAATTAAAGTGAGTTAGTTGCTATTGCATTTGGAAAAATATTGTAAAACAATGATGATTATTGACATTCATTAATAAAATTGAATCTTCAAGAATTTCATTAAGTTGCTTATCTTATTTGCATGTAGGTATGAGTTGAAACCAGTATGGTCCAATGGGACCTTTACATTAGATATGCTATCTTTTTTGACAATATTTGATTGGAATGACTACACCACCGGGGATTGCATCAATGCATACTGGACTATTCTTGGAAAGAAGCAAAAGCGTGTAACTCACCATACCAGCCCTCCATATTGTGTGGGGTGGGGTTTGATGTAAGTGAATTAGCTACTTAATCATTATTATTTTTTTCTATGATTTAGTCCACTGACACTTACTTTTTAATAACCATAGGATCTTTTTGAGGCAATTCACGCTCAGGCTTTTGAACAAACTATTGCTACTGATACGGATAAGCCGATTAGATATATCATATGTCCTCTAAATAATGCAGACGATCATTGGCATCTAATGGTTATTGACCTCGTGGAAGGTTGTATCCACATTATAATTCTCTCGGTGCCACAGAAGGGTACACTGCTAAATTTGAAAAAACTGTAAGTTTTCTACTTCATAGATATACCTCAACAAAAAGATTCATACCAATATAATTGTTACTAATGTCATATCTGTGTAGGTGGCGTTTTTCAAAAATATGACCTGGTCTTATTACAAGACATGGAATAAAGGATTGCCTGCCATATCTGGGACAGAGTTTACTAAAATTGTTGTACAAGGACCCACCCAATCCAGATCGTAAGAGGATGTTTATTTTTGTTAAAAATAACAATGCATTTCATAGTTGATTTTATAAGATGACAACAATGTCAATATTGGTTTTTCAGGTCGGATTGTGCCTTTTTCATGATGCGGTATGCAGAAAGTCTAGTTTTCCAAAGATCTACAGATTTTAGCCAAAAGGATATGAAAAGTTATCGATTTCAAGTGGGCTATAAAATAATGAGAGACAAGTGTTGGAAGCTAAATCTGTAACTAGAGTTTTTGTTCATACTATGCATATGTAATTGTCAGCACAAACATTGTATTTGTAATTATACAATCCATGTACTCCTTCTCAAATCAATGAAACTTTGCTTTTGGATTATTGGGTTTGTCTCATATATGATCTGTAATCTGTAAATGTTGTCGATTTTTTTCAGTAATATTGAACCTTGTTTTTGCTAGAATCATTTGAAATGAGGACCACATTGGGCCTGATACAAAAGCATTTTAGGAAACCCAGTCAGTGCCTGAAACAAAATGATTCAGTTGTATAATGTAAGTTTAATGACAAATAATATATGCTTGTAGTTAAAATGTATGTAAACCATTTTGATAAACCAATGGAGCATTGCTTTCGATCCTTGTTATTGTCTAAAACTGTAATCTATAATCTAAATCACAGCCCACGCTGGGCCTGAAATGAGATGATTTCAGGCCCACTCTGGGCCTGAAATAATATCATTTTAGGCCCAGCGTGGGCCTGAATGAGATGATTTCAAGCCCAAGCTGGGCCTGAAATCATCTCATTTCAGGCCCACTCTGGGCCTGAAATAATTCCATTTTAGGCCCAGCTTGGGCCTGACACAATAATGTTCAGAATTCAAATAATCTCATTTCAGATTTCAAATAATTCAATATTAGAATGATTAAATATTTTATATAAATATACATGTTGTGAAATTATTTTTAATATTAAACAAAAAAAAGAGTACCTACATAGACATTGCATACCACAATTTAATTCTATCCACATCATTACCTCATTTTTTCAGAATTTGGCACAGCAGGAGGTTTGTTTCATGGACCTATGATATTTTGAATTCTCAAAGCTCATTACCAGTAGTTAAAGTTTAGATAGCTAGAAGATGGTATTTTTGGTCTCCAAACATAGTCCTAATGATTATCAATTACGTGTTAATACAGTATCAGTTGGCACAGAACAATGATTCAACAAAACAAACAAACAAACAAAGAGTCTCAAATGACATATATTCATAAACCATAGGACTTCAGGACTTCAAGACCAGAAATTACATTTTTGTGGGTTTCAAAATCCGAAAACTTCACAACTGCTCAATTCTGCTTACATCACTTTACACAAGAAGAAATGTATCATAATATTGAAATACTTCTTCAAGTCACAACATTAACAACAACTAGTTTTTTGACAATACTATAGCTGTAAAATATACAAAATCTTTACATTCAGTTATCCTCCATACAAAATATACACTTCACTCAGAATATTGGGTCACTACATATACCAATTAACTCAAGACCTTGGGGCTGGCGACATTCTACATATCCTTTTATTATGACCAAGTTGTTTGCACCGGCTGCATTTTAGTTTGACCTTGCCATTGTGTCTAGACTCTATCCGTGCCTTCTTTCGTCTACCAGGCTGCACAAGGCTACGGGGACATAGAACTGTAATGTCGTTTACTCCAGTAGGCCAAAACTTCTTGCTTCTACAAGGGAAAATACGATCTATGTAAACCCACTTCCAAGTTTCAGAATAAAAAAAATGCTCACAATAAGGAAGTGTATCCATGTTCCTGTAAATGATTACGGCAATAGCATATGAGCAAGGAAGTCCTGAAATTTGAAACTCCCCACAATGACAAACCTTTTTTTTCCAAATCAACAATGTATGAAGTGCCCCATGTTTCTACTTCCATTTCTGATTGAGAGTAAGGGTGAACCTTATAAGCTCTTACTTTCTCTCTCCTTGAATCCATTTCTTTTGTAGCATTAGGTGTCAAAGCAAGCTACCATTTGGAGACTTGCTCTCTACGGTTATAGAACCATTGAGCAACTTTTCTTCTTGTATTATCAATTAATCTGTTTATGGGAAGCTCACGTGTAGACTTGAACAAAGCATTTAAGCTCTCCACACAATTCGTGGTAAGCATTCTGTACCTTCTCCCTGTAAAGTGTGCATTTGCCCACCTTTTAGGGTCAATGTTGTGAAGCCACTTATGGGCAACTGGATGTTTTTCAAGCATTGTCTGCATTATCATATCATATTGGAGTGTTGTGTTGGCTCGTGCTGCTGCCCAAAACAAACCTACAGCAGCTCTACTCCCAGTATCAGTTACCAAATTACAACACATGTGGTGGCAACAAAAGGCATGATGCGCGTTTGGGTAGACTTTTCTAACTGCTGATATAATGCCCCGATGTCTATCTGATACTATGGTGATTGAGTGATCATCGACACCAAAGAACCTCTTTGTATGCTCCAAAAATCACTCCCATGCAGACCCACATTCAACTTCAGCTATTGCGAAGGCAACTGGAAGAACATTGTCATTACCATCAATCGTCGTTGCAATCAACATTACTCCCGGAAACTTTCCTCTTAGGTGTGTGGCATCAATTCCGATAAGTCTACGCAAATAAGACCTGAAAACCCTTCGGCAAGCACCAAAACCCCAAAAACACCGCTGAAACTGATTGTCACCATTCCTGCATAGTGCCACATACGTTTCAGGATCTCTAGCTCTTAACTCACGCAGATATTGTGGAAGATCTCTATAAGCCTCATCATAATCTCCAACAACCTTTTTCAATGCTTTCTCCCTAGCTATGTATGCTTTTCTGTATGATATGGTCACTCCAAATCTAGCTTTAATATCTGATATAATCATACTTGGTTTGTATTGTTCATTATGAAGAAATTGCTCTTCAACAAAAGAAGCAACAAATGATGAAGAGCATGCATGATGATCAGCACTTTCCCTAACAGTTCCGCATTGGTGTTCCTTTATATATTTTGTAACAGTGAACTCTACTTCCCCCCTTGCTACTACTCTTCATGTACATGGTTGGTTGAAGCACACTGCTTTAACTCTATTTTTTCGGGTGTCAACTGGGTTATATCTCATATGCTTAATCATGGCATGTTTGACAAGTGCATTCTTGAATTCTTCTCTAGATGGGAATATCTGCCCCACAAAAAATTCATGCCCATCTCTTGCCTCTAACTCTCCAATTGGCCCAGCAAGCAATCGAGAATTTAAAATATAAGGATCTTCAGCTAATGGAAACTCCTCCTCTAAGTCACTGTACTCATCTGGGGGGAAATCATATTCCTCAATCTGCATATCATCGGCTTGGAATTCTAGTACACTTGTAATGGGTTCTAATTCATTTGCATTCCGGATTTCAATTCCTTCCTCCCCACTCCAAGTTGCCTCAAAGAATTCAACAACTCTTGAAGAAGAATTCAAACCCTCACCTTCTATATTAGTTGCTTCTTCATTTAGATCAATTGTCAAATTCCTTGTAATTTCTGATCCATTCCCCATGACAGCATTATCATCAAGAGTATTCCATATTTCGGAGATAATTTCGTCAACATCATTATCATCCCTGAAAAATAAATTACAATTACATTTAGCAAACTTTGAAAAACATAATCAAGGACCTAGGAAGGCCCAAACCTCTAACCTTGCTGAAAAACCCTGAAATTTTCCCACTTGAGGCCCACCCTCGGCCTGAAATGGAGGTATTCAGGCCCAAACTGGGCCTGGATTGAAGTGATTTCAGGCCCACCCTGGCCCTGCCTAGTTTTTATTTCAGGCCCTCTATTGGGCCTAAAATGTTTTTATTTCAGGCCCAATGTGGGCCTGAAATAAATCATTTCAGGCCCACCGTGGGCCTGAAATCATTTTATTCAGGCCCACCCCCTTGTGCCTCCCAGGGCCTGAAATCACAGGGCCTGAATTATATTGATTCAGGCCCTCCCAGGCCCTCAAATCCAATGATTTCAGCACCTGTAAGGACCTGAAATCTTTTCATTTCAGGCCCTGGGTGGACCTGAATTCCTTTTTTTTCAGGCCCTAAGTGGACCTGAATTCATTTTTTTCAGCCCCTGCCAATGCCTCAAAACAACATATTTCATTCACTCCTAGGGCCTGAAATCTAATGATATCATGCACTCCTAGGGATTTAATTCCTTTAATTTCTGGCCCTTCTAGGGCCTGATATGGTAATATATCATCCCTAGGTCGAATTCAAGCATTTTTTTATCTTCATTTTAACACATTTCAGAGAGCCTTATTATGTAATCATATCACCCTTACACATTTCAGAGAGCCTTATTAAACATACAAATTGTAGCAAGAGTTGATAAGTATAAAACCAGGTCTGATACAATATCAAAAATGACAATCATACGTACATTACTATTTGTATTTGTTACCAATCTGTTGTTTGCTTTTTCTCCTTCAACACCTATCTTCCTCAGCTGCCTTGATCAATTGAGTTGTGCAAGCTCGAAATATATACGTACCCTCGTCATGATTCGACTTTTGCAAGGTAGTATTATATATATAGGCTGAGAATATTTCCACTACCTTGCCATCCGAACCACATATTCTTATTTTACTGCAAAAGTGGTTCGGATGTCTCGAAAATGGGAATGGAAAAGGTCTATTGTGGCGCCAAGGGTATAATAGGAAGTTCACTTAATGGGTTGCGCCCTTTGGTAACAGAGAAACCATGGGACGCCCTTTGGTAATTTCGTATTGTTACGTACGCCCTTTGGTAAATTGCCGTAGATTATACAACCTCTTTCGCCATTCGTCCTTTTCCACATAATTGCCTTCGGAAAGCTCGAAATAGACTAGTTGAATCTTTGATTTGATGTTAATTCATCCATGTATCTTATTCCACAATTATCTAGTGATAACTCATCATAAGAATATGTGATCATTGGTATTATCTTCTTGCGAACACAAAAGAGCAAGTCTTGTGGGATTAATAGGTCATAGCTGAGTGAAGCCCCAGGACAGCTTACTTATACCTTGTTAAATACGGTAATTCGGAAACTGATTTAGAAAATTTTTCAAAAAATTTATCGAGGGGATTTTAGTGCTACTACACCTACGGACAAGGTTTTAGGGGTTTAATTAGTTTAAACCCAAAACTTATAAGGGGTGAGGTGAAAGAAAATCCTAAATTTGAAGGGCTAAGTTGGTTTAGCTAAAAGTAGAGGATTAAAGTGATTAAAATCCTAAATTAAGGGCACGGTCATGATAATATGACGTTGAGAGTTAATATGCAAATGTGCATAACTTATAACCATTTCCCCCTTCTTTCTAGATCCGATCATGGTTCGGAAATGATTTGGAACCATCGATTCGACGGTTCGTGGGAGGTCGACCTTTAACTTTAACCGCTCAAGCTGGATACGGTTCACGGTTCGGAACTGTCGGTTCACTGTTCGCCACGGTTCGAGATTATTATATTAAAAAATTAAAAACTAAAAATTAAAAATTAAAAATTAAAAATTAAAAATTAAATTAAAAATACAAAATTTATTTTTAAAAAGACTTACACTTATATAAATTGCCTACGTATCACCTTAGGATGTAGGGGAATCAAAGCCCACGTAGTTCTTTTACATTTTTACCCTTTTACAATCTTTACCACTCACTTTCATTTCCTCCCGTTCCCGTTGTATTCGTTCCTTCGGTATCAAATTCTTCGACTTCATCTTCTGAAAGTTGTTGGTGCAGGAAGCACCATATCGAACCTTGTTTTGATATTGGCAAAGGATTCAAAGTTAAGTATTATTGGTGATCTAACAATGTTACTCAAGTGTGCAGGAAAAGTCCTAGCGAAGGGCTGCTAGGCACCTGGCAAAGGACTGCCAGGAAACAAAGTCCTAGCGAAGGACTGCTAGGCACCTGGCGAAGGAATGCCAGGAAACAAAGACCTAGCGAAGGACTGCTAGGCACCTGGCGAAGGAATGCCAGGATACAAAGACCTAGCGAAGGACTGCTAGGCATCTGGCGAAGGAATGCCAGGATACAAATCCCTAGCGAAGGACTGCTAGGCACCTGGCGAAGGAATGCCAGGATACAAAGCCCTAGCGAAGGACAGCTTGGGACTGAAGACCTAGCGAAGGACTGCTAGGCACCTGGCGAAGGACCGCTAGGCAAAAGTCCAACCGGAGGAGCCGGTTGGCATCAGGTACATTCTCCCGAGAGGAGTAGGTGAGGACGCGTTCCCCGTCGAGGGAACAGTAGGCGTCGGTTCGACCTAGGGCTCCATTTTGGAGGCCCAAAGTCAGAACCAAGACAGCTAAGGATGTATAAACTAACATCTTATTGCTTTATGGTGTTTTGGACTAACCCTGGATGCAGGACCGAAGGAACGAGTGTCTGCAGCTCAGAGAGCCTTAAAGGAGTTAGGCAGCAACTGACCAGGGCGCCCAGAGTGGGCGCCCCCATGGTGAACACAAAACACATGGAGCAAAGGAACTGCTTCTGCAGCTCATGGGCGGGGCACCCCCGTGCTCCCGGGCGCCCCCGCTGCTCCCGGGCGCCCCCTGTGCAAGCTATCGAAGCAGAAGCCAGCGAAGCCAAGGGATAAGCTCAGACCCGGTCAACCCGGGCGCCCCCAGCGTCCCGGGCGCCCCGGTCAAGATCTGATCCCGAGTTTGAAGGGATCAGAAGCTGACCGAGTGAATGTCGGATCGGCCGACACGTGGGGGGGGCGCCCCCGACGTCCCGGGCGCCCCCAGGGCCTATAAAAGGGCCCTCGACCCCAAGGCTTCGAACAATACTTCATTCAACGCAATCACGCTCTTCTGCTCCCGCGCTCTGCTCCAGAAACCTCCCGACTCGAGATACAAGCACCGACGACGTCCCTCTGCTCCGAGAAACATTCCACACCGGACGTCGATAACAAAGAGCGATCTTTTACTTTTGTGTTTACTATACTGCAATTGTAACATCTATTTGTAAACCGTTTTGCGCACTTATAGAATTGCCCACAGAAAACGGTCAACGACCGTGGGCCTTGGAGTAGGAGTCGACCTTGGCTCCGAACCAAGTAAAACTACCTGTGTCCGCGATTGTTTTTATTCCGCTGCGTAATTTCTCTAATTCTAAAATTTGAACATTTTTCGATATTCACCCCCCCTCTATCGGTTCTCTCGATCCAACAAGTGGTATCAGAGTGGGGAAGCTCAAATTTGGTGCAACCACCAATTTGGGAGTTTTATGGATTTACAATTTTTTTTATTTCTTCTCTTTTTTTTGTTAATCAACACCACTCGATCTTTTTCGCCGTTTATTTTCAAATAAATAATATCTGTGGGTGGATTTAAAATATTCTTACGCCTTTTTTAATTTTCAATTTTCATTTTTTTACCATAAGTCAGAATTGATATAATGATCAAGTGTTAAAAATTTGTCATAAACTTTTTTATATTATTATTTTAATATTTTTTCTCGAAATTCGTGCTATCTTAATTTGAGCAATTTTTTTTAATTCTTGTTTTACTAATCAGAATTGATAAAGACAACTTTTTCAAAAGAAAAATTATCACAAATTATTATTATTATTTTTTATTATTTTACCTCAAAATTCGTGTAATATTTATTTTGGGCAATTTTTCTCCCACACTACTAATCCAAGACCAAGTCTTGGTACATTTTTTTCTCTTGTGTACAAGATTAAACTAAATGGCCAACCAAGAATGGAACAGTGCCCGTCCACCACTCTTCTTTGGCGAAAACTTTAATTGTTGGAGAAGTCAAATGGAGTTCCATCTGAAGGCCCATATGGACATATGGATGATCATTCAAACAGGGTTCTACCTCCCTATAGAAGATGGACTATCAATTACGTGGGGCCAACTGGATGAACCAACCCTGAGAAAGATCGAGACAGATGCAAGGGCGACGACAATCCTACAATGTGGTCTAACCAAGGAGCAACTCAAACTAGTAGGTCCATTCAGATGTGCTAGAGAGATTTGGGAAAAACTGATTGACCTTCATCAAGAGATCTCAGATGAAGAAGAAGATCAGGTAACTTATCTTGCCCTTTCGGTCCAAGCACAAACAGCCGATTCAGAGTCTGAACTCAAATCCAAAGTCGAACCAGAATCAGACGACGAATTGACTGAGACGGTAACCGATTTTGAATTCTTTTCAAAATTAGAATTAAATAATCAAACAGATACTGTAATGGTCGAGGAAGGTGTAAATTCTTTTGCAGGGAAAAATCCTAAGAAGGAGCTTCAACTAGTACCCGAGTCCGACTCAAACACAGAATCAGAAGATGAGCCTAGATCCGAGGCGGCAAGAATCAAGGGGGAGACTCCCAATAAAGAACCAAAAGGTAAAAGTGTAAATTCAGATTTTAATCATGTAATTTGTTACACATGCAGGGAGAGAGGGCACTACCAAAGTGAGTGTCCTACTCGTAAGATTCAAACGACACCACCGATGGCGACAAAGGAACTAGTTCCAAAAGCACGAAGGGACAAAAGTCGCATCCAATGCTTCAAGTGCCAGGAGTTCGGGCATTACCAAAGTGAATGCACAAATAAAAGAGCTATCAAGAATGCCGGACAAACAATCGACAAAGGTAAATTTACAGTATTTGAAAATCCGTTATTTACCTTGAATAATGTGATTAATTCATGTAAATTAATTAAGGTAAATTTCAGAAAATTGAAACAAGAAAATGAAACCCTAAAACATAAGGTCAATATGTTAGAAAATTTAATTCATAATCTTGCTGATTACGAAAATCCGGAGTACTACTCCAATTGTGAGCTTACTTAGATAATTGTTTGCTCTAATTGTGTGTTCCTTTTATTTTTAGTTTAGTTTTTTTTGCTTAGAATTAGGACTGGTTAGTTTAAGGACTAAACCAACTTAACTGAAATTTGAACAACATAGTATTGGGTGGCGGTGAGATGATAGTACGTTAGGGAAGCCTTTTCTAATAATGTCAAGTATACACTACTTGGTCTCTTTAGACTGGTGAAACTAGCCGAAGCTACCGATCCAAGACTCAAACTAGTTAGACTAAAATTTACCAAAAAGTAATTTTGAAGATGAAATTTCACTAAAATGCTTTGTCTAGGAAAGGGTTGATGATCCAATAAGGCTACGGCCAAAGAAGGTCTTGTGCCTCTCCAAGACCTGGAAGCCAATTTTTGAAATTCAAATTCAATTTACTCTTTGTTAAATTCGAATCTAACATAAATTTTCAGTTAATTTTAGATTCAAATATCTCTTTTCAAAATAAATTTAAATTAGATTTAAAAATTAATTTAACTTTTCAAAATTAATCATAACCTTTTCAAAATAAATCCTTCTATTAAAATGTGCATCTCACAAAACAGTTAAGGATATCTTGTTTTGTCACTTAGAAATGGGTGAGATGCTCAGGACCTAAAAGTTTAGTCCAACCCAATCAACCGTACAAATCAAATTCAACTTAATTATTCTCAAATTCAACTTAATTATTTTCAATTAATTATTCTCAAATTCAACTTAATTATTTTCAATCAATTATTTTCAAAATTCAACTTAACAATTTTTAAAATTCATAATTAAAATCCTAATTAATTTCAAAATCCTCAAAAATCATTTTAACTTTTAAACTAAGGTTTAATGTTTCAAAATTAACCATTTTTTTGTTAAAATTAAATATTTGTCTCACACAACCCATAAGGTTAACATGTTTGACCACGTAGAACTGGGTGAGACATCTAGGACCTAAAAGCATAATTCACTATCCTGTTAAATAAAAAAGTTTACAAAAGTTATTCAAACTTACCTCTAATTTTTAATTTATTGTACTGTACCCTACTTTTTCATTCATCACATTTTTTTTATCAAATATCACAATAAATAGAGTCTAGGGCTTGTTCTGATTTAGTCATTAACTTGGTCAAAATAGTCAACCCTAGTCCACATAGTCAAACCTGGTCAACACTGAAGTCGCTTAAGGAACTTAGGTAAAAGACAGATTGTGTCGAATACAGGGGGAGTTCTTAAATTTTTTTTCAAAAAATTCATATTCTTTCAAAAACCTTATGCTTTAAAACTTATTCAAAAACCCTCGATATCACTATCTCGTTGAAAAATTATCATCATGATTTTCGAAAACTGTGCTATCATTTCAAGTTATGTTTTCAAAAATTTATCTTGAAAGTTATCATACTCAGAAGATTGTTCAAAATTATTCTTTTGATTTTAATAAACCCTAAAGACACAGAGGAAGGTCCACTTCATGATCTACAAGGACTCCTAGGATGTGTCAAATTTAGGGGGAGTTTGAGTCAAAAGAATTTCTGAAATGTTTTTTTAATAATTATTTGTTTTGAAGTTATTAGATAATTCTTATAATTTAAATCAAACCCTAAAACTCAGAGGAAGATCGCTTGTAGTCAACAAGCTTCCTAGGACTGGGTCAAGCTTAGGGGGAGATTAAATTAAAAGAATTATTGAACATTTTTTCAAAATTATATGTTTTCATGCACTGCAAGTTTAAAATCTTTTTGAAAACTTAAATAATTTTTGTTCTAAAATACTATTATTTTATTTTTCAAAATTCTTGTGACTTATAAAGTTACTTTTATAATATTTACTTGGGTTGGAGAAATTTCCAAGACACTTAGGAAAATGTCCTTGTAGTCAACAAGGTTTCCTAGGATTGTGTCAGACTGGAAAAGAAACCTAGTCAAGTAAAATATTATGTTTTCAAAATGCATAATACTTTTCAAAAATTATTTATATTTTTCAAAGTCTAATAGTTTTCAAAAACAGTACTTAGACTTTCCAAAAAGGTTCAATCTGTTTTTTTTAAAGTACTTGCATATTTTTCAAAAATGCATAATTTAAAAAAAAGGACTTATATTTTTCAAAAATTGCATACTAACTTTCAAAAGTACTTCTATTTTTCAAAATATAATGTTTTCAAAAAGTACTAATACTTTTCTAAGGCAATAGTATTCTAATTAAGTACGTGAATTTTCTAAAAACTTGCCTACAAATACAAAATATTTTTTTCACAATACTTTTCAAAGTGGAGTTTTCATTGGTACAATTTAAGCTACTTGCTATACTTTCATAATTATAACAAGTATTTTTATTTTCAAAGCTCATAAACTCTGATACACACATTTCTTTCTTAAATCTTCTTTCAAAACCTCCTTATTGATATATGGCCAAGGGGGAGAGAATTAGAAAAGAGAGAGAAATTTTTTTATCTCGTTTTCAAAAAAAGTTAAGTATTTCTAAGTGCTTTAAAATTGGTCTAAGAATTTTTTAAAAAAAGTACTTTAAAAATTTCTAAGTACTTCAAACTGTTTTTAAGTGCCAAGTGCTGTTAAAATCTCAAACTACTTCAAGTGCTTTCAAGTATGTCTAAATGTTTCAAATGTTTTTAAGTACATGTTTCTTTTCTAAGTAAAATATTTCTTAGTAAATTTGTTTGAGCAAAAACTTTTTGAAAATTTTGACAAATGGTTCTAAATAAAGATTTTTTTTTAAAACTTGTCTAGAATTTTTTTTAAAGATTTTGTTTTTCAAAATACACAAAGTATTTCCAAACAAAGTCTTTTAAAACAAATTTTCTCCCAATTTTCAAAGTTGAACCATTTGTTAGGGAAATTTGGCTTTGAAATTTTGCCTAAGTAAAATTTTTTTTGCAAAGCCAAGTAAAAGTTTTGTAACAAAATTAGATTTGCAAAAACTTTTTTACTTTACCTTGTTCACCCATGTTTATTTTTGATACATGTCAAAGGGGGAGGAAGGGTCAAAGTTAAGTATTTTATAACACAATGATTCAGGGGGAGTATGAGAAAAAAAAATTCTGTTCAAATTACAATGGTTTTAGACTGTTCAGAACTGCTATGTTTTATTGGTCTTAACCCTCTTGCTTAAACAGTTGTAATTTTTACTTACCTTTGAATCGTGTTGCCATAAATCAAAAAGGGGGAGATTGTTGGTGCAGAAAGCACCATATCGAACCTTGTTTTGATATTGGCAAAGGGTTCAAAGTAAGTATTATTGGTGATCTAACAATGTTACTCAAGTGTGTAGGAAAAGTCCTAGCGAAGGGCTGCTAGGCACCTGGCAAAGGACTGCCAGGAAACAAAGTCCTAGCGAAGGACTGCTAGGCACTTGGCGAAGGAATGCCAGGAAACAAAGACCTAGCGAAGGACTGCTAGGCACCTGGCGAAGGAATGCCAGGAAACAAAGACCTAGCGAAGGACTGCTAGGCACCTGGCGAAGGAATGCCAGGATACAAAGACCTACCGAAGGACTGCTAGGCACCTGGCGAAGGAATGCCAGAATACAAAGCCCTAGCAAAAGACTGCTAGGCACCTGGCGAAGGAATGCCATGATACAAAGCCCTAGCGAAGGACAGCTTGGGACTGAAGACCTAGCAAAGGACTGTTAGGCGCCAGGCGAAGGACAGCTTGGTATCCAAGACCTGGCGAAGGACCGCTAGGCAAAAGTCCAACCGGAGGAGCTGGTTGGCATCAGGTACATTCTCCGGAGAGGAGTAGGTGAGGACGCGTTCCCCGTCGAGGAAACAGTAGGCGTCGGTTCGACCTAGGGCTCCATTTTGGAGGCCCAAAGTAAGAACCAAGACAGCTAAGGCTGTATAAACTAACATCTTATTGCTTTATGATGTTTTGGACTAACCCTGGATGCAGGACCGAAGGAACGAGTGTCTGCAGCTCAAAGAGCCTCAAAGGAGTGAGGCAGCAGCTGACCAGGGCGCCCGGAGTGTCCCGGGGGCCCCCAAGGTGAACACAAAACACATGGAGCAAAGGAACTGCTTCTGCAGCTCATGGGCGGGGCGCCCCCATGCTCCCGGGCGCCCCCGCTGCTCTCGGGCGCCCCCAGCGTCCCGAGCGCCCCCTGTGCAAGCCATCGAAGCAGAAGCCAACGAAGCCAAGGGATAAGCTCTGACCCGGTCAACCTGGGCGCCCCCAGCGTCCCGGGCACCCCGGTCAAGATTTGATCCCGAGTTTGAAGGGATCAGAAGCTGACCGAGTGAAAGTCAGATCGGCCGACACGTGGGGGGGTGCCCCCAACGTCCCGGGCGCCCCCAGGGCCTATAAAAGGGCCCTCGACCCCAAGGCTTCGAACAATACTTCATTCAACGCAATCACGCTCTTCTGCTCCTGCGCTCTGCTCCAGAAACCTCCCGACTCGAGATACAAGCACCGACGACGTCCCTCTACTCCGAGAAACATTCCACACCGGACGTCGATAACAAAGAGCGATCTTTTACTTTTGTGTTTACTATACTGCAATTGTAACATCTATTTGTAAACCGTTTTGCGCACTTATAGAATTGCCCACAGAAAACGGTCAACGATCGTGGGCCTTGGAGTAGGAGTCGAACTAGGCTCCGAACCAAGTAAAACTACCTGTGTCCGCGATTGTTTTTATTCCGCTGCGTAATTTCTCTAATTCTAAAATTTGAACATTTTTCGATATTCACCCCCCCTCTATCGGTTCTCTCGATCCAGCAAAAGTTGCATTCCTTGGATTCTTTTCTTGGATCTGGTCTAATCGTCTAGTAATGCTTGAGCTTCCAATGAGTCGGGAGACATAGTTGATCGTCGTTCATCTAATATGTTGCCACCGACACTGAACGTCTGCTCCACAGCAACAGTTGACACTGGAGAAGCTAAAATTTCTTTTACGATCACGGAGAGAATGGGAAAGCTTTGAGCCTTCTGTGACCACCACTTCAAGATATCAAAATTTTCGCTATATGCTTCATTAAAATCAAAAGAAGTCGTAAAATAATTTTCAAGTTCCTGTGTGGAACTTGAGGATCCTTGTGGACATTTCGTCCGTTCTTTTAATAAATATTGTACTTTTGTAAGTTTTAAATTAGTACTAGTAGGTTGTTGTATTTCAGAAATATTAGTTTGTATTCCATATTTAACATAATATTGATTATAAAGATCATATAAATAATTTCTAATATTATATATAATATTAACTGGATCTAGAGAAGAACAATCTTTAATATGAATTAAAACATCATAATATAAAGTTAACATTTCTTGTAAACCTTCTAATTTAAATCTAGGATCTAAAGCAAATGCAATTAAATAAATTTCAGGAATAAAATAAAAATATTTTTTCCATTTAGTTTTCATAGCTAATATGCATAAAGTTAAAGCTTCATTATTGATATGCTCATTTAATATTAATACTATAATAGAAAAATTCAATAAAACTAAATGAGCAGTGGGATAATAAACATCGGAAAGTTGTTCAGTTGTATCGTTAAATACTTTTAAAATTTCACAAATATTACTACAAATATTCTATTGTTGTGAAAATAAATATATATTAGTATTATTATTTTGTGCAAAAAATAAACATAATAAATCTTTATATTGAAATGAATATTATAATAATTGATATGTTGAATTCCAACGTGTTGGAACATCACGTGGAAATTTTTTAGGTCTCATTCCATTAGCTTTACAAAATCTACCACATTGTTTCATTATAGATGGATGCGACCATAAATATGAAATTACGATTCTAATTGGTTGAATATAATTTTCTAAAATTTTTAATCCATTTTGAACACATAAATTTAAAACATGACATACACAACGAATATGAAAAAATAAACCACCAATAACATGTTGACAAACAAATTTTAGTTCATCTATAGAAGCGGTATTAGAACTAGCATTATCTAATAATATTGAAAATATTTTATGAGTCAATCCATATTCTTCTAAAATTAAACATAATAATTGTGCAATGTTATGGGCAGTATGTGATTCATCAAAAACTCTATAAGCTAACAATCTTTTTTGGAGGATCCAAGAGTTATCAATCCAATGGTAAGCCACACCCATATAAGAATGAGTTTGCCAATGATCACTCCAAATATCGGAACATAAAGAAACTTTATTATTTAATTTACTATATTCATCAATTAAATTTTTTTTCCTTATTTTACTAATTTTTTAATTGTACGAGTAAGTGTAGTCCTAGGAACACGTTCAGCAACTGGATTAAGAAATTCTTTACAAAAATTTTCAAATGTGCATTTAGATCTAAAACTAAAAGAAAGATGTTTACGGAAACATATTTAGCTAATGATTCTCTTAATTTATTATCCGAATATAAAAATAAACCAGGATTAGTACTACTACAACTAGAAAATCTTGATAATTGTGTTTGAAAGCGGTTAAGCCCATATTCCGTCGGGTGCTTCGTTTCTACATGTCATTTCAACGACCCATAGTCGCCGCCGGCTTGGAATTTGTAGGAAGCATTGCAATGCTTACATTTTGCACGCAATTCTCCTGACGGAAGTGTGACCTTCTCAAAATGTTTAGTGAAAATAGAAGATTTTAAAGGAGGATTTTCCCGAACCTTAGAAGTAATTGCATCGGTACTTCCTTGCGTTTCGGGCATCGGAAAGTGTTGGGGCAATGCCTCGGTCTCATCATCGGTGGATTGAATTTGAATGTTGGGATCCTCGTACGCTATTTCCTTTTCCCTCCGAGATCAAGATGATGAAGCTCCGTGACAACCTTCCATTATCGTCGAAAGATGAAGAACGCGCAGAGAATATGAAGTTGAGACTTAAGATTGAGAGAAGAGAAGATGTGCGTGAAAATGTTGAAATTGTTGAGGCAATTGGCCCAAGAATGATCGGGAAGATCATGGTTTTGATGTGTGTGTGCCAATATGTTTAAGGTTAGGGTGTTGTGTTGTATTTGATATGTGTGATTGAGTTTGCAGGACTTAGAAAATCACACATGGAGAACATATCTGAGGGACGAGAGCCGAGGGAGGAGAACTCCAAGGGCAAGCCGGGAAGTGGACTTCAAAGGCACACGTGAAGGGTGACATGGAGGCAAGCCAAGGGAAGGCTTGTGTGCGCATCCGAGGGACGATAGCCAGAGGAAGAAGACTTCAAGGGGCAAGCCAAGGGAGCATATCTGAAGGCACACGTGAAAGAGAGTATTCGGAGTGAATGCATGTGGGTGGAGAAGTTGGGCAGTCTACTGGTCAGAGGGCAGTCGACTGCTAAAATTCACAAAAAGTTTTCATCCTCGGACAAGTGTGACCCCAAAAAAAACTAGCCGTTGGCTAGCATTTAAAGCTAGGCTGGGGCAGTCAACTGGTGCGGGTCTGGACAGCATGCGAAGTTGTCCTGTTCTCTTATAAAAAGGGGACTTTTGGCACGAGTACGGTACGGTTTCTTACTATACTGAAGTGCTGCTAGTGCCCCGATTGATCAGATCATCCTCTCGCTCTTCATCGAATCTTGTAAAGAGGAAGAAGACGACTTTTGTAAAGGTTTCTCCACCTTGAAGGAGGGTTTCATAGTGGAGAGTGTGCAACCGCGTGGATCCTTAGATTAATCACCTTTCGGGGTTCATACCAAGTAAAAATACTCTGAATTAGTATTGTTCTTTTGTCTTTCATATATTTTGTTTGTATTGTGCTAACAATTTTGTAGAGAATTCGACAAAGTGCAATTCACCCCCCTCTAGCAACGCACTCGATTTATTAGAAATGAACTCCGTAGCTATTTATAGAGTTTGGATCATAACGGTCACTAAATCATAGCCATTAATCAAAAAACGATCAAATGATCTCAACCGTTGAAAAAAAATAAAAAAAACAAAAAAAACCCAACGACATCGAACCGGCGGTTCGAACCGGCGGTTCGAACCGCCGGTTCGACGATTTTTAGCCCACGCGGACCAGGTAAACAGGACACTCGGCCCGTTGACCCGGGCCGGTTCCGGGCTAGACCCAGCCCGTGGGCAGGTCTACTTCTCCCTTTTCTCTGCCCAATCTCTCCCACCTCTCATTGCGAACCAACGCCGAACCCCACCACTGTAACGCCCCAAAATTTCCCTTTTAAGTCCTTAAAGTCCTTGAAATTAGTTAAAAATATTTTAGAAATATTCTAGATATTTTTAGGAATTTTTAGAATATTTTTATGGAATTTTCCGAGTCCGTTTAGTATTTTATTAAAAGAGATAGCCCGAAAATTCTCGAAACTAATTTTAGAAATATCTTAGAATTTATTCCAAATTTATGGATATTTTTATAGAATTTTTTCGTAAACGAAAGTGACAAAAAGGGTTATAAACAGAAAATCGCGTAGGTGGGAATCGAACCCTTCACCTACGTTGTGAGAGACAATGGGCGGACTAGCTGCGCTGGTTTGATTTTGTTGAAATAGATTGAGCGAAACAATAGATAAGGTATAATTAGGTAAATTCACCCCCATAAGTATAAATAGATAATTAAGGAGAGAAGTTTTATTTTCCTCACCCAAACCCTCACGCCGCCCCTCTCTCCTCCCTTGGGCGAAAACACACCAAGGCCTCCTCTCCTCTTCTAAGGGGGCGTCGGCCAAGGAAAAGCAAGGAGTGCGGAGAGATTTTCCGATATTCGGAATCCCCACGACGAGAGGAACGCGTGAACGCGAAGAAATCTCCGAGACTCCGAGTTTCTCCGGAACCTCTGACGCCGTTCTTGGTTGTAAGTCCAAGATACCACTGCTCACCTGCAGTAAGAGGCGGTTTTCTGCAAGAATTTTCCCTTAAAAGTTTTAAAAGAGATATTTCCTTTTTGTTTAAGATTTTGCATGTGATCTTAGTTCATTATATGCTTATATATATTTGATAGAGTATCCTATGTGAGTTTAGGGTCTAAGGAATCTATAAGAAAAGAAAAGAAAGATAAAGAAAAAGAAAAGAGAAGGCCAAGGCCTTACGAAATCCCCAAAAGTCAAGACTTAGGGATTTGGGCACACAAAGTGTTCGATAAAATGCCAAGGCATTTAAAGATAAGAAAGAAAAGAGAGAAAAACTATTTTACTTTCTAAGGCCAGTACCCGGCGTCCAAGGGCGTCGTTAAAGAAATACAGGTGTCCAATTCCAAGGTCTTGGCCCTGGTAGACCAAGGTCTGCTCTATTAGGATTGGTGGCTCGCTACCCCAACCTTTTAGGGAACGCGCATAAGATGGTACTTACGTCTTAAGTGGATCCAAGTGAGCTATTATTTTCAAGTATATGCTTTAGTAAAGTTTTCCTAAAGTTTAAGGAAGTTTTCTAAAAGTTAAAGAAAGACTTAAAGTTAAAGAATTGCTAAAGTTTCAAGTTAAGCCAAGAAAAAGTGAGTTAAGACTTATTAATGCTTGAGTATGCATGTTTTGAGTTATACATGTTTTAGTGTTTCGTTTAAGCATAAAAGTATATACATGTTTTAGTGTTTCTTTTAAGCATAAAAGTATCTCATGTGATTTCACATTGTTTAAAAAGCATGCTTGCACATTTCGAGATTTTGTGAGCTAGATAGTACTTGCTAAGCTTTATGCTTATTAGTTGCATTTCCTCTTGCTGCAGGTAAAGATAAAGGTAAACAATTCTGAAGGAAGGTGACAAGGCGGTGCTGAGTAACGTGTGTGTGGTGGCTGACCTTGGAGAGGTCCTTGGGATGAGACAGTTTAGCTTATTTGAAATGCATGTTTAAGATTTCCAAATTCCAAGTTATTGTGTTATGGAGTTTATTAAACATTCATGCTTCGGATAGTTTTGCATGCTCAATGTTGTAGAATGAAGATTCCATGTCATTTCAATTAGTATGCATACTTTTGTGAATGCACTAGATGAGCAAGGGCATGAGTAGTTTAACATGTGGATACATTGCAATTTAGACTTATTCTTGAGCTTATTATTATTCCCTTTTGGACTAGGTCCTAATTGTACTTAAAATGCTTGTAAATTCGGTAGAAAAGTAAGATTTACATTCTATCTATTTGATGCATGTGCCAAGATGTTGTTAGATATGCTTAGAAAAGTTGCATTCATATTCCATAATGCTTTAGCAATATTATAGAGCCTTGTGTGATGAGTTTAAATGCATGACTATTAAAGTTAGAATATCATTTTTAGATAGATTTAAATACAAAAAAAAAGAGTAAGAAAGTTCCGCATCTTTAGTCGTGCATTAGAGTCAAGAAGTAGACAAGTAACGGTCCGTCTAAGGTAGAGAAGGCGGGGCGCTACAACCACGATCCTTTCCTCTCCCACTCTCGATCGCGAGCCGCCCAAGGTTTCTTTCCTACACTCGTCTCACCCCTTCTCCCATCTCACAATTTTCTCTCTCGATGGTTGCCAACTCTACTCCCTTGCGTCGTCGATCGCCGGATGTGTCACCACCATCTTCCTCCTTCTCCTATCCATCATTGCTGATGGGTGGCTCCACTACCTTCAACCAAGCTGCAGTGATGCTGCCTCGAGCAGATCGCCGACATCACTCCTGGGGAAACGACATCGACAAATGTTGCATCTCCTCCCTCGATGGTTCATCGATCGTCCTTCACCCCTTACTCCTGATCGTCGACCACCGTGTGCAACCAACAGAGCATCAGAAACTGTTGGTAACGAACCTGATCCGGTCGAATATATCATCTGGTCTGGTGGGAAGCCCGGTCAGGTCGGGACTCGGTCGGGTAAGGATAGTCGGGCGCCTAGGGTGTTAACCTAGCCTGATGGATGCACTTGAGGTTACGCGGGTCTGGTCCTGTAGGCGATAGCCGGTCGGAAGGGCGGGCCCGGTCAGCAGAACCCGACCGGGAAGGTTCAGTCGGACGGGCGAAAAACAAGACACCCTTTTTGAAAGGGAGTGGTGTAGGTGAGTTCCGAGCGGGCCCGGTCGGAAATGCTCGACGAACAGATCAACCATCCTGTCCATCAAATTACTCACCCCGCTCTGAATAACTCATGGCTTGTATCTGACTGTCCGGTCGGGCACACCAGATCGTCCGGTCGGACACACCCAACTGGTCGGTCAGACTGGCTAGTACCAGGAATGACAGAACCCGCTCTAGCCACTCGCTTACCCAAGAGCCGATTGGCGGCCGAGTGATCGAGCCTCACCGAGTGACCATTCCCGGTCGGCTGGCCGATCAGTATGACGTCATAATCACCGCGCCTAATAAGATAAGCCAAGGTGACTCCACTGTCTCAGTAGTTTAATGATGATCAGACTTCTAAGATCTTCCATATCTTCTCATTATGAGAAAAAGACACCTGCCATAATCATACCCCCCCCCCAGTGCATGAGACAAACCCTTTGGCGGCCCTATCAGATCCTCGGGGAGACTAAGGCTGCCTGGAAATCGTGTCAAAAGATCGATTCTTAATGAGACAAGACAACCCCGACAAGACAGGGGGCCTCTTCCTCCCCTATATAAGGCCCCTTAGGTGCTTCAAAAAAGAGGTCCGTTGTTGAAATATTTCCTCTTCATCCTCTGCTTTTTATGCCCCCATTTTGGGTCCGACTCCGACTCAACCCTGTCCTGCTAGCCTTTGATCCCGACCCCGACTCAAACGCCGCCGCAACTCTTCCATCTGACTGTGTCATCTCTGTCCGATCAAGTCATTTGAGTGAGAGCCCTTTCCGCTTGTCGACAGGATCAGAACCTATCCTTCCTTGAGTATTGTTCGTACTTGCATTTGGTTTTTCATCTTGGATCCATGTTCTCGGACGAGTAGAGGTAGCCTTGTGTTTGATATATTGGGATTGGTGTTGTACATAGCATGTTAGTTATGTTAGCTATCAAATTTGGTGTTGGTTCTTCCCTGTCGTGAGATCCCTTGTGAGTTTGGTTTGGAATGTGTGTTATGGTTCTGTTTCTCTTGGAGATAGGTTTTGGTTCTGTTCCATTTTATTGTATGATGGTTTGTGTGGGGTGAATACCTATTTGTGGATGGGGGATTTCGGTTGGTGGTGTTTGAATTGTAAGTTGATTATAGAACTTAGGATTGAGTTCTTGTTTTTCAAGTATGTGTCAGGAGTTGTTATTGTTCTTGTCTTAGCTATGGTGTTGATGATGATATGTTGAAGTAGGGTTCTGATATAGGGATCAGATTGGTAGGCTTGTGGAATTGATCTTGTTCTTAGATGCAATGTGATTGGAGAGGCGTTAGATTGCGTTTTGGGTTGGTTATTTCTCCTCTGATTTCCTTTACTGTGTCGTGGATCACAATTTGATATAGAGTTTTGTTGTTGAGCCTGTGTTGGATCTCTAGACAAATGTTTGTCTTGATAGTTTGGTGTTGTATGATCCGGTCGGGAGTTAATCTGACTTGGTAGGGAGCCCAGTCGGGTAGGGGGCTTGGTCGGGTAAGGACAGTCAGGTGCATAGGGTGTTAACCAGCTTGATCAATGCACTTGGGGTTACGCGGATCTGGTCCTGCAGGCGGTAGCCGGTCGGAGGGGCTCGGTTAGCAGAACCCGACCGAGAAGGATCAGTCGGACGGGCGGAAAACACGACCCCCTTTTTGGAAAGGAGGGTGTAGGTGAGTTTCGAGCGGATGGTCCCGGTCGGGAATGCCTGACCGGACAGATTAATCATCCTACCCATCAAATCAGTCACCCCGCTCCGAATGACTCATGGCCTGTATCCGGCTGTCCGGTCGGACATACCTAACTAGCCAGGCGGACTGGCTGGCACCGGGAAAGGTTGAACCCACTCAGGCGACTCACCCACTCAAGAGTCGTTTACGGCCGAGTGACTAAGCCTCTCCGGGTGATCATTCCCGGTCGGTCAGCTAGGTCCATATGGAGTCACAACCGCAACACATAGTAAAATAAGCCAGGGTGGTCCCACTGTCTCAATGGTTTAATTATGATCAGACTCTTCAGACCTAGCAGATCTTCCCTATCCTCTTATTATGAGGAAAAGACACATGCCATAATCATTTCTTCCCAAGCATCAAACTGTAGAAGGGACAGCATGGACAGACCCTTTGGCGGCCCTGTCAGGTCCTCAGGGAAACTAAGGTTACCAGAGGATAATGTCAGAAGATTGACTTTTATGAGACAAGATGACCCAGACAAGACAGGAGTTATCCCCCTCCCCTATATAAAGGCCCCTTGGTGCTTCAAGAAAGGGATTCGGCTGAAACGATTTCTCTCCAACCCCTACTCCTTGCGTCTCCATTTTGGACCCGATTCTAGCTCAGTCCTGCTCTCCCTACTAACCTTTGATCCCGACCTGAACACCACTGCAACTCGCCTGTCTGACCGAGTCATCTGAGTGAGAGCCCTCTCCACTTGTCGACAGGATCATTGTAGATTAGGATGGAACCGTAATACCTATTTGGGTTTAGTTATGGCTTATGGTTGGAAAACCTATCATGAGCTACCAACGTTATGGAGAAGTGAAGTTGATCATGGTTGTTTAACTTGAGCCACGATGATGGGTAATGCCAACGTCGTGAGCTAAGGTTCGTTTAGATCCGAGGTCAGGAGGAATCCTGTGCTAGCTTGTTTGGAGTCGTATCAATTGAGTTGTTACGAAGTTGGTGTTAATCATTATGATTAGGGTTAATTAAAGGAAACCGTAATTAGGACAATCCTAATTGAGTTTGGGCTTTATGTTTAGCTAGTTGTCATTTATTAAAGTAGTTATGCTATATCTTGTGATACAGGATGCTGATTGGATACGAACTTTCAGACGTGGGGCTTCTTTTCTTATTCAGACTTCACTTTAGAGGCGGGTACCTTCTGATTTATCTCTGTAGATATTGTTAGGTTTTATGTATGATTTCTTTTATGGATAGAAGTAGGATTTACATTTATCTGCCTTTTGTTTATCCTGCTTGATACTTACTGCTTGACCCTTTTACATACTCAAAGTTTATTTTCAATACAGTCTTTATGTTTGATACTGTTATTCTATTAGAGTATGTGTGTATAGGAAAATTTGCATGTCATATACTTGACATTTATTGATACCTAGCATTATCACATACCTAGTAGATTATTTGTAGGTTATGATTTATGTTTTTAGATCTGTGTGTGTCATATTGAGGTTTGCTTGATAGATGTTGCGTGTGTTAGAGTCATACGTTATCTTTGCATTATTGCATAACGCTGCTCCTTGGCTCCCTTGTGGTTGAGACAAGTCGTTAGTCATATCAAGATATGCACATATTGTCACTCATTGGTTAGTGGTACTATCAAGATGGTGTGTGCAGTTGCCCTGTCAAGGTTCCGCTCGGTCGCTCATGGGTAGTGGTATCCACAGCGTGGTAGCAAACAGAGATTCCTCCTCTTTTTCGTGATTCGAAGAGATAAGAGCGGTGCTCCCCAATATGATTTGGGGTAGGATAAGTGTGTCCTTCACAAGCATTATATTCACTTGGTCACTCAGGAACAGTGACAGCAGAGTGTGTATAACTGTCATAGCTCTACTCACTCAACCTCACCCATGATCGGTGACGATGGCTGACTGACATCAGGGTTGACCATGTTATTGTATCATGTGCACAACTGCATGTATTGCATTTGTTGTATTTGTTGTATTTGTTTGAGCTATAATTGCTATATTTGGATAACATGCACATACAAGAGATATTTTGTGTACACAACTACATGTATTGTATTTGTTTGTGTTTGTTGTATTTGTTTGACTTATGATTGTTGCATTTGGATGACATGCATATACATGAGATATTTTGTTTGTATATGGTTTGGTGATCATTCAGGTTCAGAGATTTATGACTTTCATAGCCCGCAGGCGGATTTTGACAATGGTATTTACTTACATGTAGTTTTCGGTTATGTATTCTGATTTCCTATAAGACTGTATCTGCTTATTTCTGTATTATTTTTGTACAACCATTTTACAGTCGTACATATCTATCTATTTATATACCCGTCAAGTCCCCCTGGACTCATATCGTTTGTTATATTTTTCTGTTTCCAGACAGATGTACTATAGTTGTCTAGAGAGAACCCTGTAGCCAGTTCCCTTCTGTCGAGACACTTCAGTTTTTTATTTGTCTTTGTGGTGACTTTGTTTTCCTTTTTAATTTTCATGGATTTATATTGTCCTGTACCTTATATTTGTGTGCTATGGAGGAGCTTATGATTTTATGTTTGTGATGTAAATTGTACCAACACACGTTTTCGTTTGTTGTAATGTATTTTATTTTTGTTATATTATATTTACCAGTCATGATCGAGGTTATAGAGGTGATCGTGTAGGTCGCATATAGTTGATTCAGATTATCCATTGTATATATGAGATATTATCCGATTTATATTACGACTCTCTCAGGACGTGATCACATACCTTCTCAATCGAACATTGTATAATTCATTATTACTTTGTGCTCCTAGAATATATCCGTAATTAGTCATCACATGCTAAATTTATAAAATTCAGTAAAGATCGATTCTCAGTGAAGCCCAACGAAAAAGGCAAAAATACTCTTTCATACTATGGCTTACTCAATTTTTCGATTTACTTCTTAATAAATAAAATCCCTGTCCTTGTCCACGTTTGATATTTTGTAAAAGTAAAATGATATCTTCATTGAAAATCTCAAAAAAAAATTTAATAAATAATGTGATATTTTATATGCTACGATCCTCGATAGATTCATCGTGCCCTCAGGATATAGTTTGATTCGGGGTGACGGCCGATAATGTCCGAGCGATAATCGAACGTGTACATATAAAATGTCACGTTATTTACTGAGCGTTTCATTGAATTTTTTTACTGAGTATATCATTTCATCATTGCAATTGTTGGTATAAAATAAGGAGAGGATCTTGCTGTCGGCCAGGAATGCAAAACTAGTTCATCTTTAATTATGCTAACTATAATAAGCGTTCAGAAGGAATAATTTATATACCATGAAGATCTTATGAGAATTAAGGCGAAGATCTTCTCTTCTGGATTGAGGCGATCGACCGCCATGGATATCGATTGATCGCCCTGCCTGCCCGCACTACCACTGCCTGCAGAGCAAGTGCAGCACTTCTCCACAGTGGTGGAGGAGGTCCAATTTGTTCGAAGCTGAAACTTAATTGGTTTTGGTATTAGGTCTACATCTCCTCTCCCAGCTTGTGGATTCGTTTGAAAGTAGAAGGTATATATTTGCTGTCAGGTGGAGACCAGGCGCCCACAGTGGGGTTTATACAGACCAATTCAATAATGGCTCGAAAGTTGAAACAGACCGGTAATCATGCATGTCATGACACGTTACTTTCCGATCATTAATCCGAATTAATGTTTTTTTTTAATTCTATTTTTTTATAAGAATGTTAATCATATTGCATTTTCATGGTCATGCATACCCATCCCCACACACAGCCTTTACCCGCACGCATGGGTGCTGATTAGTTATATAAAGCCTCGTACATATATAAATCAATATAACATGGGCAATTGCCGTCAGTACTGGAGATGTTTAATTATACTCCAAATGTGACAAGTTACTTACCCCGTTACTGATCTAGCTAGCTAGAAGATTCAAAATGGACTCGATTGTATGAGATAATCATCCAACCACTTAACCCCACATGCATGTTTACAATAAACTTTAAGAAAATTGTTATGGACAACAAGACAGTGACTTAAAGCAGGAATTACCCAAACTGCACAATCGATTCCCGTGCCACAGAATTAAGGCGCATAGCATTCGTTAAAGAAGGAAGCTTTGAGCGGAGAAGTTAGGTTGTGGGCACGGCTCGGTGTTCGATTCCTGATAGCAGCTAGAACACTCAAGTTAATTGATCATCTCTGCAGATCGTTCATGCATTTGTCAATTTGAATTTCTGTTGAACTCTATCTCAATAGCGTGGGATATATAGTCGTGAGGAGCGATAACATGCTCAATTTGGCTCCAACAATATAAAGGGGACAAAACAACTTGTACGTGGATTGATCACGCAACAAATTAGAAAAAAGGATCGAGAAAAAGACGAAGAAGATTAAAACCAATTTTTTTTTCTCAAAAGGAGAACACTGATCTCACACACACAAGTTTTGGCTCTCCCTTTGTTGGATACTCGAGTCCTGTTCCACCTCCCTGCAATCCTTCCCTTCACCCTTCTTCGCTCCTCCATCTCCAAATGACGACGCTCGGCTTGAAATAGGCGTCGCCAGGTACGTCGGAGTCTCCTCCCCGGCCATGATCACCACCACCTTCTCCTCGTAGCTGGCCTGCGGCGCGACCTCCTCCGATGCCGTCTTTCCCTCCCCCTCGTCGCCGGCGACGTCCTCCTCGAGCCGCCTCGATCGTTTCCAGTACGAGCAAGCGAGGAGGAGGAGAGCGAACGCGATGAGCCCCAGCATGGCTGCCAGCCCACCGAACAGGTACGGCACCGGCGAGTGCCACCTCGAATGGCCTACGTCCGCCGTCGGCGCCGCCATCGCCGTCGCGTTCAACACTGCTCCCGCCCTCATCTTTTAACCTCTCGATCTGCTAGTTAATTCCGAGGTGGTGACGAGAGAAACGGAAGCTCGGTGATATTTATACGGAAAAAAAAATATGAGTGAATCTGATTGATTTAGTTTCATGAAATTTTTTTATTAATTTATGAGATAAAAATTTATCATGGTTCACATCCTATTTAAAAAAATATTTATATAAAATATATCGTAATTAAAAATTAAATCACGAATATCATGATTAATCATTTTACCGTTGTATCCGAACCGAAGGACTTGGAAATATTTATACGAGACAAGGGGAGCTAAGGGTGAAATGGTAATAAGATACTAAAAACGTGAAACTTCGTTTGGTTCCTTAAAATTGAATACTAATTCTTTAGGGTTTTAAAAGCAAGAAGAAGGGAACGGCGAGAAGAAATTGGAGGATGAGGATAGGACTTATCCAAAAAGGGCCTCTCATACCCTTCATTTAATAATTCAAATGTCACTTTAAACCGATGTGTGTACATAAAGGTACTACGCATTAGGAAACTTTTTGACATCAATGATCAACAGTCGATTACATATATATTTGCATTTGATGATTGTGGGAAAGTAAATAAATGATAAGATTAATTTATAATTGATTGTCAAATAATTAAAGAGTGGAAAGAGTTTTTGCTATATATATATTGCAATATATATATATATATAATTGATCTTTATTTCATTAAAATAAATTTGTCATTTTTCTATTGGGGTAATGATGTATGTTTTGTTGATCCAATATAACAATACTAATTAGATTGAAATGATTGGACTACTTTTGTGAGGATTATCTAATTCATAAAGTAGGTGCTTTTTAGGCCGTGTTTGATTAAGGGTAATCTAATTAAGCCTATAATATAATCTAGATTATATGTTTTTGACATTGTAATACAGATTATAATATTTTTATTAACTTTTGTAATGTAAATTATATTACATTATAATTTTAAAATTATACCAAATAAAAGAACCAATCTTTCAATATAATCTTGATTATCTTATAAAACTGATTATATCTTACCAAACATAATCTTAACAAAATCAATTGATTCCCCCCACATGGTGACAAAAATGGTAGTGGATAATGGAGTGCAAAAATGGTAGTGGATAATGGAGAAGGTGCATAACTACTATTTTCTATGTTCATAAAGCAAGACATAAATAATTAAAGAAAAAGTTCAATTCGGTGATGGGCCAATCGCATAATGTAGAACTTAACAATACTAAGCCATTCGTTTCTTGTAAGCAACTATCAGGTTGTGATAATATCTACAATTGCTTTTGAGTAAAAGTTGAGTAAAAATGTCGTCTTGTGCACTTGGCAAAATGATGAAAAATAAAATTGAAATCAGTATATTTTGCCATACGTTTTAATAGTTAACTAAAATATTAAAAAAAAATTGGGATGAAAAATAAGGATGAAATATTTTAATTCAGTAGATGAAATAATTAAGGAAATGAGCCACCCTTCATTGGAAGTAACAGAAATAAAATAGTATTTCAGGTAATTAAACTGGCATAAAATTTACTATCGAAACTTATTATCGAAAATTCATCTATGCATTAATGTACAAAACTTAATATCGAAAAATATCAGCAAACTAGTAAAGTATACTCTGAAAAACTCAAATTAATTAAGCAATAAATTATTTGAATTAGATTCGAATAAAGGCAGATCGGCTATGAAAGAGAGAAGGAAACCTGTTGCTGGCTGTTGCTGGCTGATGAGCTGAGCTCCCATAACTGTAGCATAAGCTGGCGTCCAGCAGTGCACGAATACACAAACACCACAGCGGCCGGCGCTTCGGAACCTTCTCCGCCGCCGTAACGCGGAGTTGGAAGATGAAGCTGTTCTCGACTATTTACAAAGCATTGATTAGTTCCTGCTTGCGTGGTGATTGGATATGACATCCAGAGAGGTAGCCCACAGTATTTTTAACGCCTTTTTACCGGGGCAAGCAATCGGTACGTGAAGATTTGTTCAATTAAAGAACGGGGATTGAAAATTCCGAGTTGACCAAAAGATATCTAAGATCTGAAAATGTCTACCTTTTTCCGTTTCATCCGCTGTTAAATTTAATTATTTCTCTTTTTTTTTTCTGGTTTTTTGTTCTTCCTCCTCTCTCCTGGTCATATAATTTCTTTTCTATTTTTTGCCTCCAGGGCTATTGTATAGTGGTAGGACGACTAGTTACTATCTCAGACATCTACGGTTCGATCCCCAGCTATGACACATTTGCAGAAATTTTTCCTTTAAATTGGGCACGAACCCTGAGATGCTGGACTTCTAAACCGCCTACTACGAACACTTTTCGATTTATCCTGGCGACCGGTGGGAAACTTCCGTGAGGCCGGGTTGGTCGCCCGAGATTAAAAAATCTCATTAATCATTTTTTTTCTATTTCTTTTCTTACTCCCGATACAAGTATTATGACATTAATTAGGTATCTATAATTCGAAATTTAATTGCGACGTATTATTAATAAATTTTTTTCTTAATAGATAATGGATGAATAATGATTATTAGGATGAGGTTTGCATGTGCACTTCTTTGATTTACTTATTGATAAAAAATTTCGGTAAGATCAAATGGATCTTTCCAAATTCAAATATTTCTATTTCTTCTCTCATTTCTCTTTTCGAATGAATACATAATTATTATGGTGCTTATTTTAAAAAATCAATACAGATTCATTCAATAATATTTTAACACATTCGAAGAGACCGAAATAAATAATTAAAAACACCATTAGATTTCTTACTACTTCAAAAATCTATAAAATTTAAAATGAGTTCAAATAAATCTGTCTAGATCGATAAATGAGTTTTAATCGAAACCCTACTAATAGACTTATATAGTTTTAATTGAATTTATTTCATGTCCTATTACTTTCTAGGTTACAAGGGCCCCCCTATTATTTATTTCGGACTCTTTAGACATATTAAAATATTATTAAAAAATAGTTAGAATCTAATAATGATATTTGGAAAATCAAATTCACATTGAACATGATCTAAATCACACTAATTCATTTGAGTTTAAAAAAATCTCGTTAATCTAATAAATCATACCAGTTGTAATATTGATTCAGATTCTTCGAAGCAAAAAGAACTTAACTTGTCGTATTAATTTTTAAAAATTAATATTATAATAGTTATTACGTGCAGGCATAAAGTGAGAAGGGAGGGAAAAACGAAGAGAACTCGTACGTACAGAAAAGATAAAACGGAAATCTAGAAAAGGAGGGGGGAAAAAATCAAATTTAATAGGGGTAAAATGGAGGGAAAAAACGTCTTTTAAACCATTTCAGGACGCCTTTGCATTAATTTCAAACTCGGGTGCGCCGCAATTCCCGTTTAAAGAAAGAACGTTTTTATTCTTCGGTTGGTGCTTGTGGAATCCCGGCCCGGTCCAGCCCAGTCGAACTTTTTTCCGATAAATTTCCCACCATTTTTCATTCCAATGATCCGTTGGGATGCCCACGTCGTGGCAAAGTTGTTGCGACGGTAAGTTTCTGATTTTAATTCGACTGGGAAATTATATTTAGAGCATCCTTTGTATTAAAAAAAACAAAAAACAGCTTTTATTTAATTGTCGATGACTTTTCTATTGGCATAAATCTTATCATTTTATGATTTTTTAAGTCTCTGTTCGTAACTAATTGCGGAATTCAAAGGCATACATAACATAGCATGGCCATCTATCTCATTGTCCAAACACTAAACGTGGATGGAATCATCGCTCCACCCGCGTCTTGACCAAATTGCAAGACAAAGCTGGTCCAGGACTCTGCTTGTCGTCCTCTCCGAGTCCGAGCATCTTGCAACTCTTCCTTTACCTTTGGAACGGATCCAAGCAGAGGGGGAAGGTACCAAGAAGATTCCTCAGTTGTTCTTAATTTCCCCATGCTTAGAGGGGACCTGACTAACGACTAGGCTGTAGAGGAATTCGGAATCTTCAAATGGAGCCAGTCGACCCGTCCAGAATGGTCCGGGCGAAGGATCGACGCTGGCCATAAAATGGATAACAAAAGAACAATATCTATGGCAAAGATTTTTATGGATGTCGATCTCCGAACCAAGACTTCGCACACGTACGACTGAGAAATCTATCCACCTCCACGGGATCATTGCCCCACCGATCCACACAGTCAACGCTATTAATTAATTAATTTGCCATCCAAATAATTAAAGATGGTGGAGACGATCCCGTTATCCGAAGCTTCTGCCACGGCGGTTGTCTAGTCAAGAAAACATATCTATGCGCAGAACATGTCGGCATGAAGCAGTCGGTCGAATAAAATCCCAACTATCGGATCGAAGTCTTTGAAATATCAAAGATATATATGTGGTGGTTGCCAATACTATATTCAAAAGGATTTGTCACTTATAATCCAGTAATCCACCTCTCGACACTTCCCTGATGCACGAGTATGCATATCCATAATTAAATCAAATCCCTTATCTTAATCCTTAGATTAGTCCAGTTTGTCTGCGCTGGAGGCCAAACTAATTACGCTAGCCTGGACCTATGGATAAAAGTCTAATTAGGTATTTATAGTGTCCCATCATCGACTGTATCAAATCTTTTAGAATAGCGGCAAATTCGCCAATTGAGAACGCTGAGAGGCTCACGCGTGACGTGCCTTCGATCTCATCTCATCGGGGCTAACGACGTGACACCCGATGTCCCAGTGCCCCGGCGGCCTGGTGGCGCCGGCGCCGGAGGCGACGGGAACATCACGTGGAGGACCCCTCTCCCTTTGGCGTATTACTATTCGCTGTTGACGAAGAGAACCGCAAGACTTCCGCGCGTCCAGTGTGGACGCTCGCCCGCGGCGGCGGAGAGGTGACTGGCACCGACACGTGGATAGTTCGCCAGTAACTTTTGAACAGAATGTTACCAGCTACGCACCATCGTGTTTGGTGACATTTTAGTCTAAATATGATTTTGTCGCTCAACCACAACAAACAATACAATTTCCGAAAGAAGTTGAAAAAAGCAAATAAAAAACCCTTCTTAAATTGGGAGTTTCAAATTGCTCATTAATTTAGGCTCCCAGTTGGATAAGGTTGAGGTAGTTGAGGTAGATTGTCCTTGTGGTTGCCCGTGGTTGGAGATGATCAATTTATTGTACCATCGATGGAGATCTTATCGAATCAAGTGTATGGTTCAACATCTAATAAGCCGTGCTATTAAATAATTGAATGAACGCAATTAGCATAAATATGGCAACGTACCATATTTATTTTATAAATTTATTAACGAGAACGAGAAAATTATTTCCTTTATGAATTTATTTTATAAAATAAGAATAAAATATTGTTAATAATATAAAATATAAAACATAGATTTTACCGGAGAAAATATAATAATTTAAAATATGGAGGCCAAAATAAAATTTTCTCAAATTTAAAAACCAACGAAATCCTACCGGCTGCTTCCTGTGAATCGCCTTGCAGCGCCCAAAGAAGACCCACATCCAGCTTTTCTCCAGTTCGAAACCTTCTTTTTCCTCTCTGCCCTATCCAGTCCCCTTCTCGGTTTCCAATTTCCTACGGTTCCCGTCTCCTCCTTTAATTCTCGTCGGCTTCACCTCAAAAGCAGGTTTTGGGGAACAAGAAAGGAGCGGATCACTGTGGCTTATAGTCACCTACCCGGTGTTCTGATCCCTATAAAACCGAGTTCACGAACACCCAATGCAACCTCCTCCTCTGTTCTCCGCCTTTTCTTCCTACTCTGCGACGCCCACCGCCGGCCAAGACCCGAAACTAACCTTACGAGCTTTGGCGCGAGCTCCTAGTCCCTAGGGGATCGATACAATCCTTTTCCACAGCCAACATCCTTGAGCTCGCCGCCGGCGAGGACGCCGACTTTTCACTGCCTCATGGATGACGCCGCCTCTACCGGCGAGGACAACGCTCCAGCCTCCCCGACGCAGCGGGAGCGGCGGATCGTTGTCACCCACCGCCTGCCCCTCCGTACGGTTCCCGATCCCTCTGCGCCGGGGGGCCTAGGCTTCTCTCGGGATCCCGATGCGCTCGCGCTTCAGCTCCGCGCCGGCTTCCCGTCCTCTTCCGAGGTCATTCACGTCGGCACCCTCGCTGTTCCCGTCGACCAAGCCCACCATGCGTCCGTCTCCCGTATTCTTTACGAACGTTTCAGGTGCCTCCCTGTTTTCATTCCCGCCGATCTCCACCATCGGTTCTACCATGATTTCTGCAAGCATTATCTCTGGCCCCTCCTCCACTACCTCCTGCCTTTCTCACCGTCGTCTTTAGGCGGTCTGCCCTTCGATCGTTCCCTTTGGCTCTCCTACCTCTCCGCCAACAAGCTTTTTGCCGACCGCGTCATCGAGCTTCTAAACCCCGACGATAGCCTTGTCTGGATCCACGACTACCATTTACTTGCTCTTCCGACCTTCCTTCGAAGGCGCTTCCCTCGTGTGAAGTTGGGATTCTTCCTCCATTCGCCCTTCCCTTCGTCCGAGATATTCCGTACCATCCCCGTTCGCAACGAGCTGCTTCGCGCCCTCCTGAATGCTGATCTCGTTGGGTTCCAGACCTTCGACTATGCTCGCCACTTCCTCACCTCTTGCTCCCGCTTGCTCGGCCTGGATTATCAGTCCAAGAGAGGGTATATTGGCATTGAGTACTATGGAAGGACAGTCACAGTCAAAATCCTCCCGGTTGGGATTGACATGGGGCAGCTCGAATTGGTGATGACTTCGAAAGATACCATTGCCAAAGTCCACGAGCTCACATCAATGTATAAGGATAAGATCTTGATGTTGGGAATCGACGATGTCGATCTCTTCAAAGGTATCGGAATGAAGTTGCTTGCAGTGGAGCAATTGTTGGAGGAGCATCCGCAGTTGAGAGGGCGTGCAGTGTTGGTCCAGATCACTAACCCCCCAAGGAGCGAGGGAAAGGATGTGCAGAAGGTTCAGGATGAAATAGGGTCAATCTCAAGGAGAATTAATGAACGTTTTGGAAGACCTGGATACGAGCCCATTGTATTGATCAGTCGCACTGTACCAACCTACGAAAAGGCTGCCTTTTATGCAGTAGCTGAATGTTGTGTGGTGAATCCAGTGAGAGACGGAATGAATTTAGTTCCCTACAAATACACAGTCTACAGACAGCTGAGTCCGGCATTAGCAGATGCTCCAAAGAGAAGTATGATCATTGTGTCGGAGTTCATTGGGTGCTCACCATCTCTCAGCGGTGCTATTCGAGTTAATCCATGGAATGTGCATGCAGTGGCGGAGGCGATAAACTTGGCCATAACAATGCCAGACACTGAGAAGCAACTGCGGCACGAGAAGCATTACAAGTATGTTAGCTCTCATGACATTCCATATTGGGCAAGGTCGTTTGATCAGGACTTGCAGCGTGCTTGTAGAGAGCATTTCCATAGGAGGTGTTGGGGGATTGGGTTTGGGATGAATTTTCGGGTTGTTGCTCTTAGCCCCAACTTTAGGAAACTATCTGTCGAGCATATCGTCGCCTCGTATCAAAGGACAAACACCAGGCTCATCTTGCTCGATTATGATGGGACAATGATACCGCAGTCGTCCATTGATAAAAAGCCAAGCTCCGAAGTTATCTCAGTAATAAATGGATTATGCAATGACCCCAAGAATGTTGTTTTCTTGGTTAGTGGGAGAGGGAAAGATGAGTTGAGCAAATGGTTTGCCCCCTGTGAGAAGTTGGGGATCTCTGCAGAGCATGGATATTTCACTAGGTAACTATGTTTCTCTGAATTTGATTTTTTTATTGTTCCTTTCATGGCATATGTGGTAAGCATTCATAAAATTATTTGTCCAGCCCGTGACTGAAGCTTCTTTGCTTGCGTTAAGTCCAATCAATTTCTCTGATAATGATGAACAGGATTATGCTCCATTTCAAAATCTAAACTCATCAGTACCAAATCCAAGCACTCGATTCAAATAATTATCATCTTGTGACTGACGATGTTTTAACCCTGTGCTGTAGGTGGAAGAGGCATGCGCCATGGGAATCGTGTATGTTAGCTTCAGACTTTAATTGGAAGAAAATTGCAGAACCTGTCATGACGCTTTACACGGAGGCCACGGATGGATCTGCCATAGAACACAAGGAAAGTGGGCTAGTATGGCATCATCAAGAAGCAGATCCTGATTTTGGGTCTTGTCAGGCAAAGGAGC
The DNA here is from genome assembly GCA_024364735.1 of Boesenbergia rotunda. Classification (NCBI taxonomy): domain Eukaryota; kingdom Viridiplantae; phylum Streptophyta; class Magnoliopsida; order Zingiberales; family Zingiberaceae; genus Boesenbergia; species Boesenbergia rotunda. The sequence continues at coordinate 5,829 of JAGFNQ010003340.1, read as the reverse complement.
TCCTGGATCATCTCGAGAATGTGCTTGCCAATGAGCCCGTAGTTGTGAGAAGGGGTCAACATATTGTCGAAGTGAACCCTCAGGTATTGCAAACACGTTTGTTCAAAGTATTTGGTTTGAATCTGGCAAAGAAAGTACTTTTGAATTTTGATGCAGCATTCATGACTGTCATGGTCAAACAGACTTAGCTTTCATAATGAAGATCCATGGATTAGGATAGACTTTTAGGATAACATCCGCCTACCTCACTTTCCGACTCGAAACCAATTAAATATATTTCTGGATATGCTTGGCCTCGAATAGACCGACTAACGTCGCCAAGTCTTATTTAAATATTCCTTCCCTTCGTGCTACTGTTCAAACTATGGTTTCTTTTCTGCATTGACTTGTCGAAAATATGCAGGGTACAGGCAAAGGCATGGTCGTCGAAAATCTCATGACAGCATTGTCAAGCACTGGAAAGGCACCAGATTTTCTTCTCTGTATAGGGGACGACCGGTCGGATGAAGACATGTTTGAGTGTATTAGCAGTTACACAAGTGATCCATTCGCCCCAGCAATTGGGGAAGTCTTTGCGTGCACAGTGGGTCAAAAACCAAGCAAGGCTAAGTATTATCTCGATGATACAGCGGAGGTCATAAATTTGCTTGAAGGTCTAGCCGATGCATCATGCGTAAAACCGCCCTCGTCTGCTGAACTTCAAGTATCATTTGAAGGCTCTCTCTATGATGTTTATTGATTAGTTGAGTATTTCGCAAATTATCAAAAAAGTGTCCCTCTCTTTTATTTTTAGTGGACTTTTTACACTTTCTAGTTCTTATACTCAAATGGAAATACTCGATGATCCGGTCGGATAGGTCTTTTGATCGGGATGGAAACCTGGTCGGGTCAGGACTCAGTTGGGAAAAGACAATCGGGCGCGCTATAGGTCAACCTAGCCTGAGGGATTAGAGTTCGAGGTTACTCGGACTGGGTCGATCGGCAGTAGCCGGTCGGACGCCCCCGATCGATTGACCCGGTCGAGGATGGGTCAGTCGGGCAGAAGGAAAAACGTGCTAAACTCCCTCGAAAATGAAGATATCGAGTGTGCAATTGAATGCCAGGCGGATGGTTCCGGTCGGGCACGTCCGACTGGACGACTTGATTGCCCTGTTAAATAAAATCGCTTACCCTATGCTTCGGACGACTCTCGATCTGGGTTCGATTGATTGGTTAAATCTACCTGATCACCCGGTCGGACTCGACCGGTCGGGCACACCCGGTCGACAGGTCGGACGGTTACATTCCAGGAATAGTCAGACCTCCTTGGGCGGTGGATCCATTCCAAAGACACGGATAGCCGAGAAGCCTAGCTTATCTGACCGACCGTCTTCACTCAGTCGGCCAGACTTTGATAGGCGCATAGCTGCCCGATAGGACAAGCCCGAGTGATCGAGTGACCACACTGCCCAAATTGATTAACTAATCAGGCTCTCAACAACAATGAGATCTCCCAAATCTTTCCATTATAAGGAAAAGACACCTGCCATAATCATGACTTGTCTGAGCATCAGACATTAATTAGGATCAGAAGTGACATCTTGAACAGGCTGTCAGGTGGCTGTGCCAAACCCTCGGGAAGACCAAGGCTGCCAAAGGATCAGGGTGTCAGCAGGTCAGTTTTTAATGAGACAAGATAGTTTTGACAGGACAGGGGGCTTCCTCCTCCCCTATATAAAGCCCCTTGGGTGCTTTAGAAGGGGGATTCCTGCTACTGGAATTTTCTTCTCCACCTCTTGTATTCTCGTTTTGGTCCGACTCTGACCCAACTCTGTCCTACTAGTCTTTGAACCCGACCCCGACTTACACGCTGCCATAACTCAAGTCATCTCGATTCGACCTAGTCATCTGAGCGAGAGCCCTCTCCGCTTGTCGACAGGATCGAAAGACAAAGATGGGTGACTCCAACAGGGTGACAGTTACACTCTCAGAAGAAGACTTCGAGTTGCTGGTGGCTGCTAAGGCTCAAAAGTTAGCAGCCGAACAGAAGACCGCCGGCCACCCAACTCAGGAGGGTCCCTCCGAGGTGGCTCCTCGTGCTGGCACAGAAGGCGAAGTTCGCCCGCGTGGTAGTCCCTATTTCCCCCAAGCATTCTTCGGCCCGACAGAGGGTGCCGGACAATCCAACCAGATGGAAGTCTCCTCCAGCCGAGCACGACTAAACAAAGGGAAGGCCTCGGTTAGCCAGACCCCGACTGAGCTCACCGGATTCCCCTTCTCTAGCCAAGTTCTGCAGGAGCCAGTTCCCAAGCATTTCCGACTCCTATCTATTCCTGAGTACGGAGGAGTCACAGATCCAGAGGAACATTTGATGAAGTTCGAGAATGCAATCCTGCTGCATCAATATACTGATGGCATCAAGTGCCGAGCATTCCTGACCACTCTGGCCCGGCCCGCCCAACGATGGTTTGACAGACTCCCGGAGGGGTCTGTGCATGAGTTTGCTAACTTTAAGAGGCTTTTCTTACAACATTTTGCAAGCAGCAAGAGACACCACAAGACCAGTCTCAACCTATTCGCCTTGAAGCAAAGCCCTAAGGAGTCATTACGGGCTTATATCAAAAGATTCAACCAGGTTGCATTGGATGTGTCCATTGCTACTCGGAAGTGTTGATCAGCGCCTTCGTCCAGGGCCTGCAAGAAGGAGAGTTCTTTAGATCATTGATACGCAAACCTCCGAAGGACTTCGAAAGCCTCCTGGGCAAGACTGCCAAATATGTAGACGTGGAGGAAGGACAAGCCGCTCGACACTGGGAGGTCGGGCATTCACCTGCGACTCCTCATAGTCAGAAGACCACACCTCCTGGGGGGCCTCTTCGAAGTCCTCGAGCCATAGGGCAGAGACCCGGAGCTGAGCGAGGCATAGTTCAACAAGTGGCTCAGGGATGCCTCCCCAATAGGTGACAGCCTTATTGTTCTTTCCATAATAGTCATACTCACAGTACCCAGGACTGTTGGCAAGCCGGGCGAGGGCAAGCTCACCCTGGCCGAGGAACTCCTCGAGGAACCTATCAGGGAGGAACTCGAGGTCGAGGAAGGGGGTAACCAGATAGGCGAAATACAGACACCCAGGTGGCCACCCCCACAGCGCGATAGCTATTCCCGACCCCCAGCTCTCCCAAACAGGGAGGAGACAACGAAGAGCAGGCGAATCAACAAAACACCGTGCAGGGCTCGATTAACGTTATCTCAAGTGGCCCGACTTATGGAGACTCCAACTGAGCCCGGAAGTCTCAGGTGAGGCGCTTGGAGATCCACCAAGTAGGGAGCAGTTCTGCCCAAACCAGAGGACCGCAGATCAGCTTTGGCCCTCAAGACCTACAAGGAGTGGAAGTTCCACATGACGATGCACTGGTCATCATAGCTATCATAGCTAACTATCAGGTCCACCGAGCCATCGTGGACACTGGTAGTTCAGTCAACATCTTATACAAGAAAGCATTTGACCAGTTGCAGATTGAAGCCAGTGAGTTGCAACCGATAGCCACACCCCTCTTTGGGTTCACGGGGTACGAGGTCCAACCGATCGGTCAGATCAAGTTAGCTATTTCACTCGGGGAGGAGCCCCTGAAGCGGACCCGATGGTCAACCTTCTTAATAGTAGATGCGCCCTCTGCTTACAACGTCATTTTGGGCCGACCCACACTCAATGAGTTTAGAGCGGTAGCATCTACTTTCTACTTAAAGGTGAAGTTCCCAATTGTTGACCAAGTGGGAGAAGTCAGAGGCGATCAGAAGGTGGCATGTCGATGCTATGTCGACGATGTCCGAACGGAAGTGCGAAAGGCATTCCGAGCCCCACTAGCCAGTTGCAACATGGTGCAGTCATCTCCTTGGGCTGAACTGAGAGAGCAAAAGGAGGAGGTTCAACTCCTCCCCGACCGAGAAGAAACGAAAGTGAAAATAGCACCAGAGCTGGAGCCCAACCTCAAACAATAATTGGTGAAATGATTAGCCGAGAATCAAGATGTGTTCGCATGGTCAACTCGGGATCTGAAAGGCGTTCGACCGGAGGTCATGGAGCACAAGCTGCATGTATACCCCGATGCCAGGCTGGTGAAGCAGCGGAAGAGGGGCTTCAGTCCCGAACAAAACAAGATAATTCAGGCTGAGGTGGAAATGCTCCTGGAGGCTGGACACATTCAGGAGGTGCAGTTCCCGGCCTGGTTGACCAATGTGATGTTGGTATCCAAGCCTGAGAACAAGTGGAGGGTCTGCATCGATTTCAGTGACCTCAACAGAGCCTGTCCCAAGGATTGTTACTCGCTCCCTCGGATTGATCAGATGGTGGACTCTACCGCTGAAAGTGAGCTTATCTACATGCTGGATGCCTACCAAGGATACCACCAAGTGCCGCTCTCCCCTAGCGACCAGGAGAAGGTCAATTTCATCACATTCGAGGGCACCTACTGCTACACAGTCATGCCTTTCGGACTTAAAAATGCAGGGGCTACCTATCAAAGGTGTTAGTGATATGAGAGAAGTGTCCTAAGGCAATTGCCTTATGATTGTAAAACATTTATATTAATAAATGATAATTCACTATTTGAGTATACATGCTTGTGTATTTGATTGGGATCTTAAACTCATCTACTGAATGTCCGCAATACAACTCACAGCATAAGAGAATTTGTGATGAGATCACAACTAGTGATTATCTCTAAATGCGCAAATGTGAAGTATTGAAAATATCCCTAGTCGATGAATTGATAAAAACGGACACTATCAATTCTGTTGAGACTAGCATGGGTTATTCTCTAATCAGCTGATTCTCACTGGCTGGTGACATTGGGATGTCCGGAGATAAACATGGATGCTAGTTAAGGGAACTAGTTCATTGGAGTGACTAGCTGTAAGACTTTATATGGGAATCTACATGTAGATATGTCAATGAAGATCTTATTGCGGCTTAAGTGCGATGTTCCTTTGACTTGCGGTGTTCAAGTCATCTTGGTCATGGAGACTTATACTTTGACATCTTAAGCAAGCATCTCCAAGGAGGTGTGGACCCAGGATGATCATAAGCCGAAGTGCCCGAAGATGTTTGAACAGCCTACAAAGGATTCACCACTCCTTGCGAGGAGATGTATACCCAGGCCTATCGTCGGATTGTTACTCAAAGCCTCTGGCCAGAGCATATCATGTTTAGAGTGAGAGTCTCTGAAATACATGAGAGTAATTAGAAATCCAAAGGACGAGAAAGACACTACTTGGGCTAGGTGTGACGTAGTCAGCCTAGTGGGGACTGACACCATTGACCGTGTCCTGAACCAAGTGGGTATAAGGTGGTGAAGGGAATGGGGCACGATTCATTAGAGTTGCTGAAGGGTTTCAGAATAATTTCTTCTGAGGTCAAACCGTTGATCTTTTGATTAATTGGGGATCATGATGTACTACTAGGTGCCACTCATGATCGTTCTATAATTAGTTAATTATAGACGGCCAACATAAATCGAAAGCCTATTTAGTCACACGCACTACGAGTAATCCGAGGGATTTAAAACGAGTTGAAAATTGGATTTTTCGATCAAGAGAAATAAGTCGAATCTGAGTTAATCAGAGGCGCAATGGAAGCTAAAAATGGCTAAGTCTTTTGAAGGCTTTTGGGCGAATTAAATGAGTTTAATTCGCGACCGGTTCGGGTCGGTTTTGGCCGGCCAAAGAGGGTGTTAAACCCTCCTTGGGTGGCCCGACCATTAAAGGGGAGAAAAACCAATTTAATTGGTTTAATTAATAAGATAAATCAAGCACGATTTATTTTATAAATTATGGATAAATAAATTTGTATAA
>JAGFNQ010003339.1:0-71471 GCA_024364735.1 Boesenbergia rotunda | reverse complement strand
AATTTGCACCTAACCCTCCAAGTTAGGACTTTTCACCTAGCCCCCAAGCTAGGACTTTTCACCCAACTCTTCCGAGTTAGAACATCATCCAACCTAGCCCTCCAAGCTAGGCACCTGACCCTCCAAGCCAGGACTTTTTCACCTAATTCTCCAGGATGGGAATTTGCACCTAACCCTCCAGGTTAGGACTTTTCACCTAGCCCTCCAAGCTAGGACTTTTCACCCAACCCTTCCGAATTAGGACTTTTCCAACACCTAGCCCTCCAAGCTAGGATTTTCCACACCTAACCTCCCAGGTTAGGATTTTCCATATCATAATCATCCTCCTAAACTAAAATCGTTGTCAACACCAAAACAACAATCAGGGCCAGACTGCATCAACAGTAACTCGAAGTAAGGGACGAGATTCAATCGTAGCGTCCCTTGGAAGCTCCGCCTCTATTCGCATCCACGCCGAGTTCTCTTCGGGATTACTTCGCAAAGTCACGAGTTTTGTGCCGACAAGATCTACTAGATTCTCTATAGGCACAACAAGAAAGATCAAGAGAGGAAAGGAAAACTAACCACCAAGAATACGGAATCGAATTCCGGGAAGAGAGGAGTCGCTATCCGCTTCTTCTTCTTCTTGTTTCGTTTCTCCTTCTTCTTGAAGCTCACGGCAACCTTGCTTGGTGTTGATGGGGTGCGCCGGCCCTAGCAAGGAAGGTGGGAGCTGGCCCTAATTCTCCAAGAAGGGCGCCGGCCCTAAGGGAAAGGAGAGGGAGAAGAGAATAAGAGAGAGGGAGAGAGAAAGTTACTAATCTCAATTAGTAAATCGTAATAAGGGCTTGCCTTTGGTTCCTTTATATAGTAGCAACTCCTTTGCTAAGTCTCCCTCTTAACGGAATTAACGGAATTAGTTATAAGAAATTTATCTCATAAATTCTCTTATTAATTATTCCGTTTAAGCCGAGTCTTATTATAACTAATTTATAATAAAACAAATTCTTCTTCTCTTTAAATTATGGAATAAATTTTATAAGAAATTTATAAACTTTCTTATTATGGAAAAAACAATTCATAATTGATTTTATAAAATTAAAATAAACCAATTCATGGATTATTTTAATCTTCCATAAAAAGAATAAATTTCTATAAATTTATTTATATAAATTTCTTTATACAAATTTATTTATCCATAATTTATAAAATAAATCGCGCTGGATTTATTTTATTAATTAAACCAAAATTAATTGGTTTTCTCCTCTATTGTGGCCGGCCACCCAAAGGGGGTTTGGCACCCTCTTTGGCCGGCCAAACCAACTTGAACCGGTCGCGAATTAAACTCATTTAATTCACCCAAAAAGCCTTCAAAAGACTTAGCCATTTTTAGCTTCCATTGCGCCTCTGATTAACTCAGATTCGACTTATTTCTCTTGATCGGAAAATCCAATTTTTAACTCGTTTTAAATCCCTCGGATTACTCGTAGTGCGTGTAACTAAATAGGCTTTCGATTTATGTTGGCCGTCTATAATCAACCAATTATAGAACGATCATGAGTGACACCTAGTAGTACATCATGATCCCCAATTAATCGAAAGATCAACGGTTTGACCTCAGAAGAAATTATTCTGAAACCCTTCAGCAGCTCTAATGAATCGTGCCTCATTCCCTTCACCACCTTATACCCACTTGGTTCAGGACACGGTCAATAGTGTCAGTCCCCACTAGGCTGACTACGTCACACCTAGCCCAAGTAGTGTCTTTCTCGTCCTTTGGATTTCTAATTACTCTCATGTATTTTAGAGACTCTCACTCTAAACATGATATACTCTGGCCAGAGATTTTGAGTAACAATCCGACGATAGGCCTAGGTATACATCTCCTCGCAAGGAGTGGTGAATCCTTTGTAGGCTATTCAAACATCTTCGGACACTTCGGCTTATACCCAATCATCCTGGGTCCACACCTCCTTGGAGATGCTTGCTTAAGATGTTAAAGTATAAGTCTCCATGACCAAGATGACTTGAACACCGCAAGTCAAAGGAACATCGCACTTAAGCTGCAGTAAGAACTTCATTGACATATCTATATAGATAACCATATGAAGTCTTACAGCTAGTCACTCCAATGAACTAGTTCCCTTAACTAGCATCCATGTTTATCTCCGGACATCCCAATGTCACTAGCCAGTGAGAATCAGCTGATTAGAGAATAACCCATGCTAGTCTCAACAGAATTGATAGTGTCCGTTTTTATCAATTCATCGACTAGGGATATTTTCAATACTTCACATTTGCACATTTAGAGATAATCACTAGTTGTGATCCCATCACAAATTCTCTTATGCTGTGAGTTATATTGCGGACATTCAGTAGATGAGTTTAAGATCCCAATCAAATACACAAACATGTATACTCAAATAGTGAATTATCATTTATTAAAATATATGTTTACAATCATAAGGCGATTGCCTTAGGACACTTCTCTCATATCACTAACATTAACTGCCTGTAGTCGATGCATAGCCTCATAGAACCATCCTTCTTCTTGACAAATAAAACTGGTGAACCCCATGGAGATACACTAGGACGAATAAATCCCCTGTCAAGCAACTCTTGAAGCTGGACCTTTAGCTCATCTAACTCCTTAGGCACCATACGATACGGAGCCTTTGATGCCGGCGCAGTCCCCGGAATCAACTCGATCACAAATTCAACTTGCCTTCTAGGAGGCAAACTAGGTAGCTCCTCTGGAAATACATCTGAAAATTCTTGGACCACTGGAACACTTGAGATCTGAGGGCTACTGCTACCATCAGTACTGATCAATGATAATAGAAAACCCTGACATCCATGTGATATAAGCTTCTGGGCTTGAATTGTAGAGATAATAGAAATCCCATCATCTCTGGTGCCAATGAATTTCCACGAGGGTTGGTTCGGAGGTCGAAACGTGACCACCCTCGCTTGGCAATCAACTATAGCATGATAAGCCGCCAATGAATCCATGCCCAGAATAATATCAAACTCTACCATCTCAAGAATTGACAGATCCACGGTGAGGGTATAATTGCCGAAGTCCAATGGACACGCCTTGACTTCCTGCGTGATATCCAATACCTCACCGGATGGTAGAGACACTGATAAATGTTGTGATCTAAGGGTAGGCAATCATGTAATTTTTCCCATAAACAGTCGTGATATAAAAGAACTAGAACTACCAGTATCAACAAGTAATTTAGCAGGAAATGCGTAAACTGAAATTATACCGCGAAAGACCGATCCATCGGCCCGCTGTGCCTCCTCTCTGGTGACTGCATAAACTCGGCCTGTCTCTGTAGCTGAAGGTGGCAACGCTAAAATCGGCTGCGGCTGAGAAGATGAAAGTCCAGCTGTCTGATGGGGCTGATATCCAGAAGGCCCAACCGAATGCTGAGACTGATAACCTGAAGCTCCAACCGACGGCTGATGCTGATAAACTGCAGGCTGGTATGCTGGACGTGGCTGCTGATAGTATGATTCTGTCCTAGAATATTGAGACCCCACTGGTGAGGAGTACTCATGCCCATGCAAACCATAGATCTGAACTGGTGGTGGAACTACTTGCTGAGATCTTGTTTGCTGCAGTCGGAATGACGTATGAGTCTGATGGCCGCCTCGATATGGCCTCTGCGGTCCTGATCGACCACCCGAGGAGTAAATGTTGCAGACTTATGCTGAGCCTTCAAAGGACAGCCTCGACTCTCATGACTCGGAAGTTTACAATAATAACAGATAGGGTGCTCGAAGGGACAATCTGGTCTACCGTGGTCTTTAGAACCACACTGAACACAATAAGTCGCACGAGTAGTAAACCTCCGAGTCTGGTGAGAACCCTGCGACGATCCTGCTGAAAACCGTCCAAACTTCTGGGGTCGAGACTGAGTCACATAAGTCTCCTACGTACCCTGACTCCTGCTACTGCGTTTCTGTCCAACTGTCTGCTGTCTCTGTGTCGCTGCTGAACCCTGAGTTGTTTGCTTCCCTTTGTTCTTATCACCATGCAACTGATGCTGAATCATCTCGACATGTAAAGCCCGATCCAACGCCTCTCGATATGAAGTAGGAATCCATCCAGACAAACACATTTGGATATATCCAGCTAAGCCCAGCATAAACTGTGTCGTCCGCTCTGCCTCCGTAGCAACCAACTGAGGACAAAACTCTGCCAGGCGATTAAATTCCGCCTCATACTCCATAACTGAGCGGTCTCCCTGATGAAGAGCAAGAAACTCCTACCGTCGGGCTGTACGAAATGCGGCAGGATAATACTTGCCCTCGAAAGCCTCGCGGAAAGAATCCCAAGAAATCGGTCGTCCACCAATAAGAGTTTTCTGCATATTCCACCAAGTGACGACCTGATTTCGAAGATGATACGTAGCCAACTCTACCTTCTCTACGTCTGTGAGGGTCATATAGCTGAAGGTGTCCTCTAATGTCTCCAACCAGGCACGAGCTGCATAGGGATCTGGTTCCCCATGGAATAGTGTGAAGCGACCCTTCATAGATGCTGCCAGCAACGGAATCCGAGCTATGTCCAGAAGCCAACTCGCTTGGGCAGGGGGTACCCCTAATGGCACTCCAGGAATTGTCATGGGTGGTACTGATGGACCTGCCTCTGATGGTACAACTGGAACTGCTGTCGGGTAAGGAGGAGGTACACTCAGTGGTGGAGATCTTAGCTCACCCGAAGGGTCCTGGTGAGTTGATCCCTGACTAGTCGGCTCCACTCTGGTGGGCCTCTCACCCTCCTAATTTGTGTCTCCCTCGGCCTCCTCTGGCTTCCCCCGTGATCGTCATCCACGACCACGAGCACGGGGTGGAGATAACTCAATACGACGGGGCATATCTATTAACAAAACCAACATACATTATTTAGATATAAATTTAACCAAAATTAAAACCAACTTACTTCTTGTTTGCCGGGAGAGATCTTGTCGCTGCCAAGTCCCATTACAACCATAACCAGAAAATGATTCCGGGAAATAAATCCGTAAAATAACTCTAGAAAATAAATCTATAAAATATAAATAGACCTCGTAAAATAAAACAATTTCGTCAACCCTCAAGAAAAAGACTTCACAAAAATAAACAAATCTGTAACATACAGATTGACCTCGTAAAACAACTACGTAAACCCATAGACACCAAAACATCGCAAAAACTTGGCTCTGATACCAAAAATTATCACGCCCCCAGAGGCTCATGCTTCCACGAAAATCGGGCAGCATCTCCCCTGTACGGCGGACAAGATGAGGCAATTATACATAATATCTCACCCATATAGCTTAGCCACATGCGGCTAGCATCACAATAAATAGAAGTTAACACAACCACGCAGTTAATATCAACATAAGAGAACGGGTGGCTCAGCCACCTTAAACATGAATAAAAAACCACAACTCAAAAAGAGAACTCAAATGTCTCTGTAATAATAACAAAATCACTCCGAATACCTGATAAACAAATACAATGCAAAAAACTCACCGAGTACCGAAATAAAAGCAACTAAATCAAATGCGGAAACAACTCAACTCTGGGGACTGACAACTGGATCCTCTCCTAACTCCAAGAAACGTAACTACCTGCTACCTGAAACAAAAATGGGAGGTAGCGGTGGTCAGTCCGGGCGGACTCTGCGGGTATATGAGTAGACAATAAGCATGTCATAATAATGGATATAATATGTAGAGAATCCAACAGGGTACAGTCCATAAGGAATATAGGAACCTAAACATGCATAACATATATAGAACCACCGGTTATAAAACCGAATAACAACTAACCAGGCGTAAAATAACGCAACAACAATAAAACCAAGATATAGATGCATGTCAATCATGTGCAGCAACCATACCTCATATAAGTGCATCAAACACAAGCAAATGCATAAAAGAAATACGTATGCATATGATACAATGACATGTGTCACCCCTGATGCCAGTCAAGCCATCAACACATCCCATTTGTGTGACCGAGTGGGTAGGGTTGTGACAACTGTACGCACTCCAACAACAAATACCACAGAAGGAGTGGTTGAGTGGACAAGATGCTGGTGAGTCCACACTCCAGACCCCGCTACATAAGGGGTGCTATCAACATCTACAATATCCCTCGAAAAACAACGGTGTGGGTGCCACTGTCTGGCATAACAGGACAGATGCTCGCACTCTAACAACTACCACGACAACAAGTGGTTCAGTGAATCGAGCAACAATATGGCTAACGACAGCTTAACCAAATGTAAGCCCAACAGTCGTTAGTATGCAACGTGCAAGTATGATGCATGTTATACGATGCACGAACAACCGGAGAAACAACGATGCAATAAAATCCAACTAGTATACGATGCATCAATACCACCAACCAGAAATCGAAAACCAACTATTATGCACCTACACTACTAGGTAGGGTATTTCTAATGCCAAATAAACCTATCTATGTTTAATGGACTTCTAAGTACTCGCGTACAAGTGGCACTTTATAGAACAGAAAACCAACAGAGGACTGTACAGATACGAATTTGGAATACTCGAAGATCAACGAAGATTAAGTGTCAACAGCGATGTTAAAATAACAAATGACAAAGAACAAGGTCAAGCAACCTACTAGACATAAGATAGCCATGCTTTAAGGTAAACGAAACTACTCGAGTACAAAGGAGAAATACCCGCCTTAATTTTAGAACGTGTCCGACTTAATCTCTTCACGATCAACCGTATGACTCCGAATCAAGGTCCTGTGTTAATGTGAAAATTTAGCTTTTATAATGCAGGATACTTAGCTAAACGAGCTACTTTAATTACTTAGGATTATCCTAATTATATCATTCATTTAATTAAACATAACAATAATGATTAATAAAAGACATAAGTTTAATCGTAACCATAACTATATATATATATAACCTTTTACGTTTTTTTATTATTATTAATATGCCGTTGCCCTTAAATCAAAGCAAGTCCCTTATTCCTTTTATGTTGCCCACGGCAACATCTCTTCTCTAACAGATATTTCATAATGCATTCCTTCAGAACTTAATGGCAACAAGGACACAACCTGAACAGATTTGAATCACAGCAATTCCAACAAGAATCACAGTAACACCATTAACTCAATTTCCCCTAAATATAACTTCCAATACAGTTTACTAATCTTCTATAACAGGAAATGAATTTGAAACATAAGATATTGGAGAACTTAAAGCTGCCGAATGTATTAAACAGAATATTAAAACTTTCTCTAAACGATTCAACACTCCTTTCATTACTTAATCCCTTAATCTCATATGACTTAATCTAACTCAATTAACCTATGTACATGCTTCGATTCAACCAAGAGAGACACTTTAAAAATCAAATCCTTGCCTTGATTATTCACTGCCGAAACCTTCCAAAGAATATTGCCCAAGCTCTTTACAAGCACCAACTGGACCTTGCTCTCTCTCCAAATCTGACGACCCGACACAAGAGAAGGAAAATCGCCGGCGTCGGTCGAGTGAGGAGTAATTAGGGCTCGGTGGAAAGTGGAGATGAAATCGTGCAAGGCCGGCAGGCGCGATCAGGAAGACGGGTGTCTCGTCCGTGCACGCCGAAGAAAATGAAGAAGTAGGAGGAGTACAGAGGGCGCGACGGCGGCGCCCCTCGCTGCGGCATCGGGCGTCGGCTAGGGTGCGTCAGCATTGGCGTCAGGCAGAGGGGGAAGAACTGAAAAACTGCTTCGAGGTGAATGTTTTAGGGCTTTTATAATTATTTTTGGCATTTTGCAAATAAACCCTCTAAGTTCAGTAAATTCTAACTAGGCTCCTATTTACAAAGAAACCCCTTAAAGTTTGGTATTTAACAAATAGCTTGAAAACTAACATGTGTTGTAGGGATGGAGCAAAGAAGGATAAAAGGCATATAAGGTGTTTCATGTGTGGTGAGCTAGGACACTACCACACCAAATGCTCAAGGAAAGGAGAACTCAAGAAATTAAAGCATTTGAGGAAATAAGAGAAGAAGAGAAGTCCACATCAAGGGGGACCTACAAGGGTAAGGGAGGTAATCCCTAACTTTAAGTTTAAATGTAATTCAAATTTAAACTCCTCCTTGCATGCTAGAAATAATGTTAATTATTTACCCATACATAACTTTGGATTTAAATATCATGATAGGAGTAGGGTTAACATTGTAGATCAAAACCATAGAAAAATCATGCATCATGATAAATCCAAGACCATTAGACCTAAGGACCAAGGCATTAACCCCAAGAAGGGGAGACACATGCCTAAGATGGGTAGGTCTAAGAATGTCCAAGGTGGGCATGTTGATTCTAGGTTTAAGAACCTAGAAAGGAAAAATCAAGCTTTAAGGGCAAAGCTTGAGAAATTAGAAAAGACCATAAATAGATTCACTATTGAATCTAAGAGTTTAGGTATGTTGTTGGGTAGTCTAAAACCCAACAATGATAGATCGGGTTTAGGATACCGATCTAAGGTCTCCAATGCCAATGAAAAGAAATATACTAGGGTAGCATATAATTATGGCAAGGAGGAAAAAAAATCCAAGAATGGCAAGGGGATGCCATTAAAAGGAAAGAAAAAGGTCTTTGTTAGGACCGTGACCGTCAAGCTAGAGGGGGGTGAATAGCTTTTCTGGGGACCCAAGACCTATGACACTAGTTTCAATGGCAATGCCTGTTGGAGTCAACCCATCAGAATCTACAAGCCCCATGTTTCATCAAGTTCAAAAGCTTCTTCCCTTCAAAACCCTGTCTTTCGTTACCTTCATCCGGTAATGCCCAAGACCATCTTCGACCAAGCTAAGAGTGACAGAGTGGTGAGGAAGATAGGACTCTACATTTTATGGGTAACCCTGCACAATGTTGAGTTTGACATTGGATACCATATTCAGCAAACCTTAGTTAAGGCTGCTAAGGCATCGACGGGGATCATTTTCTTTGGTAGGTTTATAATACATATTACATTACATTTGCAATGCGAATTGTATAGGTTACATATCATTCATGGCAACTCCAAAATTAATTTAGACACTCTTATAGCCATGAAGATGATAATTTGGGATAGAGATCACTATGCCTTTCCTAAGAGGAACAGATTTCCATTCCCCCTATCAAATCTCAAACTAACCATAATTCGCAATCCCACCAATTGGATATTTAGAGATATCACCCCCCACCATACCTACTCATACACCACTCTCGTCCTCTAAACACCGGTAGTTAGCTCTATCCCATGAGCCTACAAAGCCGATAGGGCATGTTGATTTGGTGAGACATTCTTTTGCTTATGGCAGTACGTGGACGTCTAAATTTGATTTTTCTAACTTTCGAGACTCTTTGGAATCTCTTGAGGAGGGCTAGGGAGCCAACTAACGATGGATGGAAGGCAACCAGCCATTTTCTGAAGAGCAATTGCAAGATGTTAAGGACCATTTTCAAATGATGAGGGATTTTCAACATGACATGTCCAGTTTTGTCTCGGATTATTATGATGAGAGAGAGCGTATAAGGAAATTTAGGGATGATGTTACCCAACAACAGATCTACTTCCTCTATGGGTAAGCCAAACACTAATTAAAATCATACAAGGTCCATATGTGATCATGATTTATTAATCGAAAGTTAATTTTTCCATCATAATCTTTATCGAAAGTAAAGTTGTCCTCTAAAGAACTAAGAAACTCTAAGACTAAATGTGGGTAAATAGGGTCAACGAAATACATCATATCATTCCAATCCATGGAACTAATCATCAAATCTACATTATCCTTAATCCCTTGAATTATCATTGTATTAGGAACAAGATAATAAGTACAAATTAGTTTTCTAGTATCATGGGTATCAAATCTAGATTTCTGATCATCATCGTGAAATAAAATTCCAAAAGCATTAACATCATCGTTAAACTCATCACATGCCTGCCACTTTCCTTTTCTTTTACCTTTGGCTTCTTGGGTACAATCTCCTTTCCCTTGCCCTTGTTCTTCCTTAGATCATCCCCCTTGTTGCAAGATGAGCCACTCTTCCGGAGCCTCTTCAAAATGTTGGACATGGTTACCAAATTGGGGAGGGGGATGGGGGATAAAATCTTGATCTTGGGAAATGAGTAGATCTAGTTTTAGAAAGAGTAGATCTAGTCTTGAGGGAAGGAGTGGTGACTCTTCGAGGAGAGAGGAAGAGCCTCGTAGAGAAAAGGTGAGGTTTTGGTGAGAGATCAGGAGGGTGCAGGGTCGTGCACCCTTATAGCCTTGCCATGTGGGAATCGACAAGTCCCACACAGCTTGGATGCATGGGCGTGCCTCTTGGCACGGTGATGCCATGCATCACTTGGCAGACCTAGCATGAGTTGGTCATGGGGTTGTGCCTTATGGCATGACCCTGACATACACCTGCGACAAACCGGCATGACCTACCGTAGGGTCGTGCATCATGGCATGGCCATGTCATGATGCATTGTGGTGTGAACAACACGGGTTGGATTTAGGGCCATGTTTGGTCATATGTCCCTCTCGTGGGGTCTGTAGGTGAGGCATGGCCACCGGCTCAGGGTCGTGCACCTTGTGGTGAAGGGTGCATAGACGTACCTAACCACATGGCTAGGCTATGTGAGGGCAAGCAAGGGCTGCTTATTCTCCAGGAGTTGAGTATTTCTTTTTGGTGCTGAAAGTATCAGATGGATGCTTATTTTGAAATTAGCAAAGGGTTCAAAATTAAGTATTATTTGTAATCTAACATGTTACCTTGAGTGTGTAGGAAAGTCTTAGTTGACCTAGGCACTATGTCCTGATCTGCAGGATTGGGCACTGAGTCATGGCTGAGGGTTGGGAACTAAAGTCCTGATCTGGTGGATTGGGCAGAAGACTTGGCTGATCGAGGATGACGGACAAGAGTCGAGATGGGTCGAGGATCGAATATCGCGACTTCTGGAATCGAGATCAGAGGTTGAGCAATAGTTCAACTGAAGGTCTGGTTGGAAAAAGGTAAATTCATTTGAGACGAGTAGGTGAGGGTGTATTCTTCTGAAGAGGGAATAGTAGGCGTCGGTCTAACCTAGGGTTTCAATCAAAACTTAAAATTAGGACCAGATAGCCCAAGCTGTCAAAAGCATTCATATATCTTTTATTTTACTTGTGCTAACTATGTAGGTGCAGAAAGCTAATCTGGAGGTTGGAAAAGAGTCTTCAAGGGGCTGGAAGGAGTTCAATGCCTAGGAGCCAGGCGCTAGCAAACACCTAGGTGCCCGAAGTGTCAGGCGCCTGAGAGGCATATGGGTGCCCAGGATGCCTTTGGCTTAGCAAGTGTTCGGTTGAGTTGGCACATACTGGGTGGTCTTACCACATCCCTATATAGTCAACCATGTTGATACTGGCGCCTGGGAAGGGATATGTTTCCCAGATTAATTTTTCAACTAGCAACCACCATGTCATCACAATGAGGGTGCCGGAGATAGGTATATAGGCACCCGAAAGACCCTATATAAGGGGCCTTCGACAAGTGCATTGAGGATCAAAAATTCTACAGTCCTCTCCCTTGTGTGTTGCGCTAGATGCTACTCAAAGACACTAAAATGCTACTCCGACCACATCATACTTGAATTTCATCTCTGTGGTTGTTGATATAAATTGTCTTGCATTGTACATAAACTTTCATATTTGTAAAATCATTTTGAATTGATAGTAGATTGCCGAAAGTATCGTGGGCCTTGGAGTAGGAGTAGTCATATACTTCAACCAAGTAAAACCAATTGGTGTTTGTGATTATATTTTTCTATTTTTATTTCCACTGCATTTTTAACTTGACATACAAAAATGCCAAGAGTGCTATTCACCCTCTCTATTGCTTTACTCAATCCTGTAATTGGTATCAGAGTGGGGTGTCTCTGAATTGGTGAAACCACCATTAGAACCTTGCTTTTTTTATTTATCTTTCATATTTTTTTAACCAAAAAATATTCGTTTGTGGTTATAAAATATTCATCTTACGCCTATTTTGATTTGTATTTTCATTTTTTCCATCTTAAGTTAGAATTGGTGTAATTATTCTTTATGACAAATTTCTCATTATTTTTATTTTATAGTATTTTATTAATTTTTCTTGAAATTCTTGCAATAACAATTGAGTCATTTTTTGTGTGTTTATTTCTCTTCTCCTGCACTACTAATCCATGACCTAGTCTTGGGACATTCCTTTTCATTTCTCATGCATGGATTATTCTTGATGGCCCAACAAGAAGGCTATAATATCATCCATCCGCCTATTTTCTCTAGCTACTAGAAAAGTCGGATGGAAATTCACCTAATGAATCATGTTCTAATGTGGGTAATCATTTAGTTGGGTTTCACACTACCTCTCAATCTAAATAGAAAACCATTAGGATGCAAACTCTAGGATGCAACCCTAATGAAAAGGAATGAGGCAGATGCCAAAGCTACACAAATACTACAAGAGTTAGACCAAATTATAGGATCGGTGTCGGTCGATAGAGGGGGGGGGGGTGAATATCGACTTGAATTATCTCGAAAAACTTTGTCGTTTGTTCGTCTTTCTATAAGAGTTAGTACGCAGTGGAAATGAAAATATAAAGAAAGACAAAAAACAATAGTAGAAAGACTAGCAGGATTTACTTGGTTCCCAACCACCCAGGGTCAGTATATCCAAGGCCTAAGTATTCAACGTGAGTCCACTAGTTGTCTCATTTCCAAACTTTCCGGAGGCGGAGAAACTCATCTTACAGTTTAAAAAGCAACACACAAATAGAAACAATAATTATAGCTTTGTAAATTAAAAGCAAACCAATCTGACACGAAGATCTAACCAATCCGCAAGTCCGAAGTGCAACGCGCATCCTCCTGGAGCCTCCTTGGTCGCAGAGCTTCAACTTTAGCATGTTTTCTTCACACAAAATGCTTTAGCGGATGTAGAAAGTTTTCCTGAAGTGAGGGGTTGAACCCCTTTATACACTGCGTTCTCAGGTGCCTCAAGGCTCTTGGGCACCTGTCATGTGTTGTCAAAACTTTATCCACGGTAGGGATAACTATTGCTTCCCAGGCGCTTGGGAAGCTCCCAGGCACCTGGGAAAGGTCTCTTGGGCGCCTGATACCAATCATGCACCCAGGAAGGCCTCTTCCCAGGTCATCTTTTCCTGCGTTTGTTCTACTATCTTGCCTCCAACTCCAGGTACCTACAAGACAACAAACACAAGATAAATATACAAATAATCTTAGTCTTAATTGATTGGTTATGACATTGGATTTCACCCGAAACCCTTTGTCGAACCGACGTCTAATGTTCCCTTTCCCGAGGAACGCGCCCTCACCTACTCCACACTAGAAAAGTTACCTTTGCCAACCGAGACCTTCGGTTAGACTTTTGCTCAGCCTCCGAGAACCTGAATCTCGAGACGTCCGACCTTGACCCATCTCTACTTCTGTCTGTGATCCCCACTCGACTAAAGCTTTTGCCAACTAGGACTTCCAGCTGGACTTTTGCTCAGTCTCCGAGAACTCAGATCTCGAGACGTCTGACCTCAACCCGTCTCTACTTCTATTCGTAATCCTCACTCAGCTAGGTCTCCATTGCCTGAACCTCGACCAGGACTTAGTGCTCAGTCCCCCAGACCAAGACTTCGTGCCCAACTTCACTCACCATGACTTAGTCCACCTAGCTTCACTCACTAGGATCCAAATTCACTCACCAGGATTTCTTTCAACCTAGCTTCACATACTAGGATTCTTCCACCATAATCACTTCTTTGTTAGTCATCTTAATCCTGACTAGACTTCCTCCATCTTTCAGGTAAATATACCAAATCTCAAGTCCGGTTCGGTTTAATCCCTTGGTCAAATTGACTAATCCTGGGTTCTATTCATTCTACCAAACATCAGATCCTGTTTGGGTTAACCCTTTGTCAAACTGATCAAACCTGGGTTTACCCTAGCAAACATAAGGTCTTGTTTGGTTTAACCCTTGATCACTTTGACTACACCTTATATTGTCAAACATCGAAACAATAGAGGTTGACTGTTCATAACTGATGCACCACGCACCAACAATGCCCCCTTTTTTGATGTTTGACAATATTGTAAGTTAGGATAGGTCTAAGGTTTCTAGTTTTAACACTTGGGAGAAATAAAAAAAAAATCTAACTTAAGCCTCTCTCCACCTTTGTCATACATCAAAAGAAAATAACGGGGAAAAAATTTGCACAAACAATAAGATTTTTTTTTTAAAAAAAATCTAACTAAAGCATCTATCCCGCTTTTATGATAATCTTTCTCCACCTTTTTGAAAATACTTAAGATATTTTCTTTTAAAGAAATGATTTTCAAAGCTCTTCCCCCTTAAAAAAAACTAAGTACTTGTTCTAGAAAATATTCTAAAAGGCACTAAGTACTTTAAATAGCATTGCAACAACGAGATATGAAATTATTTTTAAGAATTTTCAAAAAATGAATATTTTAGTTTTGAAAAAAATAATAACTTTCTTGATTTGGTTTCTTTTCCAGTCTGACACAATTTTAGGAAATCTTATTAATTACCAGGAAAATTTTCCTAAGTGTCTTCGAAAATTTTCCAAACTCAAGTAAAAATTATTTTCAAAGGTGTTCCAAAAGACAAAAGATTTTCAAAATAAGTTTTGGAAAATGAGAATATAAGGGGGCGTTTGGTTTGTTCCATTTTTCATTTTCATTTTCCAGAAAATCACAATTTCTAGTTTTCTGGAAAATGACTTTTTTTCATTCTCCAATTTTTCAGAAAATGCTATGTTTTTTTCTGGAAAACAAAGCTGGAAAATGCAAACCAAACATATTTTCTAGAAAACCGCATTTTCTACAGAAAATGAAAATGGAAAACAAACGCCCCATAATATTTTCCAAAGTATCTTTAAAAAATATTGGTTTTATGAAAATAATTTTTTTTTGAATTTTCAAATGATTCTTTTAATTTGAACCTTCTCCTAAACCTGACACAATCTTGGGATGCTTGTTGACCACAAGTTGATCTTCCTCTGAGTCTTAGGGTTTGATTCAAATGAAAAAGAATTATACCAGAATTTTTAAAAATATATTGAAATAATCAATAATAGAAATAAATTATTTTCTTTTGATTAGGACTCCCCCTAAACTTGACATAATCTTAGAAATTCTTATAGATCATAAAGAAAAACTTTCTATGTGTCTTTAGAGTTTATCTAAATCAAAAGAGCAATTAACGCAATTATTGAAGAGTATTTTAGAAAAAATATGATAGTTTTCAAGGAAATAATTTTTGAAAAATATTTTGAAGGACATAATTAGTTTTTGAAATATATTTTTCGAAATAGATTTTGAAAGAAATGATAATATTTTTTTAAATGAAAACCATTTTGAAAAGATATAAGGGTGCGCTTGGTAAGTGGGTTTAGAAGGTGGGAATGGGAATGGGAATGAAATCTATTTCATTCCCATTGATGATGCTTGTATACGGGAATCGGAATCAAAATAAGGATATGATACCCTTGATTTCATAACCCACCCCCACTAGGTTATCACCAAACCCATAAACCCCTCAATCAAACCCATTACCATTCCCATTGCCAAATTTATACCAAGCGCCCCCTAAATTTTCGAAAAGAATAATTTTTGAAAAATAGTTTTATAAAACCAAAAATCCACAAAAACATAGACACCCCTTGAACCTGACACCTTATGGCTATCCTTGTTAACTACAACGACCTCTACATAAGTGTCTTAAGGCACTTTAGTGTTGCCCTAGAAGATTTGTGTCTAAGTGTAGGTCAAATAATTTTCGAAAAGATATATAATTTTTGAAATATGTATTTATAACTAAGCACCCAATCAAGCATGAATTTCATTAAAACATTATTATGTTTAAACATTATTTTGAAAATAGATTTTAAGAACATAACCTAATGATTTTGAAAATATTTTGAAAACATTTATCAATTAATTAGCCCTTATCATCTCACACATTCTAAGTGTCGCAGTACAAGCAAGCACTGTTGCCTTATAGGTGTTTGTGAGATGCTTGAATAATTTTTCTCAACTTAATTTATAGATTGCATGACCTTGAGTTAGATTCAAGTTTAACAATTTGTAATTTATAATCATATTTTAATAATTGGCTTCCAGATCTTGGCGAGGTACAGGGGCCTTCTTTGGTGGTAGCCTTATTGGATCATCAACCCTTTCCTTAGACAAAGCCTTTTAAAGAAATAATGCTTTTAATTTACTCTTTGAAAAACTCTGGTCTAACCAGTCTAGGATGTGGCGAGGTAGCTTCAACTAGTTCCACATAGCTAAGTTGACCAGGTTGGTACTCCTTACCCTTCCTGACTTCCCAGACTAAGCTTCCCTAACGTACTATCATCTCGCCCAACCCTGGTACAATGTTAGACAAGAATCAATCAATCTGTTTCCTATCTATCCATTCTAAAATATGTAGAAAATAAACATGAATGACATGACAGATATGTAAGAACAGATAAGCAGATGCACGAGCATGACATTTATATTGGATCGAGAAAACACGATAGAGGGGGGGGGGGGGGTGAATATCGTGAAAATGTTCGGATACAACTTTAAGAGAATACGCAGTAAAAATTAAAAACACACACAAGGAACACAAGTGTTTTTACTTGGTTCGGAGTCACGGTCGGCTCCTACTCCAAGGCCCACGGTCCTTGACCGTTTACTGCGGGCAATTCTATAACGCACAAAATTTTACAGAGATTTGTACAGTAGTAGTGCAGTAAAAAGAATAATTTAACTCTTCGTTATCGATGCCCGGTGTGGATTGTACTTCGGTGCAGAGGGTAGTCATCGGCGCTAGAACCTCGAGATCAAAACCAGAGCAGAGCACTTGACCGAAGAGCATTAGGGCGTTGGAAAAGTGTATTCTGAAGCCTTGGGGTTTGAGCCCCTTTTATATTACACCTAGGGGCGCCTTGAACGTTGGGGGCGCCCTCCACGTGCCTCTGGATCCGCAAACCCCTATCCGAAACTTGGTCAGCCCTTATCCCTCCATGATCAGGCTCGGAGCTGACGGGGGCGCTCGGGACACTGGGGGCGCCCTGCTTGACTTGGTCAACAGGCTTCACGGTTGATTTTTGCTTCGGTTTATTTCTTGGCTTTGACTCAGGACGCCCGGGACCTCTAGGGCGCCCTGCTTAGAGCAATTTCGAAGCAACTCTTTGCTTGGTTGTTTGCTTTGACCTTGGGGGCGCCCGGGACCTCCAGGGCGCCCTGCCCAGCTGCTGCCCCTCTCCTTTGGGGCGTTCTGAGCTGCAGAAACTCGTTCCTTCGGTCCTGCATCTAGGGTTAGTTCCAAAACAACAAGGTAAGAGTGTTAGATAATTTTTTTTACAGTCGTAGCTATCTTGGTTCTGACTTTGGGTCTCCAATATGGAACCCTAAGTTGAACCGACGCCTACTGTTCCCTCGACGGGGAACACGTCCTCACCTACTCCTCTCAGGAGAGTTTACCTTTTGCCAACCGGCTCCTCCGGTTGGACTTTTGCCCAACATCCCTTCGTCGGGTCTTCAATTCTTGGCAGTCCTTCGCCAAGTGCCTAGCAGCCCTTTGCTAGGACTTTGTTTCCTGGCAGTCCTTCGCCAGGTGCCTAGCAGCCCTTCGCTAGGACTTTGTTTCCTGGCAGTCGTTCGCCAAGTGCCTAGCAGCCCTTCGCTAGGACTTTATTTCCTGGCAGTCCTTCGCCAGGTGTTCAACTCCTAGCAGCCCTTCGCTAGGTGCCTAGCAGTCCTTCGGCAGGTCTTCAAATCCTAGCTGTCCTTCGCTAGGTCTTAGGGTTTCGATGCCTAGCTGCCCTCCGCTAGGTGCCCAGTAGCTCTTCGCCAGGACTTCTTTCTGCACACTCAAGTAACATTGTTAGATCACAAATAGTACTTAACTTTGAATCCTTCGCCAATATCAAAATAAGGTTCGATATGGTTCTTCCTGCACCAACAATTTATGCATGAGTCAATCAAGTCAAATCATTTTTATTAGGTTTTTAATAAAGTATCAAATTCTCGATTTTGTACAAACCGTGTGAACCCGCGAATATGTCAACCCCTTTTGACATATTTATCATTATTTAGTTAGAGGTTTCAATTGGGTAGTATTTTATTTAATTTCACTTCTGAAGGTAATTAACTAGATTTTAATTAATGGATTTTGTTGAATTAAGGATCGAAGTTGAGTTGTTAATTAATTAAGATTTAAGAATTATTTAAGATTTAAATTGTTAAGAATTAATTATGGTTTAAATTATTAAGAATTAAATAGAGTTTAAATTATTAAGAATTAATTAGAGTTTAAATTAAGAGTTAATTTGAGATTAAATTATTCAGAATTAATTAGAGTTTAAATTGTTAAGGATTAATTAGAGTTTAAATTAGTTAAGAATTAATTAAAGTTTTAAACTAGTTAAGGATTAATTAAAGTTTAAATTATTAACGATTAATTAGTGTTTAAATTAGTTAAGAATTAATTAAAGTTTAATTAGTTAAGAATTGTAGTTCAAACAACTTTCGAAAGATATATTAATTTTTGAAAATGTATTTATAGATAAGCACCCAATCAAGCATGAAATGTTGGTGCCGGAAGCACCAGATCGAACATGGTTTTGATAATGGCAAAGGGTTCAAAGTTAAGTATGTATTGTTATTTAATGAATTTACCAAGTGTGAAGGAAAGTCGTTGTTCACCTAGGCACAAAATCTTGACCTGCAGGGTTGAGCAAGAAGTCCTGGTTGTGGACTGGGCAACTAAGTCCTGATTCGGAAGATTGGGCAGAAGTCTTAGCCGAGTGACGATTGCGGACAGATGTAGAGGCGGGTTGAGAAACGAACGTCTCAAGATCTGGTAGTCTCGGAGGCCGAGCAAAAGTCCAACCGGAGGAGCCAGTTGGCAAAAGGTAACCTCTCCTGAGAGGAGTGGGTGAGGACGTGTCCCCGAAAGAGGGAACAGTAGGCGTCGGTTCGACCTAGGGTTTCACTTTGAAATTCAAAGTCAGAACCAAGATAGCTCCAGCTATGATGTATTTCTATTATTTCTATTATATATTATTCTTGGACTAACCCTGGTTGTAGGAGTGAAGAGGTCTTTTACTGCTACATCCCATGTGCCTTAGAGGAGTCAGGCGCCCCAGAAGCCAGGCGCCTGATAGTTATCAGGCGCCCCAGATGGCTCGTTCCAGCGGGTGAGTTCGGCTGATCTGGAAGGTTGCCACGTCAGCAACTCAGGCGCCCGTGAGCCATCTGGCACCCCAGGGTTACCAGGCACCGAAGATCAGAAGATAGGTGTTTGGCCGAGTCTGCGGATAAGGACGTGCCGGATTTCCGACATGTGTCAGGCGTCCCATAAGCCTCAGGTGCCCGAGAACCCTATATAAAAGGGGCTTCACCCCTTGCTTTCCAACATCAATTCCATTCAACGCAAAGAAGCCTTCTTCCAACTCAAGCACGCCAACGCTCTTCATAATTCTTCCGTGATCGAGTTCTACCCATCGTAAACTATCAAGATCGACGACACGCCACCCAAGACATTCAGCGATCCTTTCGGTGTCGTCGGTATAGTTTATTCGTTGTTTAAATTCTGTACTCAACTTACAATTTTTGTAATAATCATTCGACTTTAAGAATTGCTCAACAAAAATAGTCAAGGGCCGTGGGCTATGGAGTAGAAGTCATCAAGGACTCCGGACCAATTAAAAAGAAACATGTTAGCGTTGTGTTTTCTAACTCGTCCGCTGTGTTCTAATTTTTCTGGAAAATTTTACGTAATCGCTATTCACCCCCCCCCTCTATCGATTACAACGATCCCACAAGTGGTATCAGAGTGAGTTGCTGAATCTTGGTGAAATCACCAACTGAGCAGTTTTTCAGATTTTTTTTATTTTTGATTTTTAAATATATATATATATATATATATATATATATATATATATATATATATATATATATTATTTTTCTTCATTCTTCGAGGTTGTTGCAACACCACTCGAATTGCTTTCAAGTTTTCTTGTATACCGCACTACTAATCCAAGTCAAAGTCTTGGAACGAGTCTTTTGTTTTTGATTTTTTCAGGAATACTAAATGGCCATCCAAGAACGCTACAGTACCGTGCACCCTCCTCTGTTCTCCAGTGAGGATTTTTCCTACTGGAAGAGCAGAATGGAGGTCCACCTGAAAACTCAGGTGGAAATGTGGATCATTATCCAGTCTGGACTGGAGATCCCAAAAAACACGCAAGGAGAAATCCATGGATATTCTAAATGGGATGCTTCACTCAAGAAGAAGATCGAAGTGGATGCAAAAGCCACTCAAACTCTACAGTGTGGATTGACGAAAGAAGAACTCAACCATGTCAGCCCATTCAACAGTGCTAAGGAACTATGTAGTAAGTTGATCGAGCAGCACGAGGGGACGTCAGATACCAAAATCAGCAAGAGAGACCTCCTCCTCAACATACTATACACGATCAAAATGCAAGACGGTGAAATAGCCACTCAACTACACATAAGAATTCAAGAAATTATGAATGGTCTGCACACGATAGGTCACAAGGTAGAAAACCATGATCTAATCAGGTGTACCCTAAACTCGTTCCCAAGAAATTCATTGTGGGCATCGATGGTAGATGCTTACTAGATTTCTAGGAACCTTTCAGATATCAAATTAGATGAATTATTTTCTAAATTGGAACTCCACGAACAAACTAAAGCCCCTACAAAGCAAAAGAAGAAGAAGGTGCAACCGATCCCCGAGTCAGATTCCAACTCAAGGTCTGACGAGGATGGAGTCAATTATCCAGAGCTGGTTCAATTGGCCCGAAGTCAATACAAAATGATCAAGGGACAAATGAAGAAGAAGAAGAAGGCAAACCAGAAAAAGGATGATCCTACCGAACCATCTACCTGCCAAAAATCCAAGAGTGAAGTCACCTGTTATGGGTGCAACAAGAAGGGCCACTACAAATCGGAGTGTCCCAGCTTAATGGACAACAAGAAGAACCGGAGGAAGAAAGCTCTCAAAGCTACGTGGGATGAATCCTCTTCAGACGAAGAAGAAGAAATACCACACGCCAACCTCCTCGCATTGACTTCATCGGAGAATCTCGACACTGAATTGGAGTCAGAAATGGAAGAGAACGTCGGAACCAGAAGACTTTGAATTTCGAAAGACGGGGAAATAACGGTAAGAGGTTACCCCGAATCTCAACTTTATGATTTAATATCTTATCTATCTCCTAAGTTGGCCAAAGCCAACGTTAGGGTCGAGTCCCTCCGACAGGAAGTCAAAATCATGAAAGAGGGAGTCAATTCTAGTCCCTTAACTGTACCCGTTTAGGAAGGAACCTCCACTCAAGCTCAAAAACTTGAGGAGGAGAATTCCTCCTTGGAAAATCAGGTGAAGGAACTAAGAGTTGCATTAGAATGATTTTCTTTGGGTTCCAAGAATCTTGACCTGATTCTTGGAAAGCAAAAATCAGTTCTGAACCAATACGGACTTGGTTATCGAACCAACTCACGATATAGGTCGTACTATTCTATGGTGAACCCAAGTAGAACCCGAGTCCAAGCATGGGTCCCGAAATTATGCTTGACACATCAACCTAAACTGAACCAATATTGGATTCCCAAGGACAAGATTCACATCTTGCCTAATCCATATCGAGGCTTTAGTCCAAGGGGAGCCAATATAAAAACCATTTTTATAATTAGATAAATTTGTTTCTTTTTCTGCTTGATGTTTGTTTATTTTATTTTTCTACAAAAATAACATGCTTAGACTTAGGAATGGTTAGACAAGGATCTGACATAATTGAAACTTACTCAACCTAGTATTAGGGTGGGGCGAGATGATAGTACGTTAGGGAAACTTGTCTGAAAAGTTAGGTAGGGTAAGGCGTACCCTATCTAGTCCTATTAGTCAGGTGGAACTAACCGAAGCTACCTCGCCAAATCCTCAACTAGTTAGACCAGGGTTTCTTAATAAGTAATTTGAGGATTAAATTTCTTTAAAAGGCTTTGTCTAGCAAAGGGTTGATGATCCAATAAGGCTATGGACAAAGAAGGCCTCTGTGCCTTGCCAAGACCTGGAAGTCGATTATAGAAATTTATTTTCAACTTATTAATTGTTAAATCTAAATCTAACCCAAGTTTCAATTAAATCATAGAGTTAACATAAAAGCAAGATAAAATTAGTACATCTCATAAAACAGATAAGGATACCTATTTTGTCACTTAGAAATGGGTGAGATGTTTAGGATCTAATAGTGTAGTCCAACCCAACCAACTCAATTAATGTTACCCTTAATATACATTTTTGAAATTTACCTAATTTAATATAATTTAACTTAATAATTTTCAACAATTTAATTTAATTTAACTTAATAATGTTCAACAATTTAATTTAATTTAAATTAATATTTTTCAAAATTCAATTTAATAATTTTTAAAATTTCAATTTAATAATTTTCAAAAATTGAATTTAACATTTTTTCAAAATTCAATATAATATTTATTTCATTTTCAAAATTCAATTTAATAGTTTCAAACTTTAATTTAATAGTTTTCAAAATTCAATTTAACATTTTTAAAACTCAACATAATAATTTTCAAAATTTCAATTTAACATTTTTTCAAAATTCAATTTAATATTTTTTTCATTTTCAAAATTCAATTTTATATTTTCAAAATTTAATTTAATATTTTTCAAAATAACATTTTCCAAATTCAACTTAATAATGCAATTTAAGAATTTTCAAAATGTCAAACTTAATGTTTTCAACAAGGTTAACTTGATAGTTTTTTTTATGTTTTCAAAATTCAAACTTAATATTTACAAAACTCAGTTACCAAACTTCTTTTCAGAAATTCAATTCAAATTAACCCTTAAAATCACTTAGGATTTGATTGAAAAATTTTACCCCAGTCAAATATAGGTCAAACCGGGCGCCCGACACCCTCACCGGCGCCCAACACTTTCCCGACGTACGTGGCAGTCAAAGACTGTCATGCCTGAGCAAGACTAAGCTTAGGCGTCTGAGATAGTCTCGAGTACCTCATATCTGTAACACCCCGAAATTTCACCATGAATAATATTATGAATTCCTTATAAAATATTATGTGGATAATATTGTGAATTCATGATGAAATATTATTATGGAAGAATACGAAATATTATCATGAAATGTTATGAAATATTATGAATTCATGAATATGAGATGTGATAGACTTCATGAAATATTATCATGAAATATTATGAAATATTATGAATTCATGAATATGAGATGTGATGGAATTCATGAAATATTATCATGAAATATTATGAAATGTTAAGGAAATTCATGATATTATTATTGTTATGAAATTTCATGATGGGTTTGGCTTAAGGGGTTGGATATGGATTAGTGCAAAATAAAATAAAAAGAAGAGGTGGAAAGGAGGAAGCAAGGATTTGAACCTTGAACCTCCTAGTTGCACTCTCCATGCCTTAACCACTACACCAAGCATTGTTTCTTGTTGAGAGAATAAGAAACATGCTTGTTAAGTGTGTAAGGGTGAAGAGACATGTCTTTTCATGAGAAAAGTATAAATAGGTGGAAGTTGGAGCAACTTCCTTCTCTCCTTTTCTTCTTCCTCTTCATCTTCCAAAACCGAGACCCCCTTTCTCCCTTCCCCTTCCATTTTCGAAAACAAGATCTAGGGTTCTAGCCCTAGAAAAGTTGGAAGGAAGAAAACTCTCCAAAGACCTTGTCACTACTAAGTTCAAGAAGGCTTAGAGGAAGATTCCAAGAGAAGGATTCTCACTCACCCTCCAAGTGTAGGGTACCTTACAATTTAAAGAGAAGAGTAAATTCAAGCGCAAGGATGTAAGTATCCTCTCGCCTGTGGCATAATTGTTGTTGAACGTTTGTTGTGTGCATTCCTTTGCAAAAGATCACAAGACTTCCCTTAGGAAGTTTCGGCCACCCCTTGTAAGGGGTCCAAGTGAAGTTTTCTTTGTTAAATCTTGATACATGCTAGTGCCCTAGGGATTTTAGACCCATAGGTGTTGTTTCCAAATTTTTGGGAGAACAAAACACTAGGGTTTCCCCTTGGGAGACTTTCGGCCACCCCCTTGGAGGGAGGCCTTGGTCCCTTTGGTTATAGGAATACATTCCTTAAAACTTAATGTAAATGTGTATGGGTTTTCTTAATGGTGTTATGTACAAAATTCTAGGGTTACCCCTTGTGTAAGTTTCGGCCAAGACCTAGAGAAGGGATTAGTGAGGGTGGAATTATCCAAAAGTTTATCCATGTTTAATGTATGGTATGATATTGTATACAAGATGTTTGTATAATTGGTTGTGTGAGAATTTGGTGCCAAAAACCAAGCCTACCCTATCCTACAACTTTCGGCCCAAGAGGATTGAATTAGGGTTTTGGGTTGTTTGTTATCCTAGGATGAGTAAATGGTTAGTAGTGTAGGTAAGGTGCTTGGATAAATATTTGTGTGAAGATTGGATGTCAAAAACCTAGCCTACCCTACCCTTACAATATTCGGCCAACTTAGGAAGATGAGGGTTTAGGGATGATTGATTTACCTATGATGAACATTAGGGTTTAGGAAGGTGGAATTATTTTATGTGATGTGTATGTGAAATGATATGAGATGTATATGCATGAGATGATTAAATGAGATGTGTGATTGAAATATGATGCATATACGAATTATGAGGCATGTATGAAATATGATGAACATGTGAACATGTATGACATATGATGTATGTATGAACATGTATAAAATATGATGAATATATGAACATGTATGAAAACATGATGCATGTATGGATGACATGTGATGTATGAACATGGATGACATATGATGTATGAACATGATGTGGTTGATAATATGCCTAAAAAAAGGAGATACTCTATTGAAACTGGGATCAAGAGCACCCGAATGCGTGGTGTGTCCCTAGGGGATCAAGAGCACCCGAATGTGTGGTGTGTCCCTTTGAGAAGTGATTAAGAGTACCTTTAGGCATATACATATATGAGTAATTGCATGATAAATTACTTTACTTTGAAAAGTTGTGTACCCGACTCGGAAGGGGGTCGTTAAACAAATCCAATGAGCATGTTAAGGTCATGGCATTGGTAGGACGGAAGGGTCCTGCTCTAATTAGATTGGTGGCTCGCTACCCCAATTTATTAGGGAACGCGCATGATGTGGTACTACAACTGGGCCCTGGATGATGATATGTTATATTGAAGTACTTACCATTATGGAACCTTTTTGAAAAGCATACTTTTCCCATCATGTGATAATATTGTTCCGTAAAGTACTTAGAGATAAATTGATGTGATGTTTATGATGCTTGATGAGATGCTTATGATGCTTAATCTTGTTCTATCTTGATTACTGAGCACATGATATGATGTATCGATATGGATTTTGCGAGTAGGCCCGGATTCTTACTAAGCATGTTTTGCTTACTAGTTCATGTTGTTTTCTTATGCTGCAGATAGCGGTAAGAAATACTTGAATTAAAGGAAGAGGTAGAGGGAAGGCTATAGGATGTGTGTGGTGATGGCTCGGGAAAGGATGAAAGATTCTATCTACCTTAGTTTGTCTAGAATCTAACTGCTTCCGATAAAAGATTGAAATTGTATTGCTATACTCTGAATATATGATGATTGTGACTACTCTACTGTTAGAGATATGGAAACTAAGTCATGTTAGATAATACTATTATTAATGTCTAATTCCTATAGTATGCATGCTCAGTAAAATGCTAGATGTTTACTATTTTCGGTTGCTTATGAATGTATGGACCCGTAACCCCGCCTTTAGGGTAGATATAAGGTCGGGCGTTACAAGTTGGTATCAGAGCAGATTTCCCCTCCATCACACACACATCAAGCTTCCTTCTGCCGCTTCCAAGTAAGAAATCCTAAACTCGCTTTATTTATTTCATGTACAGTACTACTATATGAGATGATTGATGCTTGCCTAACAAAGTGGTGTTAAGGCTTATATCTATCTATTTACTGTTAATAGATATGACTAGAGGGCGTAGAACTAGGGGTAACGAGACAGCACCCCCACCTGACCTGATGCAGGTGATCACTGAGCTGCAGCGCCAGGTCACTGAGCAGCAGCAGATGATAAACACTCTGATGACCCAGCAGACTAATACTGCCACCCCTGCGGGAAGTCAGGATGCCATAACCACTGAACCTCCGGCTGCACAGGCGCCCTCGGACACTATGGCCAGAGCAGTCCGACAAGAGGCCTATTTGATACCGTGGCAACGACTGAAGCCGGATAAGTTCTCCGGCATCGGCGAGCCGTGGGACGCTCAGTCCTGGCTCAAAACAGTGGAAAGCACCGTGGAACTTCTTGACTGGCCGGAACATGAGAAGGTCAAGTGTGTCTCGTTCTGCCTCTCCGGCGATGCTCGGATGTGGTGGGAACGGGTGAAGGCCAGAAGATCGGTGGATCAAATGAAATGGAAGGATTTCGAGGTTGAATTTCTAGAGGAGTTCTTCCATATGAGGGTGACCAACAGACATTTCGATGAGTTCACCGAATTTCGACAGGGGAATCTCTCTGTCAACGAGGCCGTCCAGAAATTTAACCGACTGGCACGATTGTGTCCTGAGCTGGTTAGTACTGAAAGGGAAAGGGTCAGATTAATGCTAAGAATGCTTAGGCCTGACATTGCTCTGAGTGTAGCTGGTGGCGTTCATAGGCCACAGACTGCAGAAGAGCTAGTCAGTGGTGCCTTGAATGCTGAGCACTATCTGAAGAATATCAGCCAGCAGAAGCAGGCCCCAGTTAGTACACAGAATCAGAGTCAGTCAGGAAATCAAAAGACTCAGAACACCAACCCCCACTGGAAGAAGAACCACAACGGGAAAAGAAGGCCATGGAACAAGTCTAATGGTGATCCGAAAGGCAAGAAGCCTAAGCACCCTCCTTGTGCCACCTGTGGGAAGATGCACCTTGGGACATGCTACTGGGATGCCAAGAGATGTTATACTTGCGGGAAGGAAGGACACTTTGCCAGAGAGTGTCCTACTGCCGCTAAGGCACCTCAGCAGCAGTATATTCAGCACAAAGGTGCTCCTCCCCAGCTTCACCATATGCAGGCTGCGATTGATGGTACTCCTATTTATCAGGGGCGGTTAGAAGCCCCGCCTGCTACAACGGACGCCCGGGTTTTCTCGCTTACAAAGGAAGACGTGGCGACTGCCTCTACCGTTGTCACAGGTCAGATAATTATTTACAGTCATCCTGCTACTGCATTATTTGACACTGGAGCAACGCATTCCTTTATTTCTATGCTATATGCCACGAGATATGATATGCCACTGCAAGAACTAGATTGCAAGTTTCTGACTACATTGCCCTCGGGAGAGGTGATGCCCTCTACCCAAATGCTGCGGGCCGCACCGATCAGCATCGCAGATAGAGAACTCTACTGCGATCTGATAGTGCTTGATATGGCCGATTATGATCTGATATTGGGCATGGATTTCTTAAATAAATACGGCGCTTCAATTGAGTGCCGTAAATGAAGGGTTATCTTCCGACCCGAGACGGGAATTCTCTTTGAATTTATCGGCGAGCCGAAGAAGAAGACTGGCAAAGTCTTATCGGCTCTGAAGGCAAGGAAAATGTTAGAGAATGGATGTTCTGGATTTCTAGCTCATGTGGTTGATACTCGTCCTAGAGAGGACCCGAAGCTAGAAGACGTCGAAGTCGTATGCAATTATCCAGAGGTATTTCCCGATGACTTACCAGGGTTAGCACCTGAAAGAGATGTTGAATTTGCCATTGATTTGATTCCTGGTACTAACCCTATCTCAAAAGCACCATACCGAATGGCGCCGGCTGAATTGAAAGAATTGCAAGGACAGCTACAAGAGCTACTCGACAAGGGACTTATCCGCCCTAGTCATTCCCCCTGGGGAGCTCCCGTACTGTTCGTCAAAAAGAAGGACGGGTCGATGCGTATGTGTATCGACTATCGGGCATTAAACAATGTGACGATAAAGAACAGGTATCCTCTACCCAGGATAGATGACCTGTTCGATCAGTTAAAGGGAGCTACGGTTTTCTCTAAGATCGATCTGAGGTCTGGTTATCACCAAGTCCGGGTGAAGAATGAGGATATACCCAAGACTGCTTTCCGGACGAGATACGGACATTATGAGTTCGTAGTGATGCCGTTTGGAGTCACTAATGCTCCGGCAATATTCATGGACCTTATGAATAGGATTTTCTCGGCATTTCTCGACAGATTTGTGATCGTCTTCATCGACGACATCCTTATTTATTCGAGGACTTCCGAAGAGCATGCAGAGCACCTGAGTATAGTATTACAGATTCTTCAGGAAGAACAACTGTATGCTAAATTTTCGAAATGTGAGTTCTGGCTGAATCAAGTGTCATTCTTGGGACATATCATCTCCAAGGACGGAGTGATGGTCGACCCGATCAAAATTGAGGCCGTAAGTAACTGGTCCAGACCCAAGAATGCCAGCGAGGTCAGAAGTTTTCTGGGGCTAGCCGGATATTACAGAAAATTCGTAGAGAACTTCTCTCGAATTGCGGCTCCTATGACAGCTCTGACTAAGAAGGACAAGAAATATATCTGGACCGACGAATGTGAGAAGAGCTTCTCTGAACTGAAAAGGAGGCTGACTAGCGCCCCTATACTGACTCTTCCCGAAAGTGATACGGGTTTCGATATGTACAGCGACGCATCCAAACTGGGACTCGGAGCTGTACTTATGCAAAATGGGAAGGTAATTGCCTATGTCTCTAGGCAACTGAAGGAACATGAAAAGAATTACCCTACCCATGATGTGGAATTAGCAGCGGTGGTCTTTGCGCTGAAAACATGGAGGCATTATTTATATGGCACTCAGTGCAGGGTCTTTACTGATCACCAGAGTCTGCGGTATTTCTTCACCCAGAAAGACCTGAATATGCGACAACGCCGATGGCTCGAATTGGTCAAGGATTATGATTGTGAGATCCTGTACCATCCGGGAAAAGCCAACAAGGTAGCCGATGCACTTAGTAGAAAATCATGTGCTACTTTAATATCTTTGTCAGCTTTGTCACAACCCTTAGGGAAAAAGATTATGGATTTCGGAATCGAGATAATATCGGGACGGCTTTCTACTCTACAGATTGCACCGACATTATTTGATGGTATTCTGGAGAAGCAGAATCTTGATCCGAGTCTTCGGAGAATCAGGCAGGAGGTTCTCGAAGGCAAGGACGAGGGATTCCGGATTTCCAAGAGCGGAGTTTTATATCTCCGGGATCGATTATGCGTTCCCGACGACTCCGACTTACGGACGAGGATACTCGAAGAAGCTCACGGAACACCTTATGCGATGCATCCTGGGTCTACCAAGATGTATCAAGATCTGAAGAGCAAATTTTGGTGGTCCGGCATGAAGAAAGATGTAGCCCATTATATCAACATGTGTTTGACCTGCCAGAGGGTCAAAGCGGAACACCAGAGACCTGGGGGAGTTCTGCAACCTCTACCTATTCCCAAGTGGAAATGGGAGGACATATCTATGGATTTCATATCCGGGCTGCCTCGGACTACGATTGGATATGATAGTATATGGGTTATTGTGGACCGACTGACCAAGTCCGCGCATTTTCTGGCTATCAGGATGACTTATTCAGTTGAGCAGCTGGCTCAACTGTACGTCAAGGAGATTGTCCGACTACACGGGGTTCCCAAGACCATCGTCTCTGACCGAGATGGTCGATTTACTTCTGATTTTTGGGGACACGTGCAGAAGGCCCTTGGCACGAAGCTGAAGTTCAGTACAGCCTTTCACCCCCAGACTGACGGGCAGACTGAACGAGTAAACCAGATACTAGAAGATATGTTACGAGCTTGCACCTTGGATTTCAAGGGAAGCTGGTGTCGATACCTGAGCCTGGCAGAGTTTGCTTATAACAACAGTTATCAGGCTACTATCGGGATGGCACCGTACGAGGCACTATACGGCCGAAAATGCAGATCTCCTTTATGCTGGCATGAGAGTGGTGAAAAGAGGGAGATGGGACTCCAGACCGATATTATTGATGAGACCACTCAGGCTATAAAGAATATCCGCTAGAGGATAGAGACTGCTCAGAGTCGGCAGAAGAGCTACGCCGATAAACGACGTCGACCACTTGAGTTCGAGGTTGGGGATTCGGTATTCTTGAAGGTAGCCCCTATGCAAGGGGTGATGTGATTCGGAAAGAAGGGGAAACTGAGTCCGCGATACGTGGGACCCTACCAGATTTTGAGACGAGTAGGCAAGGTGGCCTACGAACTGGAGCTACCGCCAGAAATGGCGGCTATCCACAACGTCTTCCATGTGTCGATGCTCAAGAAGTGTACCCCTGATGCGAGTCAAATGATAGAACCCCCACCAGTGCAAGAACAGGAGAGCCTGAGTTCCGAACGCCGCCCGATCCAGATCCTCGATTGGGAAGTTAAAAGGCTAAGGAACAAGGAAATACCCTTAGTGAAGGTTCTGTGGCGGAACAAGCAGTTCGAAGAAGCCACCTGGGAACAGGAAGATACGATGCGATCAAAGTATCCGGAACTATTTTAAAGTTCGGGACGAACTTTCTATAAGAGGGGGAGGATTGTAACACCCCAAATTTGTCAATGTAAAATCATGACAGTGTATGAAAATGGTTATAATGCAATGATATAAATTTCATGCAATCACATGCTATGAAATGTCATGAATACATGAAATATTATATTCATGAAATATTATTATCATGAAATATTAGCATGAGATATTATATTCATGAAATATTATTATCATGAAATATTAGCATGAAATATTATATTCATGAAATATTATTATCATGAAATATTAGCATGAGATATTATATTCATGAAATATTATTATCATGAAATATTAGCATGAAATATTATATTCATGAAATATTATTATCATGAAATATTAGCATGAAATATTATATTCATGAAATATTATTATCATGAAATATTATCATGAAATAGTATATGCATGAAATATTATTATCATGAAATATTATCATGAAATATTATATTCATGAAATATTATTATCATGAAATATTATCATGAAATATTAGATTCATGAAATATTATTAATAGTATGAAATTTCATGATGGGCTTGGCTTAATGGGCTTTGATATGGGTTAGTGCAAACTGTGATAAAAAGAAGAGCTAGAAAGGAGGAAGCAAGGATTGAACCTTAAACCTCCTAGTTGCACTCCCCATGTCATAACCAATGAACCAAGCAATATTTCATGTAGAAGGAAAAGGGAACATGCTTGTTAAAAGCTAGGGAAGTGAAGAGACATGTCTTTTCATGAGAAAAGTATAAATAAGGGAAGTTGGAATAACTTCCTCTTCTTCTCTTCTTCTTCTTCCTTCTCCACCGAAACCACCTTCTTCCTCTTCTCTTCTTCCATTTTCGAAAACCTCATTCAAGGGTTCTAACCCTAGGGCAATTGCAAGGAGGGAAGCCAAGTGTCTTTGCCTTCTACCAAGATCAAGGAGTCTTAGAGGAAAATTTGAAGAAAAAGGCTTTCACATACCCTTCAAGTGTAGGGTACCCTACGATTTAAAGAAGATTAAATTCCAGCGCTAGGATGTAAGTATCCCCTCGCCTGCAGTATAATGGTTATGTGTGATCCTTGTTATTTTTCTTGTACAAAATTTAGGGCTTTTCACCTTTGAAAGTTTCGGCCCCCTCTTGAAGGGAGGCCTTGGTCACTTTTTATTACATGGAAAGATTCCTTGAAATTTAGGGTATGCTTATATGTTGTTTCCCCTCATGTTGTAATACCAAAAAATTGGGATTTGCACCCTTATAAGTTTCGGCCAAGCATGATAGAAATTAGGGTTTGGGGATTTTATGATTTTCTATAATGGATTCATGCTTAGGAATGTAGATCAAGTGTTTGAATATATGTTTGTATGAATATTTGATACTCCTACCCTATGAAACTAGGGTTAGGGTTTAGATGGGTTTCGGCCAAGACCTAGGAATTAGGGTTAGTGGATGCTAACCCCACTTTGAGGGTTAAACCATGTTTAAATTGTTAACATGAAATATACTAGAGGTGTTTGTAAGAATGTTTGAAGGAATGCTTGATTGGAAAACCAAACTCCTTTACTTGTGAGTTTCGGCCAACCCTAGTTCTGGGGTTGAGAAGTACCTAATGAGACCATGAAGCATGCTACTACATATGTGATGTGTGTATAAATTATATGACCTATCTTGTTAGGTATAAAAGCATGCCTTATAGCCCATGGGGCACCTTGATGATATGAACATGATGTGTTTGATAATATGCTTAAAAAGGGTTACTCTATTGAAACTGGGATCAAGAGCACCCGAATGTGTGGTGTGTCCCTAGGGGATCAAGAGCACCCGAATGTGTGGTGTGTCCCTTTGAGAAGTGATTAAGAGTACCTTTAGGCATATACATATATGAGTAATAGCATGATAAATTACTTTACTTTGAAGGTTGTGTACCCGACTCGGAAGGGGGTCGTTAAACAAATCCAATGTGCATGTTAACTGAAGGTCATGGCATTGGTAGGACGGAAGGGTCCTGCTCTAATTAGATTGGTGGCTCGCTACCCCAATTTATTAGGGAACGCGCATGATGTGGTACTACAACTGGGCCCTAGATGATGATATGATATTTTGAAGTACTTACCATTATGGAACCTCTTTGAAAAACATTTCTCATCATGTGATCTTGTTCCGTAAAGTACTTAGAGATAAATTGATGTGATGTTTATGATGCTTTGATGAGATGCTTATGATGCTGATAATTCTACCTGATTACTGTGTACATGATATGATGTATCGATATGGATTTTGCGAGTAGGCCAGGATTCTTACTAAGCATGTTTTGCTTACTAGTTCATGTTGTTTTTCTTATGCTGCAGATAGCGGTAAGAAATACTTGAACTAAAGGAAGAGGCAGAGGGAAGGCTAGAGGATGTGTGTGGTGATGGCTCGGGAAAGGATGAAAGATTCTATCTACCTTAGTTTGTCTAGAATCTAACTGCTTCCGATAAAAGATTAAAATTGTATTACTATACTCTGAATATATGATGATTGTGACTACTCTACTGTTAGAGATATGGAACCTAGGTCATGTTAGATAATACTATTATTAACGTCTAATTCTTATAGTATGCATGCTCAGTAAAATGCTAGATGTTTACTATTTCCGGTTGCTTATGAATGCTTCTTTTGTATATGCTTCTTTTGCATGTATCTAAGACTAGATAACTCTTGCTATATTCTTACTTGAGATTCCATGCTATAGTGTGTTAAATGATCTGCATATTAGGTTGTAAATGCATGTGGATATAAAAGAAATGAAAAAAACCTTGCTTGGTAAATTAGTCTTCAATAAGCATGCTTATTACTAGTTCATGTATTGTAATTGTTTTGTTTGGATATACAT
This sequence comes from Boesenbergia rotunda, assembly GCA_024364735.1. Classification (NCBI taxonomy): domain Eukaryota; kingdom Viridiplantae; phylum Streptophyta; class Magnoliopsida; order Zingiberales; family Zingiberaceae; genus Boesenbergia; species Boesenbergia rotunda. Next base: position 37,929 of record JAGFNQ010003339.1, on the reverse strand, counting down.
GCTTACCTTGATAAATGATATGAATGTATGGAGCCGTAACCCCGCCTTAAGGGTAGATATAAGGTCGGGCGTTACAGCTATAGCTACTTCATTACCTTTATCGATGATCACTCACGATTCGGGTATGTGTTCTTGATGAAACACAAATCTGAAGCTTTTGAGAAATTCAAAGAGTTCAGAAATGAAGTAGAGAAACAGTTTGGCAAAAGTATTAAGATACTTCGATCCGATCGGGGTGGTGAATACTTAAGTCAAGAGTTTCAAGATTATCTTAGGGACAATGGGATATTGTCTCAATGGACTCCGCCTTATACACCACAGCATAATGGTGTATCTGAGAGGCGTAACCGAACCTTGATGGACATGGTTAGATCTTTGATGAACCATGCAACTCTTCTAAAATCCTTTTGGGGCTATGCACTTAAGACAGCTGTTTACTTGCTAAACAGAGTCCCGACCAAGGTAGTCTCTACTACTCCATATGAGACATGGAATAGTAAGAAACCTCATTTAACTCACCTTAAAATATGGGGTTGTCCTGCTTATGTGAATCGGACTGTATCAGACAAATTGGATGCTAAGTCTGATAAATGTCTATTTATTGGATACCCTAAGGAAACGAAGGGTTACCAATTCTATCATCCCTTGGAACAAAAGGTGTTTGTTTCAAGGCATGCTGTATTTCTGGAAAAAAAATTTCTTTTAAAAGAAAACAGTGGGAGTGGCATAGAACTTGATGAAGTTCAAGAAACTCCAATAGACATTACAGCGACACCTATTCTAGACCCACAACCAATAACTCATAATGATGAGATATCAGTTGAACCTAAAACAACACCACCTCTTCGTAGGTCTGATAGGACACGCAATATTCCAGAGAGATACGGATTTCTCATAAGTGAATCGAACGATGACGAACCTATCAGTTATGAAGATGTTCTGAAAAGTTCAGAAAAGGACAAATGGCTTGAAGCCATGAAATCGGAAATGGATTCCATGTACGAAAATCAAGTATGGGACTTGGTTAACCCACCTGAAGGGATTAAGCCCATAGGGTGCAAGTGGGTTTTCAAGAAGAAAACCGACATGGAAAGTAATGTTGTTACCTTTAAGGCTGGATTAGTGGCAAAAGGATATCGTCAGAAACAAGGAATTGATTATGACGAAACCTATTCGCCAGTAGCTATGCTTAAATCCATTCGGATGCTCCTAGCCATAGCAGCTCATTATTATTATGAGATATGACAAATGGATGTGAAAATAGCTTTCCTTAATGGAAACCTGCTTGAGGATGTATACATGATACAACCTGAAGGTTTCACATCGGTTGATAAAACCAAAATATGCAAGCTTCGACGATCCATATATGGACTGAAGCAAGCATCCAGGAGCTGGAACATCCGTTTTGATGAGACAATCAAAGAGTTTGATTTCTCATAAAATCCTGACGAACCTTGTGTGTACAAGAAGGTTAGTGGGAGTGCAGTCGTATTCCTAGTATTATATGTCGATGACATATTACTTATAGGAAATGATATATCAGTCTTACAGTCGGTTAAAATTTGGTTGTCCAAAACTTTCTCCATGAAAGACCTGGGAGAAGCAACCTATATCCTTTGGATTAGAATCTATAGAGATAGATCAAAACGGTTGCTTGGTCTTTCGCAGTCTACATATATAGACCGAGTGCTAAAAAGATTTAGCATGTCGGAATCAAGAAAGGTTACCTTCCCATCAGGCATGGGATCAACCTTTCAAAGTCTATGTGTCCGCACACAGAAGACGAGAGGATTTGGATGAATAAGATTCCTTATGCATCCGCGATAGGATCTATCATGTATGCTATGTTATGTACTAGGCCCGATGTATCGTATGCTCTGAGCGTCATGAGCAGATACCAGTCTAATCCAGGAATGGATCATTGGGCGGAACAATCCTTAAGTACTTAAGAAGAACTAAGGATGTGTTCCTAATATATGGAGAAGGAGATATAGTAATACGTGGGTATACAGATGCCAGTTTCCAGACAGATAAGGATGACTCCAAATCTCAGTCTGGATATGTATTTACTTTGAATGGAGGTGTAATAAGTTGGAAGAGTTCCAAGCAAGACACCGTAGCGAATTCTACCACGGAAGGGGAATATATTGCAGCTTTGGAAGCAGCAAAGGAAGGAGTCTGGATCACGAAGTTCGTCTCAGAACTTGGTGAGGTTCCAACCATTGATGAAGCAATACCGATTTATTGCGACAACAATGGAGCTATTGTACAAGCAAAGGAACCAAGGTCTTATCAGCGATCCAAACATGTGCTTCGCCGCTATCATCTGATCAGAGAGATTATAAGTAGGAATGATATACAAATTGAGAAAATTTCCACTGAAAGGAATTTAGCGGATCCTTCAACTAAGGCCTTGCCTCAAAGTAAGTTTGAGGGTCATGTTAGAGCCTATAGTATTGGATACCGTAGCGATTGAAATTAGGCCAAGTGGGAGTTTGTTAGTAATATGAGAGAAGTGTCCTAAGGCAATCGCCTTATGATAGTAATAATTTACTTTAATAAAAGAATATTCACTATTAGAGTATACATGTTCATGTATTTGATTGAGATCTTAAACTCATTTACTGAATGTCCGCAATACAATTCACAGCATGAGAGAATTTGTGATGAATTCACAACTAGTGATTATCTCTACATGTGCAATTGTGAAGTATTGAAATTGTCCCTAGTCGATGAATTGATAAATAAGGACACTGTCAATTCTGTTGAGACTAGCGTGGGTTATTCTCTAATCAGCTGATTCTCACTGGCTGGTGACATTGGGATGTCCGGAGATAAACATGGATGCTAGTTAAGGGAACTAGTTCATTGGAGTGACTAGCTGTAAAACTTCATATGGTAATCTACATATAGATATGTCAATGAAAGTTCTTACTGCAGCTTAAGTGCGATGTTCCTTTGACTTGCGGTGTTCAAGTCATCTTGGTCACGGAGACTTATACTTTGACATCTTAAGCAAGCATCTCTAAGGAGGTGTGGACCCAGGATGGTTGGGTATAAGCCGAAATGCCCGAAGATGTTTGAACAGCCTACAAAGGATTCACCCCTCCTTGCGAGGAGATGTATACCCAAGGCCTATCGTCGAATTGTTACTCGAAGCCTCTGGCCAGAGCACAACATGTTCCGAGTATGAATCCTCTAGGAAACATGAGAGTAATTAGAATTCGTTGGACGAGAAAGACCTTACTTGGGCTAGGTGTGACATAGTCAGCCTAGTGGGGACTGACACACATAGACCGTGTCCTGAACCAAGTGGGTATAAGATGGTGAAGGGAATGGGGCACAACTCATTATAGCTGCTGAAGGGTTTCAGGATTATTTCTGAGGTCAACCGTTGATCTTTCGATTAATTGGGGATCATGATGTACTACTAGGTGCCACTCATGATCGTTCTATAATTGGTTAATTATAGACGGCCAACATAAATCGAAAGCCTATTTAGTCACACGCACATCGAGTAATCTGAGGGATTTAAAACGAGTTGAAAATTAGATTTTCCGATCAAGAGAAATAAGTCGAATCTGAATTTATCAGAGGCGCACCAGAAGCTTAAAATGGCTAAGTCTTTTGAAGGATTATTGGACGAATTAAATGAGTTTAATTCGCAAGGAGACGGCTTGGTTTGGCCGGCCAAAGAGGGTCCCCACCCTCTTTGGTTTGGCCGGCCACAATGAGGAGGGAAACCAAATTATTTGGTTTAAATTATAAAATAAATCAAACGCGATTTGTTTTATAAAATTATGGATAAAGAAATTTATATAAAGAAATTTATATAAAGAGATTTATTTTCATGGAAAATAAAATAAACCTTGTATTGATTTATTTTATTTTATAAAATCAATTAGGAATTGATTTTTCCATGATAAGAAAAATTTATATAATAAATTTCTTTTGAAAATTTATTCCATAATAAAAGGGGAGATGTGTTTGTTTTTATTATAAACTTAGTTATAATAAAACTTGGCATAACGGAATAATTCATAGGAAAATTTATAAGATAAATTTCTTATGAAAATTTATTCCGTTAGAAGGGAGAATTGGCGATGGAGAGGCTACTATATAAAGGAACCAAGGCAAGGCTTGAATTCCGATCAAAAGATTAAGAAGCAAGCCCTCTCTCTCTCCTTCTCACCCTCTACCTCCTCTAGGGCCGGCGCCCTCTACCTCCTCTAGGGCCGGCGCCCTCTCCCTCCTCTAGGGCCGGCGCCCCTTCTAGTTGCCGTGAGCCACATCCACCAAGAAGGTGCCGAAGAAGAAGAAGAAGCGGGTCGCAACTCCTTCCTTCCTCGGAATCTTGATTCCGTTACTTGGTGGTTATTTTCCATCTCTCTCTCTTGATATTCTTGTCGTGCCTTTGGAGAATCTAGTAGTTCTTGTCGGCACGAAACTCGTGGCTTTGCGAAGTCATCCCGAAGAGAACTCGGCGTGGACGTGAATAGAGGCGGAGCTTCCAAGGGACGCTACGGTTGGATCTCGTCCCTTTCTACGAGTTACGCGAGGTATTAAGTAAATTAGTTTACTTTCTGCAAAAATTTTAAATGTATGATCATGTCTCCACAACTTAAGGTTGCATGCTAGATACGTGGTTAAAATAATTTAAGAAATTATTTATGCTAAACCTTCCGCTGCACGTAATTAAATTTTAAAATTACGAACCCGTATCCATGTCAACATGCACCCGGTCCCAACACACCGCCCAATAAGCTTTATGCTCTATTTCCACGGGTAGATGACAAGTTTTCCTATAAACTAATAGGTAGGGGGCATTCCAATGGGTGTCATGTATGCTGCCCGATAGACCCACAATGCATCATCTAGTCTCTTGCTCCAATCTTTCCTATTAGGCCCAACGGTCTTTTCCAAAATTGTATTGATCTCTCTATTTGAAATTTCAGCTTGTCCATTAGTTTGGAGATGGTAGGAAGTGTTGGGACCGGGTGCATGTTGACATGGATGCGGGTTCGTAATTTCAAAATTAATTACGTGCAGCGGAAGGTTTAGCATAAATAATTTCTCTAAATCATTTAACCACACATCTAAGCATGCAATTTTATCTTGTGTAGACATGATCATATATTTGAAATTTTGCAGAAACATAAACTAATTTACGTATTACCTCGCGTAACTCGAAGGAAGGGACAAGATCCAACCATAAGCGTCCCTTGGAAGCTCCGCCTCTATTCGTGTCCACGCCAAGTATCGTCGGGATTACTTCACAAAACCACGAGTTTCGTGTTCTCGAGAACTACTAGATTCTCCGAGAACGCGACAAGAAAAACCAAGAGAGAAGTCGGAAGACTAACCACAAAAGGATGGCCGGAATCAAAATTCCGGCGAAGCAAAAGAAGAGGCTTGCGGCAAAAAGATACTTGCGGCAAACTCTAATTCCGGCAGCACTTTCTTCCGGCCAAGAGATGGCCGGAGCTTCCTTCTCCGGCAGCCGGTGGTGGTCGACAAGGAAAGGGCAGGGGCGGCCGGCTGGTGCTTCTTCTTGGGGCTGGTTGGCGCACGGCAAGAAGGGGAGAAGAGAAGGAGAGAAAGAGAGGGAGAGAGCCTATGCCTTCATCTCTATAATTCACACCCAAGCCTTGCCTTGGGTCCTTTATATAGTGGCCTCTCAACCATCAAGCCTCTCAAATATGGAATAACTTATTCCATCATGCCAAGTTTGATTTTATATCATGGTTAAAATCATATTTTAATTCATGATAAAAATATTCTCTCCTATGGAATAAATTTCCTTATCATGGTAAATCAATCCATGATTGATTTTATAAAATAAACCAATCCATGGTTCATTTTAATTTCCATGAAAAATAAACCAAACCTTGGTTTATTATATAAAAATTTATATCATCCATTATTTATAAAACAAACCACACTTAGTTTATTTTATAAATTGAACCAAAAACTTGGTTCTCTCCCTTTGTTGTGGCCGGCCAAGCAAAGAGGATGGAGGCCCTCTTTGGCCGGCCCATCAAAGCCAAGCTCCAATGAATTAAACTTATTTAATTCATCTATTAAGTCTTTAAAAGACTTAGCCATTTTACGCTTCCGATGCGTCTCTGAAAAAATTCAGATTCGACTTATCGTTTGGCTCAACCAAACCTAATCTCTCTTGATTGGAAAATCCAATTTTCAACTCGTTTTAAATCCCTCGGATTACTCGTAGTGCGTGTGACTAAATAGATTTTCGATTTATGTAGGCCGTCTATAATTAATCAATTAATTATTGAACGATCATGAGTGGCACCTAGTAGTACATCATGATCCCCAATTAATCGAAAGATCAACGGTTGACCTCAGAAACAATTCTGAAACCCTTCAGCAGCTATAATGAATCGTGCCCCATTCCCTTCACCATCTTATACCCACTTGGTTCAGGACATGGTCTATGTGTGTCAGTCCCCACTAGGCTGACTACGTCACACCTAGCCTAAGTAACGTTTTCTCGTCCTACGAATTCTAATTACTCTCATGTATTTAAGAGATTCATACTCTGAACATGGCATGCTCTGGTGAGAGGCTTCGAGTAACAATCCGATGATAGGCCTCGGGTATACATCTCCTCGCATGGAGTGGTGAATCCTTTGTAGGTTGTTCAAACATCTTCGAGCACTTCGGCTTATACCCAATCATCCTGGGTCCACACCTCCTTGGAGATGCTTGCTTAAGATGTCAAAGTATAAGTCTCCATGACCAAGATGACTTGAACACCGCAAGTCAAAGGAACATTGCACTTATGCTGCAGTAAGAACTTCACTGACATATCTATATGTAGACTACCATATGAAGTTTTACAGCCAGTTACTCCAATGAACTAGTTCCCTTAACTAGCATTCATGTTTATCTCCAGACATCTCAAAGTCACCAGCCAGTGAGAATCAGCTGATTAGAGAATAACCCATGCTAGTCTCAACAGAATTGATAGTGTCCGTATTTATCAATTCATCGACTAGGGACAATTTCAATACTTCACAATTGCACATGTAGAGATAATCACTAGTTGTGAATTCATCACAAATTCTCTCATGCTGTGAATTGTATTGCGGACATTCAGTATATGAGTTTAAGATCTCAATCAAATACACAAACATGTATACTCAAATAGTGAATATTCATTTATTAAAATAAATGATTACAATCATAAGGCGATTGCCTTAGGACACTTCTCTCATATCACTAACAAACTCCCACTTAGCCTAATGCTAATCGCTACGATACCCAATACCACAGGCTCTAACATGACCCTCAAACTTGCTTTGAGGCAAGGCCTTAGTTAAAGGATCCGCTAAATTCCTTTCAGTGGGAATTTTCTCAATTTGTTTATCATTCCTACTTATAATCTCTCTGATCAGATGATAGTGGCGAAGCACATGTTTGGATCGCTGATGAGACCTTGGTTCCTTTTCTTGTGCAATAGCTCCATTGTTGTCGCAGTAAACCGGTATTGCTTCATCGATGGTTGGAACCACACCAAGTTCTTAGATAAACTTTTTGATCCAGACTGCTTCCTTTGCTGCTTCCTTTGCTGCAATATATTCTGCTTCCGTGGTAGAATCCGCTACGGTGTCTTGTTTGGAACTCTTCCAACTTATTGCACCTCCATTCAAAATAAATACGTATCCGGACTGAGATTTGGAGTCATCCTTATCTGTCTGGAAACTGTAACGCCCGCCCTTATATCTACTCTCGGGGCGGGGTTACGTACAATCAATCATATAAATTTTTTGTCAACATAAAATAAAAACAAAAGTGCAAGGACTAAGTACTGAGCATGCTTGTTTAAAACTATCAAGTGATATTTACAAGTGCTAAGCATACTAGTCAGTAACACACAAATCATGATAGTGAGGTTTTACATTACATTGCAAGGTGTAACACGTGAATTCACATCCTAGAACATCATTTAGGAGCATAGTCATAGGTTTCCATGCATAATAACAATTCATAAGATTGAGTCTAAAGGAAGTCTAGAACATCATGTGAAATATCTTAATCAAGAGTTATCCTATAACATGATAGGTTCACATGTAGTTCAACTCACAACATAATCAAGTATAAGAGAAATCTAAGTGTAATCACTAACATTCATAATCAAGGAAACATCAGCATAAGCATAGTAAAGTAGATATAAGAATCTTTCTTTCCCGAGCCACCACCCTACACATCTTCAGCCCTCCTGCCTCTTCCTTTAGTTTAAGTGTCTCTTACCCTTATCTGCAGCATAAGACAACACATAAACTAGTAAGCACAAATGCTTAGTAAGGATCCTGTCCTACTCGCAAAATCCATACGAAAGAATACAACATGTACACATAATGAATCATAAGCATGAGTTTATCATAGCATACTAAACATCAAAGTTTCTAAGCAAGCAGTATAAAGTATCTCAAGCATACCCTTCACATATAATAAATGTTTTCAAAACAATTCCATAAAGGTATTACTTAAAAATACTTCAACATCATATAGGGGCCCAGTTGTGTACCACATCAAGCGCGTTCCCTAATGAATTGGGGTAGCGAGCCACCAACCCATTAGAGCAGGACCCTTCCGTCCTACCGGAGCCATGACCTTCAGTTAATATGTACCCCGGATTTGTTTAACGACCCCCTTCCGAGTCGGGTACACAACTTTCAAAGTAAAATACTTATCATGCTTTTACATATATGCTAAGGAGTACTCCAAATCCACTCTCAAGGGACACACCACTCTTCAAGGGTGCTCATAATCCCATAGGGACACACCTCACAACATAAGGGGTGCTCTTGACCTCATTCTTAGTGGAGTATCCTTTCAAGCATTTTATCATACACATCACATGCAATTCATAAGGGTGCCCCATGGGCTATAAGACATGCTCATACATACATCATAATTCAACCACTCAAACTTACTTTATATATGACAAGATTGGTCACATAAATCATATTCATATCATAGGAAGTGGTAGCATGCTTCATGGTTTAATTTAACTCTTCCTAACCCTAAAACTAGGGTTTGGCCGAATGGTGTAAGGTAGGGATAGATTAGGTTTTTGCCATCAAACATCCCATACAAGCTTCACATATATATACTGTTGAATCGAGAAATGCGAGAGAGGGGGGGGGGTGAATGTCGCAAATCGTTCGGATTTAAAAAGAGTAAGTGCGCAGCCGAATAAAACAGAGCAAAAACAACGCTAACACGGTCGTTTTACTTGGTTCGGAGCCTGGGTCGACTCCTACTCCAAGGCCCACGGTCGTTGACCGTTTTCTGCGGGCAATTCTATAAGTTCGTAAAAGTTTACAGGAAAGATAATAACAAGAACAGTTTAGTAAACTTTAAATACAGCTCTTCGTTACCGACGTCCGGTGTAGATCGAAGTTTCGGAGCAGCGGGACGTCGTCAGCTCGAGTTGGAAGATTTCTGGAGCGTGTCACGGAAGCAGAAGAGCGCAGAAGTGTCGCAGTGATTGATGATTTGAAGAAGGAGGTCGAGGGCCGTTTATATAGAGCCTGGGGGCGCCCTGGTCGACGGGGGCGCCCCCCCACGTGGCGCTTGATCCCCACAAAGCGCAGTCAACGACTTATCCCTTGAACCTCGGGATAAGGTCTTGACTGGGGCGCCCTGGACGCTGGGGGCGCCCTGGTTGACTCGGCCAACTCTTATCCACAGCGCTGAAGTCTCCTGCGTATGACTGGCTGGGGGCGCCCGGGACAGCAGGGGCGCCCTGGGCGTGTAGCGCAGACGCGGCAGAGTTGTTTGCAATGGGGGCGCCCGGGACAGCGGGGCGCCCTGGGTATGTACTGTCGAAGTCTTTCTTGTCTTGTTTTGTTTTTGTTCACCATGGGGGCGCCCGGGACACTCCGGGCGCCCTGGTCAGCTATTGCCTCTTTCCTTTGAGGCATTTTGAGCTGCAGACACACTTTCCTTCGGTCCTGCATCCAGGGTTAGTCCAAAACATAATAGAACAATAAAATAATAGGTTATACAGCCTCAGCTGTCTTGGTTCTGACTTTGGTCTCCAAAATGGAGCCCTAGGTCGAACCGACGCCTAATGTTCCCTCAAGGGGAACGCGTCCTCACCTACTCCTCTCGGGAGAATTTACCTGGTGCCAACCGGATCCTCCAGTTGGACTTTTGCCCAGCAGCCCTTCGCCAGGTCTTGAGTTTCGCCCAGCAGCCCTTCGCCAGGACTTGAGTTTCGCCCAGCAGCCCTTCGCCAGGACTTGGTTTTTGCCCAGCAGCCCTTCGCCAGGTCTTGAGTTTCGCCCAGCAGCCCTTCGCCAGGACTTGGTTTTCGCCTAGCAGCCCTTCGCCAGGACTTGGTTTTCGCCTAGCAGCCCTTCGCCAGGACTTGGTTTTCTGACAGCCCATCGTCAGGTGCCTAGCAGCCCTTCGCTAGGACTTTGTTTCCTGCACTCTCAAGCAGCATTGTTAGACAACAAATAACCCTTAACTTTGAATCCTTTGCCAATATCAAAACAAGGTTCGATCTGGTGCTTCCTGCACCAACAATCTCCCTCTTTTTGATTATGGCAACACAATTCAAAGTTAAGGAAAAAATTACAACAGTTAAGAGCATAAGGTAAACAGTGAAGCATAACTGAAGCATAACTGTGGAGTTAAAAAAAATTCTTTATTTTTCATACTCCCCCTAAAACCCTGAATACTTGTGTTATAAAATACTTAAAATACTTAACTTTGACCTTTCCTCCCCCTTTGACATATATCAAAAGCATACATGGGTTAGCAAGGTTTCTAATGGGGATTTTTGAGTTCTACCAAAAATAAGACAAAGTATTTTTCAAAAAGAGCAAAAGTATTTGTATCCATAGACACTTTTGAAAAGCAAGCTTAAACTTTGTTAAAAACCCCTTTTTTTTTTCCAGACAAATTTTGATTACTAAGGAAAATTTTATTTAGAAAAACATGCACTAAAAATAACTTTGAACCACTTAGAAATGCTTAAAATTTTGAAATAGCTTAAACTTAAAATTCCCTTTCTCTCCCCCTTAATGTAAAACTCTTCTCCTTATGTTTTAGACCATTTTTTAAAAAATATTTTGAGAGAAGTTTTAAGGAGAGCGTTTGTGTATCAGAGCCTATGAGTTTTGAAAGCATGAAAATACTTAGTATAATTCTTGAAAGTATAGCAAAAAGTTTTAAATTGCACCAACAAAACTTTATTTGGAAAAGTATTGAAAAGATACTTTATATTTGTAGGCCAATCTTTTAGAAAATTCACGCACTTAGAACAATATTGCCTTGAAAAATATTTATACTTTTGAAAACATTATTGCAGTACTTTTTGACAGATATTATGTATTTTTGAGGATATAAGTGCTTTTGAATCTTCAAAAGTACTTTTGAAATAAATATTATGCATTTTTGAAAAATCTAAGTACTTTTGAAATAAGTTAAGATTTGAAACACATAAGTACTTTTAAAAAAGTATTTAGACTTTGAAAGATATAAGTAATTTTGAAAAGACTTAGACTTTGAAAAGTATAAGTAATTTTTGAAAAGAATTATGCATTTTGAACACAAAATATTTTACTTGACTAGGTTTCTTTTCCAGTCTGACACAATCCTAGGAAACCTTGTTGACTACAAGGATATTTTCCTAAGTGTCCTGGAAAATTTTCTCCAACCCATGTAAATATTATAAAATTAATTTCATAAGCCACAAGAATTTTGTAAAATAATAGTATTTTGACAGAAAAATTATTTAAGTTTTCAAAAGGATTTTGAACTTACAGTGCATGAAAACATATAATTTTGAAAATGTTCAATAATTCTTTTTAATTTCATCTCCCCCTAAACTTGACCCAGTCCTAGGAAGCTTGTTGACTACAAGCGATCTTCCTCTGAGTTTTAGGGTTTGATTTAAATTATAAGAATTATCTAATAATTTCAAAACAAATAATTACCGAAATTTTTTTTTCAGAAATTCTTGATTTGAATCAAACTCCCCCTAAATTTGACACATCCTAGGAGTCCTAGTAGATCATGAAGTGGACCTTCCTCTGTGTCTTTAGGGTTTATTAAAAACAAAAGAATAATTTTGAATAATCTTCTGAGTATGAAACTTTCAAGGAGATAAATTTTTGACACTTCAATTTGAAGTAATAATAATACCACAGTTTTTGAAAAGAAATATTTTGAAATAATTTTTCAAAGAGATAGTAATATACCAAGAATTTTGAGTAATTTTTGAAGGCCTTATTCTGAAATGATACTAAATTTTAGAGCATCAGGTTTTGAGAATAAATCTAAAAAGAACTCCCCTTGTATTCGACTTGTCTTAACTTTATCTAAGTGCTTGAAGGGTCTTTAGCATTAACTAGGTTTGACCATGTTTGACTCAGTTGACTAAGGTTTAACCATGTTAATCATGGTTTGACTATGTTGAAATTATTCTCTAAATGAAAACACAACATAAAAGAAATTTTAATTTGAACTTAATTTTCCTGTCTCACCCAATCTAGGGTTTTCAAACAGTTAGCCTTAAAAGTTCTTGTGAGACAGGTTTGAAGGTAAAAATAATTTTAAAAAAATGTTTAACTTTGAAAAGAAAAAAAATGTTTGTTTTTGAAAAAGTATAATTGACTTCGAAGACAGAAAAAGAGTGATTTTGAAAAAGAATTTTTGAAAATAGGTTTGAATCTATAATTATTTGAAATTTGTGTTAGATTCGAATTTGACATAAGATAATTTGAATTTAAATTTCAGAAATTGGCTTCCAAGTCTTGGCGAGGCACTAGGCCTTCTTTGGCCGTAGCCTTATGGGATCATCCACCCTTTCCTTGACAAAGCCTTTTAATAAAATTTCATTTTCAAATTAAATTAGGTCATTTTCTGGTCCAACTAACTTGGGTCTTGGATCGGTAGCTTCGGCTGGTTTCACCAGTCTAAAGAGACCAAGTAGACTTGATCTTATTAGAGTTGGTTTCCCCAACGTACTATCATCTCACCTCCTCCCAATACTATGTTGTCAAATTTCAACTAGTTGGTTAAGTCCTTAAGGTATCTAGTCCTATGAATAGCCAAGACAAAACTTCAGATAATGTCATAGTGAGGAGAAATTTCTGGATTTTCTAAGTTTGCAAAATTATTAATCAGTTTTTCTTGTATATCAATTTTAATTTTCAAAGTCTCATTTTCTTGTCTTAACATTTTGAATTTTGACTTTGCTAATATACATGATTTCATCAAGTTATCTAAGCATGCATCCATATCTAAATTTGACCACGGGAGATTAATTAAACTATCAGTATTCAAGGTAAAGAGTTGATTTGGATGTAAATTACAGTTACCCATTTTGGTTGGTTTCCCTGGATCTTTGTAACCTTTATCTGTGCATTCCTCTTTGTAATGCCCAAACTCCTGACACTTGAAGCATTGAATGCGACTCTTGTTCTTTCGTGCTTTTGGAGCTCGTTTCTTTGTTGCCGTCGGTGGTATCGTTTGAATCTTACGGGTAGGACACTTAGTTTGGTAGTGCCCTCTCTCCCTGCATATGTAACAAATTATATGATTTTTAAAATTCAATTTTGTAATTATACCTTTTGATTCCTTATTAGGAATCTACCCCTTAATTGTTGCTGTCTCGGATCTAAATTCATCTTCTGATTCCGTGTCTGAGTCGGACTTGGGTATCGGTTGAAGCTCCTTCTTTGATGGTTCTCTTGGAGTTTTCCCTGCAAAAGTTATACCTTCCTCGACCATTGCAGTATCAGCTTGATTATTTAATTCTAATTTAGAAAAGAATTTGAAATTGGTTACCATCTCAATCAGTTCGTTGTCTGATTCTGCTGGTTCGATTTCGACTCTGGGTTCAGGTTCAGACTCTGACTCGGCTATCTGTGCTTGGAACGAGAGTGCGAGATAACTTACCTGATCTTCTTCTTCATCTGAGATTTCTTGATGAAGATTGATCAATTTCTCCCACATTTCTCTAGCACATCCAAATGAACCGACTAGCTTGAGTTGTTCGTTGGTTAGACCGCATTGAAGAATTGCAGTTGCTCTTGCATCAGTCTCAATTTGGTTGAGGGTTGGTTCATCCAGTTTGTCCCATCCAATTGATAGTTCATCTTCTGTATGGAGGTGGAACCCTGTTTGAATGATCATCCATATGTCCATATGGGTCTTCAGAAGGGACTCCATTTGTCTTCTCCAAAAGCTGAAGTTCTCGCCGGAGAATAGCGGTGGACGGGTACTGTTCCATTCTTGATTGGCCATTAAGAACAAATCTTGCACACAAAAAGAAAAATAGAAACGTACCAAAGCCTTGGTCTTGGATTAGTAGTGCGGGAGCAAGAGAAAAATAGTCCAAAATAAATATTGCACGATTTTCGAGGCAAAATAATATTAAAATAATAAAAAAAATTATGACAGATATTCAAAAATTGATCGTTTTATCAATTCTAATGATTTAAAAAAGCGAAAAAAGCGAAAAAAATAATGCGAAAAAAAAAATCCGAAAAGAATTTTCAAAGTGGTGGTTGCACCAACTTTGAATAACCCCGCTCTGATACCACTTGTTGGATCGAGAAATGCGAGAGAGGGGGGGTGAATGTCGCAAATCGTTCGGATTTAAAAAGAGTAAGTGCACAGCGGAATAAAACAGAGCAAAAACAACGCTAACACGGTCGTTTTACTTGGTTCGGAGCCTGGGTCGACTCCTACTCCAAGGCCCACGGTCGTTGACCGTTTTCTGCGGGCAATTCTATAAGTTCGTAAAAGTTTACAGGAAAGATAATAACAAGAACAGTTTAGTAAACTTTAAATACAGCTCTTCGTTACCGACGTCCGGTGTAGATCGAAGTTTCGGAGCAGCGGGACGTCGTCAGCTCGAGTTGGAAGATTTCTGGAGCGTGTCGCGGAAGCAGAAGAGCGCAGAAGTGTCGCAGTGATTGATGATTTGAAGAAGGAGGTCGAGGGCCCTTTATATAGAGCCTGGGGGTGCCCTGGTCGATGGGGGCGCCCCCCCCACGTGGCGCTTGATCCCCACAAAGCGCAGTCAACGACTTATCCCTTGAACCTCGGGATAAGGTCTTGACTGGGGCGCCCTGGACGCTGGGGGCGCCCTGGTTGACTCGGCCAACTCTTATCCACAGCGCTGAAGTCTCCTGCGTATGACTAGCTGGGGGCGCCCGGGACAGCAGGGGCGCCCTGGGCGTGTAGCGCAGACGCGGCAGAGTTGTTTGCAATGGGGGCGCCCGGGACAGCGGGGGCGCCCTGGGTATGTACTGTCGAAGTCTTTCTTGTCTTGTTGTGTTTTTGTTCACCATGGGGGCGCCCGGGACACTCCGGGCGCCCTGGTCAGCTGTTGCCTCTTTCCTTTGAGGCATTCTGAGCTGCAGACACACGTTCCTTCGGTCCTGCATCCAGGGTTAGTCCAAAACACAATAGAACAAAAAAATAATAGGTTATACAGCCTCAGCTGTCTTGGTTCTGACTTTGGTCTCCAAAATGGAGCCCTAGGTCGAACCGACGCCTAATGTTCCATCAAGGGGAACGCGTCCTCACCTACTCCTCTCGGGAGAATTTACCTGGTGCCAACCGGATCCTCCAGTTGGACTTTTGCCCAGCAGCCCTTCGCCAGGTCTTGAGTTTCGCCCAGCAGCCCTTCGCCAGGACTTGAGTTTCGCCCAGCAGCCCTTCGCCAGGTCTTGAGTTTCGCCCAGCAGCCCTTCGCCAGGACTTGAGTTTCACCCAGCAGCCCTTCGCCAGGACTTGGTTTTTGCCCAGCAGCCCTTCGCCAGGTCTTGAGTTTCGCCCAGCAGCCCTTCGCCAGGACTTGGTTTTCGCCTAGCAACCCTTCGCCAGGACTTTGTTTTCGCCTAGCAGCCCTTCGCCAGGACTTGGTTTTTGCCTAGCAGCCCTTCGCCAGGACTTGGTTTTCTGACAGCCCATCGTCAGGTGCCTAGCAGCCCTTCGCTAGGACTTTGTTTTCTGCACTCTCAAGCAGCATTGTTAGACAACAAATAACCCTTAACTTTGAATCCTTTGCCAATATCAAAACAAGGTTCGATCTGGTGCTTCCTGCACCAACATATACATCATGTATCATACTAAGCATAGCATACATCATGGGGTAATCAACCTTCACAACCCTAATGTTTCATGCCTTGGCCGAAAGTTACATGTTAGGGCAAGTTGAGTTTTCCTATCAAACATTCCATTGAAACATCACATGCATATACATATCATCTTACTAAACATAAATATATCTCATAGGGTAGTTTAACCTTCACAAACCCTAACCTATTCATGTTGGCTGAATGGTGTAAGGTAGGGGAATTAGGATTTTTGAAATCAAACTTTCACATTCACACAAATATTTACACAAACACCTCACGTACATATCGTGCAACATATTAAGCATAGATTACATCATAGGATAATCATGCACCCTAAACCCT
Source organism: Boesenbergia rotunda (assembly GCA_024364735.1). NCBI lineage: Eukaryota > Viridiplantae > Streptophyta > Magnoliopsida > Zingiberales > Zingiberaceae > Boesenbergia > Boesenbergia rotunda. Next base: position 21,451 of record JAGFNQ010003339.1, on the reverse strand, counting down.
AATTCTTCTAGGGTTGGCCGAAAGTGTAGGGTAGGGGGAATTAGGGTTTTTGAAATCAAACATTCACACAAACATTTATACAAACACCTTATCTACACTACTAAGCATGGATACATCATAGGATAATCATACAACCCTAAACCCTAATTTCTATCCTTGATCGAAACCTTGTAGGGTATTCACCCTAGTTTTCGTCATCACAACATGAAGGGGAAACAACATATAAATATACTCTAAGTCCCAAGGGGTCTCCTCATGCATCAAGGAGTTGTCAAGGCCTTCCCCTAAGGGGTGGCCGAAACTTGCACAAGGGATACCTCCCTTTTTTCGAAAACCAAGGAAGAAGAAGAATCATGTAACAACAATTACGCTGCAGGCGAGGGGATACTTACATCCTTTCGCTTGAAATTCACCTTCTCTAAATCCTTAGGGTACCCTTGGTTGAAGGAGGGGTGAGAGTTCCCCTTGCTAGAACTTCTCTAAGACTCTTGGATGGGGTCTTCTTCCTTCCAATTCCCTAGGGTTAGAACCCTAGGGTGTATTTTCGAAAATTGAAAAGGGAGAAGAGGGCTCTAGGGTTCGGTGGGGAGAGGGGGGAAGAAGAAGAATCAAAGTTCTTTCCCCCTCTTCCTCTCTTATTTATACTATTCTCATGAAGGGACATGTCTCTTCACCTTCCTAGCTTTAACTAGGGCGTTCCTTATTCTCTCAACATGAAACACCCTTGGTGCATTGGTTAAGACATGGTTAGTGCAACTAGGAGGTTCAAGGTTCGATCCTTGCTTCCTCCTTTCTACACTTTCTTTTTATCACATTTTGCACTAATCCACATCAAAGCCCATTAAGCCAAGCCCATCATGGCATTTCATAAGAATGTCTCATATCATTATATATGGGAAAAATTTTGGGGTGTTACAGAAACTGGCATCTGTATACCCACGTATTACCATATCACCTTCTCCATATATTAGGAACACATCCTTAGTGTTTCTTAAGTACTTGAGGATTGTCTTGACAGCCGCCCAATGATCCATTCCTGGATCAGACTGGTATCTTCTTGTGACGCTCAGAGCATACGATACATGGGGCCTAATACATAACATAGCATAGATGATAGATCCTATCGCGGATGCATAAGGAATCTTATTCATGCAAATCCTCTCGTCTTCTGTGCGCGGACACATAGACTTCGAAAGGTTGATCCCATGCCTGATGGGAAGGTAACCTTTCTTGGATTCCGACATGCTAAACCTTTCTAGCACTCGGTCTATATATGTAGACTGCGAAAGACCAAGCAACCGTTTTGATCTATCTCTATAGATTCTAATCCAAAGGATATAGGTTGCTTCTCTCAGGTTTTTCATGGAGAAAGTTTTGGACAACCAAATTTTAACTGACTGTAAGATTGATATATCGTTTCCTATAAGTAATATGTCATCGACATATAACACTAGGAATACGACTGCACTCCCACTAACCTTCTTGTACACACAAGGTTCGTCAGGATTTTGTGAGAAATCAAACTCTTTGATTGTCTCATCAAAACGGATGTTCCAGCTCCTGGATGCTTGCTTTAGTCCATATATGGATCGTCGAAGCTTGCATACTTTGGTTTTATTAACCGATGTGAAACCTTCAGGTTGTATCATGTATACATCCTCAAGCAGGTTTCCATTAAGGAAAGTTGTTTTCACATCCATTTGTCATATCTCATAATCATAATGAGTTGTTATGGCCAGGAGCATCCGAATGGATTTAAGCATAGCTACTGGCGAATAGGTTTCGTCATAATCAATTTCTTATTTCTGACGATATCCTTTTGCCACTAATCTAGCCTTAAAGGTAACAACATTACCTTCCATGTCGGTTTTCTTCTTGAAAACCCACTTGCACCCTATGGGCTTAATCCCTTCAGGTGGGTTAACCAAGTCCCATACTTGATTTTTGTACATGGAATCCATTTCCGACTTCATGGCTTCAAGTCATTTATCTCTTTCTGAATTTTTCAGAACATCTTCATAATTAATAGGTTCATCATCGTTAATAAGTAACACGTCATTCGATTCACTTATGAGAAATCCGTATCTCTCTGGAATATTGCATGTCCTATCAGACCTACGAAGAAGTGGTGTTGTTTTAGGTTCAACTGATAGCTCATCATTATGAGTTATTAGTTGTGGGTCTAGACTAGGTATGCTTAACATATTACCAGCATACCTAGCATCATGATATCAACTTTCCATAACTTATTCATAAGCATTTCAGGTAACATATTGTTAGCATGCATAGCATCATGATATCAACTTTCCATGACTTATTCATAAGCATTTCAGGTAGCAAGTAGTTTATCCATAACTTCACGTATAGTAGGTTGTTTCTTAGGCATAACTATCATAAGTCGAGCATAAACCAAAATAAGCATTGTCAAATCACAAAACATGCAATAAGTGAAATGAGAGGGTTTCTTGGCCATGTCACTACTACACACCCATGTTCTTGCCTCTCCTGCTGCTTCCCTTAGAAATCTCTTGCTTGATCTGCGGTATAAGAAAATAAGACTATAAGCACGGAGGCTTAGTAAGACCTTTTTCCTACTCACAAAAATCCATACGTCGTATAAACATGAACATAATGCTTCAATCCTACATATCATAGCATACTTCTTATCATAAACATCTACACAGTCATGGCATCATCGTTTTAGCATAAACATCAATAAAATCATGGCATCAGAATTTAGCATGAACATAGATATCATCATGGCATCATAATCTAGCATGAACATAAATACAATCATGGCATCACAATTTAGCAAGAACATAAATAAAATCATGACATCATAATTTGGCATGAACATGAATAAAAATCATGGCATTATAATTTAGCATGAACATAAATAAAATCATGACATCATAATTTAACATGAACATAATAAAACCATGGCATCATAATTTAGCATGAACATAATAAAACCATGACATCATAATTTAGCATGCACATAAATAGAATCTTGGCATCATAATTTAGCATGAACATACATAAACATAAATAAAATCATTTGCATAAACATACTTTGCATTAACGTACCTTGCATAAACTTACTTTGCATAAGCATACTTATCATAAACATAATGTATAACATGGATGGATGCATGGGCAATGCATATATCATAAGGATGCTTAGTTAAAAATCATACTTTTAGATATTTAAACATAATCATAACATTCATTGGGGCCCTGGCTTGTACCACATTCATAAATCATATGCGCGCATCCCTAAGTAAATACGAGGTAGCTAATCTCGACCTACTAGGGTAAGGACAGCTTCATCGGTAGTCCCGAACCGTAAGGACAGCTTCATCGGTAGTCCCGAACTGTGGACAGCTTCATCGGTAGTCCAGAACCGTGGACCTTATTTAGGTCCGGTACAAGCCCATTCTTAAAAATAAAATACTTTCACATGCTTCTTCATTCATAAAACATTCATAGCATATTCATTCATTCTTAATGCTTAACATCATCATTATGCCTTGAAGGCATGAACCTTATCTTCATTCGTCATTTTCATTCCATATCATCATTATGCCTTGAAAGCATGAACTTTAACTTTATTCATCATTTTCATCCATAAACATGACATGCATACATATCATTCATAACTCATGGCATACATACATATTATTCATAAATCATGGCATACCTACGTAACCAGCATCTTAATTCATAAAAACACATGCATGGTCATGGTACGTAGGTAATTCATAAAAACATGCATGGTCATGGTACATAGGAAAACATGCCTAGATCCTTTCCTACATGATACATTTCCTTAGGTTCATGGCACATGATCTAAGCATTTATGAATCATCATACAAATGACCTATCATACAATTCATGTCCTATAAGCTAGGGTTTTGGTTGACATAAAATTCTCCCATCGTAATTAAACATATCCATACATCTTAGTACCCTATAAACATACATCCTTGTGGTCTTAACTCAACCCTAGCCCTAGGTTATGGCCTTGGCCGAAACCTTAAGAAAATCTAGTTCCATGGAAAACTTCATATGAATCACCTATATAACCCTTGATTTGCTCTTGGATGAAACTCAACGGGTCCCTAAAATTCATGAAAAATTCTTGAAAACACAATTACTATCCATCCTGTCATAGGGGAACCAAAATTAACATGTTGAATGGTTAGATCAAGGTCCAACCATGGCTTAGGGTTCTTGGCCGAAATTCATAAGGGCTATTAATCATGTCAAAATTCATATGAATCACTACTAACAACACTTACATCATAAGAAGACTTAAGAACCATCATTTGAGAGTTAAAAAGCTAATCCTAGCCATGAAACTTGAAGGTGGCCGAAACCCTAAGTCCTTCTTCATGGATTTTCATCTTAGATCTCAAATCAAAAAGCTTAGATCATATCCATATCAAGAAAAACCATTACACCACAGGTGAGGGGGTCTTACCTTGGTTTACCTTGATTTTAGACCTTAGATGGGGAGGAGGATGAAGACCTTGTTGTCTCTTGACCACCCCTAGCCTTTGCAACCTTGTAAAAACCTTGGATCTTGGAAGAGACCCTCTTGTGAAGCTTTTCCAAAGGGAAACCTCTCCTTGAGGTTTCGGCTAAGATGAGGAAGGAAGAGGGAGAGGGAAGGACTTGGTGGAAGAAGCAAAGTAACCCCCCATGCCACCTCTTTATACCTCATTAAGGAGGCAAGTGAAGAGTCATGGTGTCTCTTCCCTTCATGACTCTTCATTTTCCCCTAAGCCTTAACCAAAATCTACTTCATCCTCTAATAGCACTCCCTTGCTAGGTGAATTGGTTAGTGGATGCATGGTTGTAGACTAGGTCCAAGGTTCAATCCTTGGTGCATGCACTTTATTTTTATTTTCTTTTTATTTCATTTTTCCTTATTTTCGAAAATTCCCTAAAATTCACTCATAATCATGCTAAAATTCCTAATTAAATTCTTCTATATTTATTGTAAATTCTACCTAATTAAAAACCATTTTTGGAGCCCATATAAGGCCCATTAGTACTTAACTTCTCAATTTAAATAGGAAAATCATGCTAAAACTCACCCATAATCCTACTAATATTCCTAATTAAAATCCATTTATATTTATATTAAATTTTGCCTAAAATCTACCGATAATCATAGTACTAGAAAGCCCATATAAGGCTCATTAGTACTTAGTTTCTCAATTTAAATGAGAAAATCATGGATTTCTAAGCTAAGGTTCGTACTAATATCTCTAGGTCTCTCGGAAAATTATCTAGACATGATCAATATTTTAATGAAAATATTAAGAAAATTTTTCGGGTCGTTACAATCCCCCATACCTTGTGAATGTTCGTCCTCGAACTTAGAATAACTCCGGGTACTTGCGCCTGATCTCGTCCTCGCGTTCCCAGGTAGTTTCCTCGAACCGTTGACTTTGCCATAAAACCTGACTAAGGGTACTTCCTTACTCCTCAACTTCTTGACTTCCTGATCCAAGATCTGGATTGGTCTGCTTTCATAACTTAGGTCCTCTTGAACATGTACTATCTGCGGTTCAATCACTTGATCTATATCTGGAATACACTTCTTAAGCATTGACACATGGAACACGTTATGAATAGCTGATATCTCCTGAGGCAGCTCTAGCTCGTATGCTACCTTGCCAACTCTCTTCAGGATCTGATACAGTCCCACATATCGCAGACTCAGTTTTCCTCTTTTCCCAAATCTTGTCACCCCTTTCATAGGAGCCACTTTGAGGAACACCAAATCTCCGACATTGAATTCCAGTGGTCTACGCCGGACATCTGCATAACTCTTCTGCCGGCTCTGAGCAGCCTCTATCTGTTGTCGAATGTTCTGTATAGCTCGGGTGGTGCTGTCGATGACCTCCGTTGTGAGCCCCATCTCCTTCTTTTCACCACCTTCGTACCAACAGATCGTAGACCTACATCTCCTCCCGTACAAAGCTTCATAAGGTGCCATTCCGATAGCAGCTTGGTAGCTATTATTGTAAGCGAATTCCGCTAAACATAGGTATCGGCACCAGCTCCCTTTGAAATCCAAGGCACAAGCTCGTAACATGTCCTCCAGCACTTGATTCACTCGTTCAGTTTGCCCGTCAGTCTGAGGGTGAAAGGCGGTACTGAATCGTAGTTTGATGCCGAGAGACTTCTGAACACACTCCCAAAAATGGGAAGTAAAGCGACCATCCCTATTTGAGATGATGGTCTTGGAAACCCCATGAAGCCTGATTATCTCCTTAACATATAATTGAGCCAGTTGCTCAATAGAATATGTTATCCTGATGGCTAGGAAGTGAGCCGACTTCGTCAATCTGTCCACAATTACCCATATTGCATCATATCCATTTGTAGTCTTGGGAAGTCCTGAAATGAAATCCATAGAAATATCTTCCCATTTCCACTCCGAAATTGGAAGTGGCTGCAGAACTCCTCCGGGTCACTGATGTTCCGCCTTCACTCGTTGGCAGGTCAGGCAAGTGCCAACATGCTGAGCCACATCTCTCTTCATACCGAACCACCAGAATTTCTCCTTCAGGTCTTGACACATTTTGGTGGATCCTGGATGCATCGAATAAGGGGTTCCATGAGCTTCTGCCAATATTTCTCTCCGTAGCTTCGGATCATTAGGGATACATAGGCGATCCCCGAGGTAGAGTACTCCCCCGTCGGCGATACGAAAACCATCGCCCTTTCCTTCTAGTATCTCCTGCCCGATTCTCTGAAGACTCGGATCCCCATTTTGTTTTTCCAATATATCATTGAACAACATCGGTGATATTGTCATGGTAGAAAGCTGTCCGGAGATGACCTCGACCCCAAAATTCACAATCTCTCTTTCGAGTGGTCGGGGTAATATAGATAGGGACATCAAGGTGGCACTTGCCTTACGGCTGAGTGCATCAGCCACCTTGTTTGCCTTCCCTGGATGGTAGAAGATCTCACAGTCGTAGTCCTTCACCAACTCAAGTCATCGGCGTTGTCTCATATTGAGGTCTTTCTGAGTGAAGAAATATCGCAGACTCTGGTGGTCTGTGTAAATCCTACACTGCACCCCATACAGATAATGCCTCCATATCTTAAGAGCGAAGACCACCGCGGCCAGTTCCAGATCATGAGTGGGGTAATTCTGTTCATGTTCCTTAAGTTGTCTAGAGGCGTAGGCAATAACCTTTCCATTCTGCATAAGTACCGCTCCAAGTCCCAGTTTGGAGGCATCGCTATATATGTCAAAGCTCTGATTACATTCCGGAAGGGTAAGGATTGGAGCGCTTGTAAGTCTCCTTTTTAGTTCTAAGAAACTCCTTTCACAGTTTTCTGTCCATTCATACTTCTTATCCTTCCGGGTGAGAGCCGTTAATGGGGCTGCAATCCTCGAGTAGTCCTCCATAAATTTTCGATAATAGCCTGCCAGCCCAAGGAAACTTCTGATTTCGCTGGCGTTCTTTGGCCGGTTCCAGTTATTCACAGCTTCAATCTTTGTTGGATCTACCATAACCCCATCCTTGGAAATGATATGGCCCAAAAAGCCTACTTGGTTGAGCCAGAAATCACATTTGGAAAATTTTGCGTACAGTTGCTTTTCCCGAAGAATCTGCAAGACCATCCTCAGGTGCTCGGCGTGCTCTTCTTGAGTCCTCGAATAAATAAGGGCATCGTCGATGAAGACGATCACAAATTTGTCAAGAAACGGTAAGAATACCCGATTTATAAGGTCCATAAATATAGCAGGAGCATTTGTCACGCCGAAGGGCATAACAACGAACTCAAAGTGCCCATACCTTGTTCGGAAAGCCGTCTTCGGAATATCCTCCTGTTTTACTCTAACTTGATGATAACCAGACCTCAGATCGATTTTCGAGAAAACAGTGGCTCCCTTTAATTGGTCAAACAGGTCATCTATCCTTGGAAGGGGATACCTGTTCTTGATCGTTACGTTGTTCAGCGCTCGATAATCTATACACATCCGCATAGATCCGTCCTTCTTTTTGACAAACAGTACTGGAGCTCCCCACGGGGAATGACTAGGGCGAATAAATCCCTTATCCAGTAGCTCCTGTAGCTGTTCTTGAAGCTCCTTTAGTTCAACCGGCGCCATACGGTAAGGTGCCTTGGAGATCGGGTTAGTACCAGGAACCAATTCGATCTCGAATTCCACCTCTCTATCAGGAGTTAATCCTGGTAATTCGTCTGGGAATACCTCTGAGTAATCACATACAACCCTGACATTCTCCAGCTTTCGGTTCTTCATTTGACTGGCATCAACCACATATGCTAGAAATCCAGTACATCCTTTGTCTAACATCTTCTTAGCTTGGAGAGTTGATAAGCATTTCCTGGTTCTTTTCCTTGGCTCTCCAACGAATTCAAATATAGAACCTGCCTCAGGTCGAAAGACCACCTTTCGCTTACGGCACTCAATAGAAGCATCGCACTTACCCAGAAAATCCATTCCCATTATAACATCGTAATCTTGCATGTCGAGTACTATCAGATCGCAGTAGAGTTCTCTGTCTGCGATTCCGACCGGCACCGCACGCAGCACATGAGTGGATGTCATTATTTCCCCCAAAGGCAGGGTTGTTAAGAACTTGCAATTTAACACTTGCGGAAGCATATCTATCTTCTTGGTATATGGCACAGAAATAAACGAGTGTGTTGCCCCGGTATCAAATAATGCAGTAGCGTACTGACTGAAAATAAGTATCTGACTTGTGACCACCGTAGAAGCTTCCGCAGCATCCTCCTTGGTAACTGAGAAAACCCTGGCATTCATCATAGTCGGTTGGGCCTCCAGCATCGGGGTACCTTCCAGTTCAGCTTGCATATAGTGTAGTTTCGCTGGGGCACCTTGGTACTGGACGAGTTGTTGGGAAGGTGCCTGGCTCTTGGTAGGACAGTAAGCCGCCATATGCCATTCCACACCACAGATGAAACACCGGTTCGTACCCTTGCGGCATTCCCTAGAGTGGTTTTTCCCGCATGTCGCGCATGGGGAAGGCTTGGTCTGTTTATTTGCTGGGCCCCCTTGAGAGTTGTTCCATGGCTTTCGTTTACCACTTTGATCTCCCTTCCAATTAGCGGGGGTGCTCTGGGACTTTTGACCTCTTTCATACATTGCATTCCTTTACTGATTGATATTATTCAGATAGTGCTCAGTGAGTAGGGCACTACTAAAAAGTTCCTCGGCGGTCTGGGGTCTGTTAACTCCGCCAGCCACGTTCAGGGCTATTTCGGGCCGCAACATCTTCAGCATAAGTCGGACCCTCTCTTTCTCCGTGCTGACCAGCTCAGGGCACAGACAAGCCAGTCGATTAAATTTCTTCACGGCTTCATTGACCGAGAGATTGCCCTGCCGGAATTCCGTGAACTCGTCGTAGTGTTTGTTTGTGACACGCATGTTGAAGAATTCTTCAAAGAATTCTGATTCAAAGTCTGACCACGCCATCTGGTTCACCTGTCTCTTGGCCTTGACCCTTTCCCACCACATTCTGGCATCCCCAGAAAGGCAGAATGATGCACACTTGATCTTCTCATGCTCAGGCCAGTCCAGCAGCTCCAGTGTACTTTCCACCGTCTTGAACCATGCCTGGGCGTCCCATGGTTCGCCAACACCCGAGAAATTTTCCAGTTTCAGCCTCAACCACTGGATCAAGTAAGCCTCTTGTCAGGCCACAGTGGTCGAGCCTGTCAGAGGGGTTTGTGTAACCGTAGGCGCCACGGGTATAGCAGTCTGATTCGCTGGTGAAGTAGTAGAATTTTCTTGTTGGTTCACTAGGGTATTAATGGTTTGCTGCTGCTCCGTCACTTGATGCTGAAGTTGGGTCACTAATTGCACCAGATCAGGAGAGGGGGTAGTCTCATTAAGTCGGTTACTCTGTCTTCTAGCCATGCTTTCCTTCACAAAGGATAAGTATGGTTAATACGTGTTATCGTTATCCCTACCCCATATTGAATTCCTAATTATTTGATTTTTATAAATAAAACAATAGAGAATATCGTTCATATACACATATTTTCACAAATACTTTCCATCATCTTATCATGAGGTATCATTCATACTTGTATACGCTACAATTCATAGAAGAAAACATAAAGCATGAATAGAGGTACTTACTTGGAAGAGGCAGGAAGGAGGCTTGATGTGTGTGTAGTGAGATGACAACCGCTCTGATACCAACCTGTAACGCCTGTTTTTTTTTTAAAAAAAAAGCGGCGTTACGCTAAACATACATGTGCATATAAAACATCTTAATGCAGCGGAATAACTAGTACTTAAATCATATGCACATGTCTGGGTTATCATTCATGGACATGGTGACATTATGCTTAACAAATTACCAGCATACCTAGCATCATGATATCAACTTTCCATAACTTATTCATAAGCATTTCAGGTAACATATTATCAGCATGCATAGCATCATGATATCAACTTTCCATGACTTATTCATAAGCATTTCAGGTAGCAAGTAGTTTATCCATAACTTCACGTATAGTAGGTTGTTTCTTAGGCATAACTATCATAAGTCGAGCATAAACCAAAATAAGCATTGTCAGATCACAAAACATGCAATAAGTGAAATGAGAGGGTTTCTTGGCCATGTCACTACTACACACCCATGTTCTTGCCTCTCCTGCTGCTTCCCTTAGAAATCTCTTGCTTGATCTGCGGTATAAGAAAATAAGACTATAAGCACGGAGGCTTAGTAAGACCTTTTTCCTACTCACAAAAATCCATACGTCGTATAAACATGAACATAATGCTTCAATCCTACATATCATAGCATACTTCTTATCATAAACATCTACACAGTCATGGCATCATCGTTTTAGCATAAACATCAATAAAATCATGGCATCAGAATTTAGCATGAACATAGATATCATAATGGCATCATAATCTGGCATGAACATAAATACAATCATGGCATCATAATTTAACATGATCATAAATAAAATCATGGCATCATAATTTGGCATGAACATGAATAAAAATCATGGCATTATAATTTAGCATGAACATAAATAAAATCATGGCATCATAATTTAGCATGAACATAATAAAACCATGGCATCATAATTTAGCATGAACATAATAAAACCATGACATCATAATTTAGCATGCACATAAATAGAATCATGACATCATAATTTAGCATGAACATACATAAACATAAATAAAATCATTTGCATAAACATACTTTGCATTAACGTACCTTGCATAAACTTACTTTGCATAAGCATACTTATCATAAACATAATGCATAACATGGATGGATGCATGGGCAATGCATATATCATAAGGATGCTTAGTTAAAAATCATACTTTTAGATACTTAAACATAATCATAACATTCATTGGGGCCCTGGCTTGTACCACATTCATACATCATATGCGCGCATCCCTAAGTAAATACGAGGTAGCTAATCTCGACCTACTAGGGTAAGGACAGCTTCATCGGTAGTCCCAAACCGTAAGGACAGCTTCATCGATAGTCCCGAACCGTGGACAGCTTCATCGGTAGTCCAGAACCGTGGACCTTATTCAGGTCCGGTACAAGCCCATTCTTAAAAATAAAATACTTTCACATGCTTCTTCATTCATAAAACATTCATAGCATATTCATTCATTTTTAATGCTTAACATCATCATTATGCCTTGAAGGCATGAACCTTATCTTCATTCGTCATTTTCATTCCATATCATCATTATGCCTTGAAAGCATGAACTTTAACTTTATTCATCATTTTCATCCATAAACATGACATGCATACATATCATTCACAACTCATGGCATACATACATATTATTCATAAATCATGGCATACCTACGTAACTAGCATCTTAATTCATAAAAACACATGCATGGTCATGGTACGTAGGTAATTCATAAAAACATGCATGGTCATGGTACATAGGAAAACATGCCTAGATCCTTTCCTACATGATACATTTCCTTAGGTTCATGGCACATGATCTAAGCATTTATGAATCATCATACAAATGACCTATCATACAATTCATGTCCCATAAGCTAGGGTTTTGGTTGACATAAAATTCTCCCATCATAATTAAACATATCCATACATCTTAGTACCCTATAAACATACATCCTTGTGGTCTTAACTCAACCCTAGCCCTAGGTTATGGCCTTGGCCGAAACCTTAAGGAAACCTAGGTCCATGGAAAACTTCATATGAATCACCTATATCATCTTATACAAACATACAATGTCATAGAAAACATTCGATCCCATAATTAAGGTTAACGCTAATCCTTTAACCCTTGATTTGCTCTTGGCCGAAATTTAAAAGGTCCCTAAAATTCATGAATAATTCTTGAAAACACAATTACTATCCATCCTGTCATAGGGGAACCAAAATTAACATGTTGAATGGTTAGATCAAGGTCCAACCATGGCTTAGGGTTCTTGGCCGAAATTCATAAGGGCTATTAATCATGTCAAAATTCATATGAATCACTACTAACATCACTTACATCATAAGAAGACTTAAGAACCATCATTTGAGAGTTAAAAAGCTAATCCTAGCCATGAAACTTGAAGGTGGCCGAAACCCTAAGTCCTTCTTCATGGATTTTCATCTTAGATCTCAAATCAAAAAGCTTAGATCATATCCATATCAAGAAAAACCATTACACCACAGGTGAGGGGGTCTTACCTTGGTTTACCTTGATTTTAGACCTTAGATGGGGAGGAGGATGAAGACCTTGTTGTCTCTTGACCACCCCTAGCCTTTGCAACCTTGTAAAAACCTTGGATATTGGAAGAGACCCTCTTGTGAAGCTTTTCCAAAGGGAAACCTCTCCTTGAGGTTTCGGCTAAGATGAGGAAGGAAGAGGGAGAGGGAAGGACTTGGTGGAAGAAGCAAAGTAACCCCCCATGCCATCTCTTTATACCTCATTAAGGAGGCAAGTGAAGAGTCATGGTGTCTCTTCCCTTCATGACTCTTCATTTTTCCCTAAGCCTTAACCAAAATCCACTTCATCCTCTACTAGCACTCCCTTGCTAGGTGAATTGGTTAGTGCATGCATGGTTGTAGACTAGGTCCAAGGTTTAATCCTTGGTGCATGCACTTTATTTTTATTTTCTTTTTATTTTATTTTTCCTTATTTTCAAAAATTCCCTAAAATTCACCCATAATCATGCTATAATTCCTAATTACAATTCTTTTCTATTTATAGTAAATTCTACCTAATTAAACCCCATTTTTGGAGCCCATATAAGGCCCATTAGTACTTAACTTCTCAATTTAAATAGGAAAATCATGCTAAAACTCACCCATAATCCTACTAATATTCCTAATTAAAATCCATTTATATTTATATTAAATTTTGCCTAAAATCTACCGATAATCATGGTACTAGAAAGCCCATATAAGGCCCATTAGTACTTAGTTTCTCAATTAAAATGAGAAAATCATGGATTTCTAGGCTAAGGTTCGTACTAATATCTCTAGGTCCCTCGGAAAATTATCTAGACATGATCAATATTTTAAAGAAAATATTAAGAAAATTTTTCGGGTCATTACAAATAGCAGCAATCTTTGCTCCATTTCCAACTCGCAAATTTGCTTCTCCCTTGACGAGTCTTCTTCTATTCCTTAGTCCCTGTATGTCATTAAATATATGTGAGCTACACCCAGTATCAAGTACCCAGGTGTCCGAAGAAATAGAGTGACATTCAATAACGAAGATACTTGAAGAGGATGAGGCATCGAATGCCTTCTTCTTCAAGGACTCATGATAAACCTTGCAGTCTTCGCCAGTGGCCCTCCTTGCTGCAATGATGGCAAGTGCCTTTTGGTGGCTTTTCAATCTTTTTGGCCTTTTTCTTCCTTCCCTTATATTGTTCTTTGGGCTTCCTCTTAGAGCCTTTCTTTGAGGAACCAACTAACAGTACCGTCTTCTGATCCTGCTTTACAGAAGGCTCTACAGTCTTCAGCAGGTTAAGCAACTCAAGAATGGTAGTCTCTGTTGAGGCAATCGGCCCTTTAAATGATTGGAAGATCATGGTTTTGATGTGTGGGCGAATAGGTTTAAAGATAGAGTGTTATATTGTATTTGATTTGTGTGATTGAGTTTGCAGGACTTGGAGAATCACACTTGGTGGACCTATCCGAGGGACGAGAGCCGAGGGAGGAGAGCTCCAAGGGCAAGCCGGGAAGTGGACTTCAAAGGGCACACGTGATGGGTGGCATGGAGGCAAGCCAAGGGAAGGCTTGTGTGCGCATCCGAGGGACGATAGCCAGAGGAAGAGGACTTCAAGAGGCAAGCCAAGGGAGCAGACCTGAAGGCACACGCGAAGGAGAAGGTTTGGAGTGGCTGGAGCTGAGCTGGGAGGCAGGGCAGTCGACTGGCCCGAAGGCAGTCGACTGCCAAAACCTACAGAGAGTTCGCAGCCTCGGATCAGTCGACTGGCCTTGGGGCAGTCGACTGGTATACCCCAAAACTAGCCGTTGGCTAGCTGTTTGCTAGCCGTTGGCCGACATTTAATGCCGGGCTAGTCGACTGCCCTCGGGGGCCTATAAAAGGAGGCCTCGTTACACGTGTCTGTACAGTTCCGTACAGTAACGAAGTGCTGCCCAATTGTAGAGTGATCCTTTGCTTCCTCCACCATAATTCTACATCTGTAAAGAGGAAGCTATTGCTGTAAAGGTTTCTCCACCTTAAGGAGACTTTTCGATAGTGAAAATGGTGCTCACGGCGTGGATCCTTGGATTAGTCACCCATCTGGGTGGATACCAAGTAAAAGATTTCTTGTTAGCATTGTATTTCCTTTACATATTATTTCCGCTGCGCTAACATCTGTGTAGAGATCAAAACGATCCGCGAAAGTGCATTTACCCCCCCCCCCTCTGCACGCCCACATCGATCTTTCAGTTGGTATCAGAGCTGGTGCGTTTTGGAAGATCTAACAATCAACCAGAACATTTGTAATGGTGTTTCAAGAGGGATACTCCACCGCACACCACCATTCTTCGACGACAACGACTTCGCGTACTGGAAAGGTAGAATGCAGTACTATCTTATGAATGACATAGAAACTTGGATAAGTGTTGCAGATGGCTTCGAGGCGCTTTTCGATGAAAGAGGAAATCCTACCCCTATGAGAACATGGTCTAAAGAAGTGATGAAAAGGGCGCAGTCAAATGCCAAGGCCACCACTACATTGCAGTGCAGGCTCTCGAAGGAGCAACTGAACAAGGTGGGGCCATTCAAGAGCACCAAAGAGCTATGGGACAAGTTGGTAGAACTGAACGAGGGGTCAAACGAGTCTAGAAGAGCCAAGAAGGACTTGTTGGTGGCCCAACTGCAATCCCTCTCCATGAAGAGCAACGAGACCGTCAGTCAGCTGCATGGAAGGGTAAAGGAAGTGATCAACGAGCTCCATGTGATTGGAGAGAAAATCGAAAACCGAGATATCGTCAGGTATGTCTTACAAGCCTTCCCAAGAACCACCCTGTGGGCATCCATGGTTGATGCTTACAAGGTATCGAGGGACTTATCTTTAGTTAAATTAGATGATCTATTTTGTCAATTTGAACTGCACGAGCAAGCTAACATTTCGGCAAAAGAGAAAGGTATTGCTTTTGTTGCAGAAAAGGAGAAGAAGAGGAGAAAGGAAAAGAAGAAGGTGATCTACTAATCATCCTCGGACTCAGAGGAGTCAAGTGCCTCCATGGACAGTGACCAAGAGGCCTTTATGGTAAGGAAATTTCGTAAAGCATTCAAAAGTTTTTCTAACAAATCATATGCTAGGAAAGGGGCCAAAGGTAAGGGTAAGGCCAAGGAGATAATCTGCTACAACTGTCACCAAGAGGGACATATGAAGAACGAGTGTCCCCAGTTGAAGAAGAGGGAGGACAAGAAGGAAGAGAAGAAGAAGAGTGACAAGAAGAGATTAAAGGGGAAGGAGAAGAGTGCCACGAACCTCAAGGCGACTTGGGACGATCCCTCATCCTCAGAGGAAGAAGAAGAGCAAGTCTCCCACTTCGCTCTTATGGCACAAGATGATTCAGACTCTTTAGACGATGAACGAAGCTCAAGCAGTGAAGATGAGAGCTCCTCCACCTCATCATCATCAGAGTCAGAAGCTTCGGTAAGTGAGGTATACCACTTACCCTCTTCTACCTTAGTGAAAATCATTTCTAGCACGAACATGGATTTAACTAAGGCTAAAAGTAGAATTAAGGACCTTAAGGAAGAAATTGTCATGCTTAGAGTAGAAGCTATTCAACTTAAAGATTTGCATGCTAGCTCTACCTCTTCACATGTTTCACATATTGAAAATGAAAATAAGGAGTTAAGGCAACAAGTAGATAACCTCACAAAGGCCCTAAGGAAATTCCAAGTAGGATCTAGTAACCTAGACATGATCATAAACAGTCAAATGGCTGTATATAACAAGGTCGGACTGGGTTATAGGCCTAAAACTAAGGAAGTAGCATTCGTCTCACTTACCGGTAGGATTGGTGCATCTAGGAGACTAGGGGCTAGGGGAACCACAAAGAAAGCATGGGTACCTAAGAAATTTTTAAATGATGCTTCTGGATCAAAAATATGGGTACCAAAAGAGTGTATTTTTCGTGTTTAGGTAAAAGTGAAGGAGGCCCCAACCTTGTGGATAGTAGATAGTGGATGTTCAAGACACATGACCGGAGATGTGAGAAGTTCACCACTATTAGCTACTTAAGAGAAGGGACGGTCTCCTTTGGGAACAGTGGAAAGTTAAGGATCATTGGTAGGGGCACAATTGAGGTATCACCCACTATTTCAATTCATAAGGTACTTTTAATTAAGGATATGAAGTTTAATTTATTAAGTGTAAGTCAATTATGTGATGCCGGGTTTAGAGTAGAATTTCATGCTAAGAAATGTGTAATAAGGCAAAGTGACTCAAACACTATCATATTAGAAGGGTTTAGAGAGGCAAACTTGTATTATCTTGATCTATCTTATGCTATTAACAATGTTGTTAAGTGTCTCATGTCCAAAGAAGAAGAAGGGTGGTTGTGGCACCGGAGACTTGGACACGTCAACATGAGGAGCATTGCAAGAGTAGCCAAGGAAGAATTGGTGAAGGGGCTCCCAATGATCAAGTACGAAAAGAACAAGTTGTGTGATGCATGCCAAGAGGGTAAGCAATCCAAAGCATCACACAAAGGTAAAACTTTAATTACCACTTCATTGCCTTTAGAACTTTTACATATAGACTTATTTGATTGTCATAGTACTCCATCACTTGTAGGAAGTAAGTATTGCTTAGTGATAGTTGATGACTTTTCTAGGTTTACTTGGGTCTACTTCTTGAAACATAAGGATGATACCCTAGAAATCTTTATAGGTTTTAGTAAAAGGGTAGAAAATGAAAAGAACATCAAAATAAACCGAATTAGAGTGACCATGGTGGGGAGTTCCAAAACGATAGTTTCACACAATTTTGTGTTGAAAATGGGTACAAGCATGAGTTTTCATGCCCTAGGATCCTCAACAAAATGGGGTAGTTGAGAGGAAAAACCGAGCCCTACAAGAAGCTGCTAGGACTATGCTTAATGCATATTCTCTTCCTAGCTATTTTTGGGCCGAAGCGGTTAACACCGCTTGCTATATCCAAAACCGGGTGTTGGTACATAGGTTTTTAGGAAAAACACCCTTTGAACTTTGGAATGGAAGAGTACCCCAAGTCCACTATTTTAGAGTCTTTGGATGTAAAGTTTACATCTTAAACACCAAAGACGACCTAAGAAAATTTGAGTCAAAAGCCGATGAAGGAATCTTAGTAGGGTATTCATTGACTAGTAGGGGTTACAGAGTGTACAACAAGAGGACAAAAATGATTGAGGAGTCCTCAAATGTCAAATTTGATGAAACCACTAGTACTTACCCTAGAAAGGCTTCTATTGATAAGGATATAGAAGAAGTCCAACCCCTTGCCCAAAGACTTCAAGACCTACATTTGGAGGGCATTGATCAAGGGGGAGTAAGAAACACACTAGAGGATGAGGAAGAAGGAGTAAATGAACCTACAACCTCTAGACCCTTGAGACATCACCATGATCATCCCATTGACCAAATTGTGGGTGATGTCACTCAAGGAGTAAGGACTAGGTCATACTTTAGGGATCAAACTAGTCAAATAGCTCTAATCTCCCAATTAGAACCCAAGACCATTGATGAAGCATTGGGAGATGTTGATTGGGTCTTGGCCATGCAAGAAGAGCTAAACCAATTTGAGAGAAGTGAAGTATGGGAGCTAGTTCCTAGACCCACTGATTGTACCATTGTGACCACTAGATGGGTCTTTAGGAACAAATTAGATGACCAAGGTAAAATCACTAGGAACAAGGCTAGATTGGTAGCTAGGGGGTTTAATCAAGTTGAGGGGTTAGATTATGATGAGACCTATGCCCCCGTAGCTAGGTTAGAATCAATTAGAATTCTACTAGCCTATGCCGCTCACATGGGTTTTACACTTCATCAAATGGATGTGAAGTCGGCATTCCTAAATGGGATCATTAAGGAAGAGGTTTATGTAGAACAACCCCCCGGGTTTGAGGACCCTAACTATCCAAGACACGTATTTAAATTAAGAAAAGCCTTATATGGATTGAAACAAGCTCCCCGGGCTTGGTATGAGAGGCTTTCTTCATTTTTGGTGTCTAAGGGGTTTAGGAGAGGAACAATTGACCCGACATTGTTCCTAAAATCTAAGGATAAGGATATATTTGTTGCCCAAGTCTATGTAGACGATATCATTTTTGGGTCAACAAATAATGACTTCCTACAAGAATTCATCAAGTGTATGGAAGATGAATTTGAAATGAGTCTTGTGGGAGAGTTAACCTTTTTCTTAGGCCTTCAAGTTAAGCAAACTAATGAAGGTACACATGTATTTCAAACCAAATATGCTAAGGAAATGTTAAAGAAATTTGGTTTAGAAAATGCCAAGGAAGCATCTACACCCATAGGAACTAATGTGAAAATGGATAGTGACATTGAAGGGAAAATGGTAGACTCTAAGCAATATAGGAGCATGATTGGTAGCCTCCTATACCTAACCGCTAGTAGACCTGATATACTTTTTGCGGTAGGTATGTGTGCTAGGTATCAATCTTGTGCCAAAGAGTCCCATTTGGTTGTAGTCAAGAGGATTCTAAGGTATGTGAAAGGGACCCTCAATGTCGGACTTTGGTATCCTAGAACCCCTAATGTTGATCTAATTGGATACACCGACTCAGACTATGCGGGTTGTAAATTAGATAGGAAAAGTACAAGTGGAGGGTGTCAATTCCTTGGGTCTTCTTTAGTTAGTTGGAGTAGTAGGAAACAACCATGCGTTGCCCTATCAACAACGGAAGCAGAATATGTGGCAATGGGTGGATGTGTTTCCCAACTCCTTTGGATCATGCACACCTTAGAGGACTATGAGCTACATTACACCAAGGTCAAAGTCTTGTGTGATAATGTAAGCACGATCAACCTAACTAAAAATCCGGTTCACCATTCTAGAACAAAACACATTGAAGTGAAACATCACTTCATTAGAGACCATGTGGCAAGGGGAGACATAGAACTACACTATGTTGAATCAAAGTCGAACCTAGCCGACATCTTTACCAAGCCTCTTCCCGAATCGGAGTTTTCATCCTTAAGAAGAGGCCTTGGAATGTGTTTTGTAGAAGTATAGAATGAACTTGGAGACCTTAGCTTTGAAAAAGGGTGCTTGATCCATTAGGGTGATACATTTGGCTCACTTGTGCTTGTGGCACATTGTTGGACCATTAAAAGTATCAAAATATCAAAACTAGACCAACTATGGGGGAGGCAAGTGTTTAATCAATGGACACCTTGCCAAAGATCATAGTTGGACATTTTAAAACTTTGAAAACCATTTTATGTTTTACATACTGTGCCATGCTTTTAAAAGTCACATATTTGCAAAATTGGTTTCAAAGGTTGATACAAAATGTAGTGTTTTTCAAAACTTTTGGGTTTTTATCAAAAGACGTGCATGTTTGAAATTTTATATGGTTTAATATTTTTCCCTGATAGAGTATAACATTTCAAACATGTATGCAAAATTTTACAATTTTTGGAATTTTCTGGAATTTTCTGGGAGTTTCTGAAATTCGACAGAAAAGCTGAAATTTCAGACTGATGGCGTATCAGTCGACTGCCCTATGGGCAGTCGACTGGCACAGCTATTTTCAGCTGCTGTGAGAAAATTCAGAAATCAATAATCCCTGCATTTGATACCCTAGGGTTTGGTTGCTTGAGGCAATCATTTTGATGGTGTCAAAGGGGGAGAATGGGCGGTTTAAGTTAGAATTTTGACTTAAAATGGATGATTTTAGGTATTTTGTCTAACTTAGACCTTGAAAGGTTAAAATTTGGAGAGAAGACATGGATTAAGGGGGAGGTACCTCTTAGGTTCGGATATGTCTTACATTCTTATTGATGTTGTTAAGTGGAAACTTAACTTGGAATATGATTAGAATTGAAACTGTGGAGAGGACATAGGTTAAGGGGGAGGTTACCTCTTAGGGTTATTATGTCTCATAATGTTTCAATTGCTATCTTTTGCTATTGCTATTGCTGTTATTTATCTCTAACTTAAACATATTGCCACACATCAAAAAGGGGGAGATTGTTGAGGCAATCGGCCCTTTAAATGATTGGAAGATCATGGTTTTGATGTGTGGGCGAATAGGTTTAAAGTTAGAGTGTTATGTTGTATTTGATTTGTGTGATTGAGTTTGCAGGACTTGGAGAATCACACTTGGTGGACCTATCCGAGGGACGAGAGCCGAGGGAGGAGAGCTCCAAGGGCAAGCCGGGAAGTGGACTTCAAAGGGCACACGTGAAGGGTGGCATGGAGGCAAGCCAAGGGAAGGCTTGTGTGCGCATCCGAGGGACGATAGCCAGAGGAAGAGGACTTCAAGAGGCGAGCCAAGGGAGCAGACCTGAAGGCACACGCGAAGGAGAAGGTTGGAGTGGCTGGAGCTGAGCTGGGAGGCAGGGCAGTCGACTGGCCCGAAGGCAGTCGACTGCCAAAACCCACAGAGAGTTCGCAGCCTCGGATCAGTCGACTGGCCTTGGGGCAGTCGACTGGTATACCCCAAAACTAGCCGTTGGCTAGCTGTTTGCTAGCCGTTGGCCGGCATTTAATGCCGGGCCAGTCGACTGCCCTCGGGCAGTCGACTGGTGCGAGTCTGGACAGACTGCGAACTGTCCTTTTCACCTATAAAAGGAGGCCTCGTTACACGTGTCTGTACAGTTCCGTACAGTAACGAAGTGCTACCCAATTGTAGAGTGATCTTTTGCTTCCTCCACCATAATTCTACATCTGTAAAGGGAAGCTATTGCTGTAAAGGTTTC